>OY744523.1:128754687-128772187 GCA_963556195.1 Sepiola atlantica
AATTAATCTAAATTGGTATCTAATGATTATAAATAAAATTTCATGCAAATCTGAAATATTTGAATTTTCCAATGGAAGGCTGTGCCACATTATGTCAGTAAAACTTTTCAAAATACCACAAAATAACTGAAATTTAGTGAATATTTATTAATTGGTGTCTAATACAGATTGTTAAAATTTCACAAAATTCGAAGGTATCTGAATTTTAACGAAGGTCTTCCACCCCCTTTTTACTCCCTTTGCATGAGACTAAAATAAACTAAATATAGCCCACATTTAGACCCCTTACGAATGGTAGTACTGTTCAAAAAATGATAATTATAGGTTAATTAGTTTAGGAGCGAACTCTGTACATACAAATATATGAACATATAACCATACCTATCTTTATATTGATAGAGATATTAAATTTAAGATTATAAATAAAAACATATATATATATATATATATATATATATATATATATATATATATATATATATATATATATGTATTAATTTTCAAAGTTAAATGTTACCGGTAATATTTACAATTACAGTAACGAGTTTTATCCTCTGATGAAAAGAGTTTGTCTTTGAAAATCCATTGGTTAATGATAATGAAACTCCTTGCTTTGAACTTTCATCTTCTGAATTTATTGAACTTTATATTATCAGGATAGATTATTATTTAAGGATACATCGCTTATCTTTAATTTAGTATTAATATTATATATATCAAGGGAGGCGCGAGAGCGCTCTATCCCTTAATAGACTCACGAATGGCCTATGCTGGAAATCTCATTTCTTTGATCAATAATAACTCAAAACCAATAAACCAAATTAGTTAAAACTTTGCACAAAATTTTTATTTGATAGGTTCTATAAGTGTGTAGAATTTCAGCATCATTAGTCAAGGCAACCCAGAAATCCAGAAAGTTCAATCATGAAATCATGTTATCTGTGTGTACGTACGTACGTACGTACGTACGTACGTACGTACGTATGTGCCACCCTGTATCTCATCAACTATTTGATAAATTCAGCTGATTTATGAAGAGATAGAGGTTCTAGGGTCTAGTTGATGGCATTTTTATTTCAGTTTACAATATAACTTTAGTTTTCCAGAAAATTCCAAAAAAAACCTTAAAAATGACCAGTATTCAAACACTTTATTCTATATCTTATCGACCATTTGATGGATTCAGCTAATTTTTGGCAAAGATAACGGTTCAAGTGTCTAGTTGATGGCATTTTAATCTCAGTTCACCATATACCTTGATTAGTCAAACTACCAACTATATCAGTTATGAGAAGGCATTGTATTGCGGCATAGCCTTTACAAAAGTAGTGACATTCCATGATAAATGCCAGTATACCGAAATCATATGCCCTGCACTAAATGTACAAAAGCAAGGAAATTCCCAAATGTTTACACTTTTATTGTCATTAAGGGTTTGCGAGCACAACAGGGCTATGTATTTTACTGGTAGGAATTTTTCTTCAGCGCACCTCACACACTTCATCCACTAATGCATAGAGATTTATACTGTAGTGATTTGATAATGAAATGGTTTGGTTGATATGTAGTCATACCCTTAATGACAATAAAAGTGTAAAAATTTGGGGATTTCCTTGCTTTTGTACATTTAGTGTATATGCATTTTCATCTTAGCCCTATTAAGGGCATATGATTTCAGTATACTGCCATTTTTCATGGAATATATATATATGAACAAATAAACGCCACTTTTAAATAACAAGAATTCGTTCGCAATTAAGAAATCTGAATATCGGTTATTTTTTATGACACAACGCAATAATTATACGTTTAACAATGTTACACATCATTGATGGCGCCGGACATTGTGATTATTAACGGATAATAACTCTTCGCTAAGCTAAGTGGATTCAGCGCTTTGAAAATGCCAGAAAGGATAATTAACGGTGCATTACTTACAATGTCTCTGTTAAAATAGATGATCGAATCTAATTTTGCTAACGTTAATTTTGCTAACGTTAATTTTGCTAGCGTTAATTTTGCTAACGTTAATTTTGCTAACGCCAATTTTGCTAACAAAAATACAGGTATACCCCGATGTAAATTATGATATCAGCATTCTTGTTTACTAATGAGTCAGTTGAAAGATGAAGAATATTATGAGAGGACTGAAAATAATTATTGGAATGAAGTCAATTTGATTACTTGGGGGGGCGATTTATGACAACTAATTGTAGACATCGGATTTGAAGACGACCATCTTGTAATCTGCGGGTAAACAATATCGTGGTAATCTCTGGTTTAACAATTCTTAGCCAATCTTCATGTATTTTTATACTAATGGGTAACCGCTTATCAAGGCGTGAGGCCGCTCGAGGATTAGAGTCAAAGAGATGAACGCCATCACGAGAGGATTAGAAATATCGGGTGGAACGGGTAAAAGATTACTTCAGAGAAATTGATTATCCAAGAGGACGGCTCAACAAGTAGTTGCTTACATTATACTTGAATGCAACCATGTTGTAGTCGGTTGGGAAGCAGTCCCGTAAGATTAACAGTTTTTGAAGCTATTTACATCGAAAAATTTCACAATCACGCTGACACACCGGTTCCCGTTAGATCACCGAAGTTAAGCAACGTTGAACCTGACCAGTACTAAATGGGTGACTATTTGGGAACACCAGGCGCTGTATGTGGCCTGGAAAGGATATGGGCACTACCATTTTCTATCATGTCCACAGTAAGGCCCCAGGGCGTCCCCAGACGTTATGAGAAAACAACAACAGCAACAACAAAATTTCATAAATACATTAAAACAATATTATCATAGCATAATTCATTATAATTTCATAATAATTGTGTCCAATTGAAAATTTAATGACCAGCTGGTACCATAATAATTAATTTTAACTTTTAAAATCATATTTAAAAAATAATTTGGCAAAAAACAAACAGCATAGTTAAAAAAAGCGAAAGAAAACATTGAAAGTAAAATATACTCCCGGGCAATACCGGATAGCTACAGCCAGTTGATATTTAGAAGTAAATGGCCGTTTCACTCATTGTCCATCATGATAAATACAAGTTGAGTTTTCGTTCTTTCTGAACACACCGCGTAGGACTTAACTAATCTGATAAGAAAAAAGAAATAAAGAAAGCACACAGAAGCCAACGTAACGTTTTGTTTCGCAGTGAAGTTTTCTTTGATGTCTACACAAGCCTCAGTCGATTTCCGCGTTAATTCTCTTGAAGTGCCGCACACCTGCGGAGGCATTAGGGAACGTCTTATAAAATAAATAGTTGAGTTTATGCTCGCACTTACGTATTATTTATGTTTAGAGACAAAGGAATGTGTTCACAATTTCTTTTGTACGGAAGGCTGCAACCACACAAGTTGTCTTTTACGGAAGTATAAACTGTCAGCGTAAAGTTAAGAAAAGTGTAGCTTATAGAACACCGTAGATTAAAGCAGAGCAGATGGGAAAGCGAAATAACCCAAACAAGTTATGACCTTTCTCTTTGTTTTTAATAACGTTGTTGCCGGTCAAGTTTTGAATTCACTCTTCACTCAATCACTCACAATTCTTCAATTATTTTGTAACTGTCATTTTCTCTTATTTATATTTTAATTTTTATTTTATCTTATTTATTTAAGGTATCACGCATAACGCACAGTTATGCAAAACAAAAGCTACAATGGTTACTTCATAGTTTGGACTCATACAAGACTTAAAATTTAAAGTGGTGACTAGATCACTAGGGTCTTGTTCTACTGTCACTCGAAGTAAAATGCCGAAAATGGAACGTGTGGGAATAAAGAGCTATCATAAATTGAAATATGCATAGGCTGAAATTGTCAATAAAAAGATTGGTAAGTATCACGAGTAAGACAGTCAGAGGGATAGCAGAGATATGGGCACGATAAATCAGCAGCCCAGGCCATCTATCTGTATGTATTTTAAATCAATAAATTTTGTCTATATAAATATATATATATATATATATATATATATATATATATATATATATATATATATACACATATGGACACACCGGTTCCCACAAGATCACTGAGATTAAGCGACGTTGAGCCTGGTCAGTACTATACGGGTGACCATTTGGGAATACCAGGCGCTGTATGTGGACACCAAGCTATGGAGAAATAGCGTAAAAAAAGTTGTAGGGAAAGAAACACAGGGCTAAACTCAACTTGATTTGGCTTTTGCTTCTCTAATTCCTTTCCATTCTTCCTCATATCTACCTGCTCTATCCTGGATATTGAGCTGTATACTCTTCACAATAGGTTTTACCTTTCCTAAAAGTTCGCTTTTAGTACACCACTTTATATATATATATATATATATATATATATATATATATATATATATATATATATATATATATATATATATATATGTGTGTGTGTGTGTGTGTTATAATGAAATAATTCCAGGAGAACATCCGGGTATGAGAGCTCAATGTAATAAACAGAGCAAGAATAAAATAAAATGTAGTAACACGAAATTACATAATCATCGATGTAATAATTTATTATTGCTTCTCTAATTCCTTTCCATTCTTCCTCATATCTACCTGCTCTATCCTGGATATTGAGCTGTATACTCTTCACAATAGGTTTTACCTTTCCTAAAACTTCGCTTTTAGTACACCACTTTATATATATATATATATATATATATATATATATATATATATATATATATATATATATATATGTGTGTGTGTGTGTGTTATAATGAAATAATTCCAGGAGGAAATCCGGGTATGAGAGCTCAATGTAATAAACAGAGCAAGAACAAAATAAAATGTAGTAACACGAAATTACATAATCATCGATGTAATAATTTATTTCAACCGTGTGGTATTTTCAAGCATCCGATTTAGACGATTAGATTTTTGAAACTAAAAAAAGTTTAAATTTACACTCGACAATTCAAATATAACTGGAGAGGGAGAGGGAGTAACAACCTATGTAATACATATTACATATTTAGAGAGAGGGGGAAATTTAAAGCATATTTAATCTATAAGTATATAGTGAAAAGGTAATTGCAAATTTATTACAGACATGGAAGGGGAGGCCATATGTATAAGTAGAACTTGTAAAAATGGGTATGGAGGATGGGAGAGGGGGGTTTCATGATTCTCAAAAATCAGGTCGTGTCCAACATCACCAGTATTAACCCTCCCTCTGCTTTTATTAACCATATATATATATATATATATATATATATATATATATATATATATATATATATATATATATATATATATATATATATATATATATACATATATATATATATATATATATATATATATATATATATAATGTCAGTGTGTATTTGTGTTCGTGATGTTTGTGTGTTCCCTATAGAAAGACGTATAACATTTTCTGAGGAAGACAATAGAAGTGGTCCTTATTCTTCAAATGCCTTCCAAACCAAAGGGATCTTTTAAACTTCAAATATCTCCTATTTTGATTAAATTCATATCATATGCATATAAAGTTCCCCCGGAAAGACAATGGAAGAGGTCCTAAATCTCTACGTTACCCTCTATGTGCTGAATATCTACCTGCCCCACCTCTAAGTGACCCAGAAGGACATAATCCCCTTAAAACTTTAAACACGTTTATCCGATTTAATGAAAGTCTAATCATACGTATAAGATACCGATTGAGAGAGTTTTCTAATATTTCAGCTTCTTCGTCTAGGGAGCAAAACGAGAGGAGGAGGCGGCAGTAAAACTACGAAATTTATATGGTGTTATGAGCATAGTGAGAAAGTACATAGTAGTGCCCCTCATTCAATCCCGAGCAACATCGGGTCTTCCTGTTAGTATTCAGTAAAGCTAATTTTAAAGACGTAAAACCAATAGGACAGGTGTTTAACACCGGTTTTATAATGTTAAGAGGAAGATATGGTATGACCACTCCTAACAGGACGCTAGTCTGTCACAAGTATTACCTTCATTAATACACCTGAGTGAAGTGTTTGCATACATAACTTAATATTTCAAAATGGTCACCCATCTAAGTACTAACCAGACTCAATATTGTTTACCTTTGGTCGCTGAATTACATCCCCTCTAAGGGGAGTCCAAACCTCTGCATGTTACAATCAATCTAATTTACTATAAGTTAAACTCGTACCTGTGCTTCTCTTGTATTCCGACGGTCACGGTTTGTGTTCGATCCTCCTAGATTAGGGATATACTCGTCCTGGAATCAAATTCGACACAAAACATAAGGAAGAACACATTCTCATTTTGGAAGAGGTTACTTTTATTCAGGCTTTTCATATCAACCTACATCATTGCTAGTGGTTGCGCAAGTAATATCACTATACAAACGATTTATTTAGTTCACAGCGCCGCTGAAAAACACAGAAAACTGCAAAGGGAAAACGAAACTTGTAAAGCATTCGAATCTGTGCTTCATAAGAGAGCCAACTTTATTCTTAGACCGCTTGACCAACGGGCCAGTACGCCAAGAGAAAGCTCAATCGCAAATATTTGTTTATGTTGTCACTATCGTTGTAATCATATCTCCTTGTTGCATCAAGCAAGCGAAAATACAACGGACGTGTTATATGTTTTAATATTGGAATTTATTTCCGACAGTTTTGTTCTTTGTTTAACCCCAGCCCCGCGAACTAAATAAATAGTTTGTTTAGTGATATTACCAGCGAAAAAATTAGCATCAGCAACAAAAAAGCATACTACATTAAATACTGTATCAGCAGGTTACAGTATTTTGAATCGTTTAATTCTGTTGGCATCGGTTTTCCTGATAGAATGAAGTACTTATGAGAGAGACCACGTGAGGGTTGCCGACATATCTAATAAAAGTCGTTCGATGGACTCAACAGGACTCCAACACGCTATGCTGAGTCGTGAAGCTGAGCTGATATCCACTTCACCACGGTCACCCCACGATTTCAGTGAACTCTACAAATATGAGACCACACATAATTCAAGTGACTCTGTAGAATAGAAAGACAAAGTCTCAGTCTAACATTTATATCAACTTTATTGACTATCTTCGTTAAACATGTAAAAATAGAAAAAGTGTTAGTAATAGAGAATAAGTCCATGAGTCTGGACGAAGACAAAGGTTGGAGAGCCCATCATTTTAAGGATAAATGTCCTGTTTTTAGGGAACGGAGAAAATGTTTTTAATAGTCTGTAAGTACGTTGGTGTGGTTTGAAAGCAGGCCGAGTTCATATGTGGTTTGTAAGCAAGCGTGTGTTGAACTGGTTTTGAAAATATGTCCACATGCGGCAGATCAGCTATCTTGGATATTTGAGCCTTCCTGTCGATGCCAAGAGCCTGTGGCTCGTCGGTTTCTGGTTTGCGTCCCAAGAGTGGAGTTTGGTGGTCAAACTCAGCGTCGTGGGTTGATTACACAGTAGAGGCCTGCTAGCGGTTAAAGAAAAGGGTGCAGTGGCGAGCACTCCCTTTTATAACCTCCAGGACCAGTGCTCTGCTCGCATGAGAGACTGTTTCTGATTGGGCAAGTCAGAATCGAAATTACGTGTTTGCTCCAATCAGCGCTCGAGTTAGAAGTGAAGTAGATAGTATAAACATCGTTAATGGCGGCTGTCACCGCTGCTGCTGTTGTTACCGCTGTTCTTTTAGTAGTGACTACTGCTGCTACAACTTTAGATGCAATAAAACAACTTTACTTGCAATAAAAAGACAGTTGCATTTACACTTTGGAAAACATTTATTCCCTGTACAAAACGGTGACTTGAATACCGGATGCAACCGAATAGAAACATTACAACTAGGGAGAAATGTTCCAATACGTAAACGTTACGATTAGACGTCTTGCTAAATTATATTTATCGAACACGAACAACTATATAATATCGAATAGCATTGTGCCGAACTAGGCTGCTAGAAACATAGAATTTTACCATTCTGGGGTGAGAAACGAACAGCTGATTTTTGGATGAGTAATTATCATACCAGATATGAGGGATACGTTTAAAAGAGAGTTATAAGATAATAAAGGTAGCAATGCAACACAAAAAGAATGAAAGGGAATAATGTGTGTACGAAGTGATCAAAATGCATTTAGTTAAGAGTAAGATAGTAAAGGAAGATAACACACCCCACCCTTTTAATGACCTAATTTGTAAAATTATTTGATTTTATGTAATCAGTTTTTAAAAGTTTGTATTCGGTTAGAGGATGGAAAAATTCCTCTCGACGGGTTTAAATATTTATTTTCGTCCCAGTCCAAAGTGTCTTTTGGGGGAGATGGATATCCCTCTGCATTAAAAAGCGACACTGTATTTAACTGTTCCCTCGTTTGAAGGCGAGTATATAAGGACTCCCAAGACTTGTTAGCACAGCTAGTCAAGAAGAAGGAAAACGCCAAAATGATATGAATCAGAGGCACAAATAGACACCAGAAGAAAAGATGACAAGATAACAAAGATGACGGCGACCCATCGGTGGGTGATGCAGAGTTTTTGTGTCCCTCTATTTCCCATTCCATGAAGAACGTATCTGTATATAAATGTAAAATGAAAACTATACTGTGAGGAGACTCTGGTCGGGTACAGAAATAGCCGAGAACGAATTCGTCAGAATTACCCGATAGAGGCGCCTAAAGCAGTCGGAAATACAACAACCCCCACTTCCCAAAAAGGAGGCAATGCCTGGGAGGGTACACAGCCTAGGACCTAGACGATAATACCTCATTCCGAGAAAAAGGAACTGGTGGGTCAAATCATCCCTTAGGTTTTTAGAAATATAAGGACGGACCCCGACTGGTATGACAATTAGCCAGATAGTTAGGTGTCAAAGTGGGTAAAGTATTGGGTTGGACAAAAAGTTCGTTTGTTTTTTTAATGTCAATTTACCGGCCTACTGAAGATTGTTTTATATTCCTATTCTTCAAATCCTGTATTTGGTGTAGCGAGTATGTTGACGCCATTGTGTAATAAGCCTCCGAGCAGAGTTCTTACATTCGTGCTTGTATTGCAGACCTTGAAATGGAAGATCAAGCAGAGAACTACATACATATGATGCTTTTTTACAGCAGCAAAGAAAACCAAGCTACAGAAACCTGCATAAAGATATACCATGTGTATGGAGAGAATGTTGTAAACAGAACGCGTGTGTCAGAAATGGTTTGCTCAGTTCCGAAAAGGAAATTTTTCAGTGAGAGATACTCCTCACTATGGCCGACCAAAGATGATCGACAGTGACCAAGTGAAAGCCGTAGTTGAACAAGATTGTCGTTTGACAACGAGACAAATCGAAGACATTCTCAAGATTTTAAAACCGAGCGTGGAAAATGAATTGCATAAACTCGGTTATGTTTCTAAACTTGATGTTTGGGTTCTGAGGTTTGGGTTCCCCCTTTCTAAAAAAAAGCGAACGAACATTTTGGCCAACTCAATAGCTATGTAATGCTTTATTATTTCCTGCGGGTGATGTTCTTTTGCCAGAGCAAGGAATTTATGTAAATCTGTGGGCGTAATAACGTTATAATGACGGTTCAAACTTCAGAAGGAACTCCTTTTCAAACGACACTGTGATAAACACAGACGAATCTCCCACACCAACGCTTTCTTTCAGCTGGAAAAAAATCAAATCACCGTCTGCTTTTCATCGGTCTCTACGCCATCAAATGAGTTCCAGCTATAAGAATTTGCCATTATTAACACGAGTTCTTTCTTCTCTAGATGACAGTTGTCCTACACGTGAAGCATCTAATACACTTTGAAGCTGGTTAGTATTTGTTTTAGTCTTTATCTCTAATTTCCAAATCCCCATGCCATTTTTTTTATTGCATCAGCCTAAACTGACTACGTTTGGTTGGTTGGTATATCGATCGTGTAATATCATTTAATGCTATCAAAGGTTATTTATCGTAGATTCTTATGTGTCGGTTATTTGTAGTAGAATTGGGCCGTATGTGATTTTTCTTATTAAATGTATAGTGGTAGGAATATTTAGGAGATGGGTATAGAGAATTTTGTGTTTTTCAATTTTTCTTGTAAAGTCCTGTAGTTATGATTGGAAAATTCACGTAGAATCACGTATGCTTCTTGCAAAGAAACCATTTTTATATCCGAGTTCGTAAGACCCATGTTCTTTTTATATTGTTCTAGACTAAACTAGTTATGACTTATTTAAGACCCAACGTCTGTGTCGACCGTCGAAACAACCGCATGAATGAGAAAGAATATACCATTTTACTCCTACGATATACTTTATTAACATAGAGGATTAAATCTCCAAGGATGAAGATCATGCATTTTTGTTAGACTTGTGCTTTTGGTGTGTGCATGTTTAGGATTTTAGATTAAAATGATTTTGGTAAACAGAAATGCCACAACTGAATTTGATAATTGGGGAAATATATTTGATATGCTACGCCTTAATGAATTGCATTTCGCAAAGTTTTGAAAAAATTCTGATTATTCAATCCATAGTTATTTAAAATCGGGTTTTCCTCTTTAAAATCCATCCATCCATCCATATACCATAACGTCAAGGGACGTTGTCTCGGGGAGTCATGCAGATACTCTATCTGTCATAACTGTTCAGTGGGCATGATAGAACCTGGTTGAGCCCAAGTTTCTCCTGGCCATATACAGCACCTGGTATTCCCAAATGGTCACCCATTGAGTACTGGCAAGGTCCAATGCCGCTTAACTTACGTGATCTAACGATAATCGGTGTATCAACGTGATTATGCCATTAAAATGTAAACTAATTAATTATGTATGATGCAACTTATAATAATTCGGCAACTTTCCCATAAGGGAATATACCCTTATCCCAAGAACGGTTTATAGTATTAGCATGACATATGCAGGATTTCTATTCTCGTACACAAAGATTAACATTTAAAAATATATCAACTTCTAATTTAAATGGGGTTTTATAGTTACAGTTAAAGAGGTTATCAAATGTCATGTTGTAGCCCACAAATGAAAATAATATCAGCCATGAATTCCATCGTTTCTAAATTATTGTATGGTTTCATTTCGTCTCCTATGAAAATAGTCGAGCCCCACAGGACAAAAAGTCTCGTCGGAAACGAAAATTATTTTTGAAAGACCGGAACTCACCATCAATTTTCCAAACTACGACGGTATTGCAGAGATTATTTTTCGACTTCCGCTCGCAAAACCTGTTTCGTAAACAAAACGTTGTACGAGAATTACATATACTGATAATAAAAGAAAACATAACAAAAATTTCATTTGAAATAGGTTATTTACGATAAAGCGAAAATCCAACAAAGCAACTCATTTATATTGCTTCGTCTTGTATCCGTACGCATTTATTTTCTCCTATTTGTGATTAGACTTCTTCCGTCCGTCAAAGTTTGAAAGAGATTTCTCACGTACACATATATACACAATATTACTGATGCGCTCACACATGACAAAATTCATTCAAAAAGAATGTATACGCTGTAAAACATACACATCAAATAAAACACATACACCTACACACGAAAACATGCAGACGATAATCGAAATAACTATATGTACACACACATATAAACGCATGCCCACATTCATATAAACATATTCACTAATTGAAGGAATACATATTCACCAAAGAGAATAACCTATGTGATATGTTTACACGTGCATGAGGAAATAAATCTACACACGTTCAAGCTCGCACTCGCACATGACAAATAATTAATAGACGACTGTATATACCACACAACAAACCGAATCCAACACAAATACGTACTGTGACATAGATACATATAAGTAAAAGGAAAGAAGGGACAACTGCAAGTTAAGAGAGCGAAAAGAAGGACACTAAACTCACGAGAATAGAAGGAGGTTGTAAATACATATGGTAAACAAAGCGAGCGAGGAATCAGGCAAAAATAGAAACACTAAAATACATAACATGTATTTCGGAAGTCTTCTAATACAGACGTATTTCGGAGACCTTCTTTGCTTCCCCCATGAAGAACGAGTTAGGTAAGACTAAGACTGTATCAATATTGTGTAATGTTGATACTGTGTAAGAAGGTGGCGATATGCGATCAGTTTACGAACGTAAGTGAGACTAGTCACGTGTGAAAGTGAAAAAAGGCGGTAAAATCACGACACGGAGTGTCCTAAAATATCATTGGTGAATCGCCAGCTGCTGACATCACTTTGAGAAATTATGAAAGAAAAGATACGCCGATGAAGCTCGAGAGAGCGAGAAAGAAAGAAAAAGAAAACCATCACACCTCCAAGAGAGGGTTTAAAGAAAATTACGGAGAAATATGACCGATTATGAAAGCCAGGAATTATTACCGTATTCAAGATAAGTAATGTGGAAATATCCAACCCTACTAACATTGATTTAAAAAGTGCAGAAAAAAACTCTCTACTAATGTGGAGACATATTGTAATTGCATTATCTAGACTTTCAGTTTAAAAACATAATTTCTACATCTGGCTTGTCTACGAAGTTTCTGTCATAAATTTACAACAGACTTTGTTTAATCGCCGTTCAATAACATGCGGGGATACTTTGTTGATCGTCTCATCAGTAAGAAGTATGATCCTGACTTGGCTTCACACTCACCAATTTTTATCTGTGGGGTTATTCCAAAGATAAAAGTTTCAGTCATGCATGCCCAACAGTTTTTGTTTTACCGCCGTTCAATAACATGGTCCAAATATGCACCTCTGAGTTGTATGCATACCTGAATACTCTGTGCTAAATTATTAATAACACTGACACACCTTCTCTTGGCAATGAGTGACTCTAGTGCCCTTAGCGTTCAAGTTTAATAGTGTTCCATAGGTTTGAGCTCGTAGACAACCTGTAAGTTAGATGAGAATTTTTGAAATTTTCTCTTTAATCTAGCTACTATTGATTTTGTCCTTCTATGAACTAAGATATTTTTGAAACTACTCCCCATTAATCTTCCCTGCAATGATTCTTCTTCATTAATCTAAAATATCCCTATTATTAAAGATTTTACAGACGTTTTAATGGGTTGGATTTTTTTTTTGGGGGGGGGAGGGACGTCACCCTGTATATTCCAATTCCCATGTCTAGTTACTAATGTTCAGGATTGAGTATGCCTATTCCATATGAGGTCTTATTAAAGTTTGAAATATTCTAACAGTTACGGGTATTATCTTTTTGGAATTAAATGAGCCCCGACGCAAAAGATTATATACCATTATAATAGAAAGACGAAACGAAGCTAAGCTGAACACAAAAAAAATATATACAGACAATAACGGAATAAGAGTCCGGCAAATAGTCGTCTATGAGTTGATCTCGTATATAAGTAGATAATTAAATCAACTTATAAATATTACGAACGTATGAAATTACTCGAACGTAATTTTTGGCGGAGGTATCCTAACCCCCATTTGTATTTTACCGATTAGCGGCCGGTATTTCTCAGAAGAAATTGTACCGAAACAAGGAAAGTCAATTTTGAACAGCCGATGCATGATCCTGTTGTAGTTATGATGGAGATCTTATATTACACTAGCTAAAAAACAAAACAAAACGCGGATATGCTCGGGAACATTAAATTCAAATTTAAAAGGGATATTTTAGTATAATAAATCCTAAAACTGAGAAGTGGCGGTGTGCAATATAATGAGATCGGCATGGCATAGCAAACAGCAAAAGTCGTTCTCTGGTAGTGACGTAAAAAAGGAAGTACGTGGCGAAAACACAAGAGTAGTCAAGTCTCTTTGATTTTGTCTGCGGAACAAAGCAGACGTATTTCGAAAGCCTCCTTTGCCTCCCCCCTACAGAGAACGGGTGAGGTAAGAGTAATACTGTATTAATACTGTGTAATGTTGATACTGTGTAATAAAATGACACCAAAAGATTGTTAAAACCCAAAGCGATAATGTGTGGTGTTATTCTACGAAAGAACGATCACAACTGCTAATACGAAGCAAGAGAAAAAGAAACAGACTCCCCTACTACTACTACTACTACTACTACTACTACTACTACTACTACTACTACTACTACTAGAGTGAAGTGTTGCAACTATACTCGCTGATATTCAAATCAACATTAGCCATCACATATTTGGGACGACACTTACGTGGCGAAGATTCATCTGCTATCTTACAGGTGTTACAGTGGAGTTCGACGCGGTTTGCGAGCTCTGCGTCCTTGGGAATTAGGTTATAATTATAGGTTTCCATAGATTATAAATTAATATAAGATGAATTTTTAGAACTCAGATTATTAATGTATTACAATTAGAATATAGAATGTTTATGTAAATGTTTTGTATATAGATGCATATTGGCATCTGTGTGTGTATGTAACTGCATGCGTATAATATTTATTTCAAATAGATTCAAATATAATCTTAAATAATTTTTATTTTTCAAATATATCCAATCTCGGATCTAGACAGAATGAAAACCTGTAAAATGTAAAGCTTCCACAGTTTGTCAGTCGGTCGATGACACGCAAACGTCTGCCTGTTTCTCTTCTTTTCTTTCTTACTTTCTTTTTCCTATCAGGTTGAGAACACAAGTCAAGCCGAATTTATATGACCCCCCAAAATATTGTTGCATGTGTGCGTGATCGTAGGATGTGTATATATGTGCGTGTGTGTAGAGGCGTCTATACGTTTTATATCACCAAGTCGTAAGTGTCAAAAGAATATGTGCTTTTAACACAGCCGTTATTATTTAAAAAACAAAACAATAAGATCCATTTCGATCGCCTTAGTTAAATATAAGATTTTAATTCCTCCTCGATCTGTAAGAGGTGTTCAGATTGGTTGCAACCACCACTCTCTCTGGTTGTATTTGAAGTGTTGAAGGTGAATTCAGTTTTCTGTCAGTCTCAAAAATGTAATTGTCTAGTTTGATGCTTGAGGAAACCACAAGGTTGAAATAAATTATTGCATCGACAATTATGTAATTTCGTGTTATTATATTTTATGTTATATATATATATATATATATATATATATATATATATATATATATATATATATATATATATATATATAAATTACCTACAATATAACAGAATAAAATTATACCAATATACAAATTTAATTTTCTTAAATATTTCATCAGATATAAGACTGGTAAATCCCTTGAAGTTTGACTGAACTGGAATTATTCAGAAGACGTCGAGAATCTTGTGAACACATTGTATTTTGACATGAGCGAAACTTAGAGCGTAGAGACAGATGAGTCAATTAGCTGTCATCTTGTCATTTAAGATAAAATATTAGGTTTTCACTTAAGGCGATCTGTCACTTTAATTCGGTTTGGTTTGTTTTCTCTGTTTATCCCCAAAGCAACCGTTTTTATGTTATTTGATACATAGGAATACTACTTAGTGTGAATTATTACTCATATACGATTATTACCAAACAAGTGCTGTACTTGCAGTTGTTGTCTAATAGTCACATACTTTTAATTCATAAGAATTGTTCTTGCTAACTTCAATAGAAAGTTGTCGCTGTTCTCATCTTAAGAGTTGGATTAAACGGACACGTGCGGAAATTTAACAATAAAAAAATCCATATGTTTTCAATCAAGAAGTACACTTGTTATATAAGTCAGCACATTTAAAACAAAATAGCTGACGTGGGATATCCTTTCTCCACCCTTGACCCATACATCTGATAGATGTGTTATTGTTGTTTCGATTTACGGCCTGGCAATAATCGTTGGGTTATTTAATGCCGAAAGTGTGCATGATTTTGTGGCGGGATGTGATGAGCCAGAACCTGAATCGAGTGATGGAATTAGTCTTGACTTACCTTATCGTCAGCATAAAAGTGCCCGTCTTTGCCTGGCGTGTAAAAATTGGGGGTGAGAAAGAAAAAGTGCACGCCGGAATGAGAATATATATGAGTATCGACCACGTGGGACCGGCGTACTTTGCCATCCATAAAAGAAGAGTTTAATAGAAGTTCTCAGAATCGTTTTCACATTTGAAGAGCTGGTACCATTGAGCTATTAGATCAGTATTGAAATCGATGCTGTTGGAGAAAAGCTATCACGTAACGAAGTTCCAGTGGTGAGCACATCGTTCCCAAGATCAGTATTGAAAATGGTGTTGTTAGAGAAAAGTCTACTACGTGATAAAGATTTAGTCGCAAGCATGTGGCTGCATTAAACACGTTGTCGCATGAGAAAAGTATACCACGTAACAAAGTTCCAGTGGACAGCGCGTTATTTGCATCCACAGAGACCATCTTTCCCTCGTTTTTTATTTACTTTTTATTACTTCAAGTTATTTCGGCATCGTTTTCTTGCGTCAATTCGTCCTTTGACTGGATTGTTAAAGATGAATGTTTTAAGTTTTCATAACAGTTGGTCATGTATGGCTGTTTTGAGTCAAAACTATGTTCATTGCCAGCTTCATTACTCTGCGGAGCAGTGGAATTGGCTGTAGAGAATAGTTTACTACGTGATAAAGATCTAGTGGCAAACAGCGGTTACATTGAACACGGTGTCACATGAGAAAATATACCACATGACAAAGTTCCAGTGGCGAGCACATTGTTTCTATCAACAACCATTACAAGAGCCCAATAAATTTGCCCCGTCTCTGTTGATAGATGACATGAGATAAACTTAGATTTGACTCGCCACACTATGACTGTCTACTAGCTTCAAATTAAAATTAATCTATTACTTTTGTAGCAGTCACATATTATAATTGTATTATGCACTATTTTCATTTGATGTATACAGACAAGTGTACCACTAGAGTGATTGCTCCTTCCCAACTTATTAGAATCTATGGCGTAGGAACATAAATTACCGGATTTCTTCTTACAGCACTCAGGCGATTTCCTTTACCGTTGACCGCAATTGAAGACAGTACGACCAGAACAGGTCGCATCTCGCACCTTAGGAAGACTGACTGATAATCTGTTTTCTTTTCTTTCAACACAGACCAATAAAAGGTATTTTTATTTAAAACTTCAATGGCGTCTGCTGATTAATTCAAATGACGTTTCTATTACATGCTATTATTAGGTTTAATTATCATGTAGAACAATCATTCCCCTTATACATTCATAAACTAACCATATCGACACAATACGTGCACATGATCACACATTCACCAAAACAGATATTACCATATCGAAAGTCCAAAATCAATTACTTTCAGTGTACCATAACGTGGAGGGTTTCTCCGATCCCCACGGATTGTCCATTGTCTTTTCCGTCGAGAGAAATTATTATTAATAGATTGAATAGAACGCGAGATGCTGTACTAATTCCATTTACAATTGTACATAAGTTTTATATGGAAGAGAGATCAAATAATTTAAAAATAGTTTTAAATCACAAATTGGATTTTTTTCTTTTGCAAAATAATTTTCACTTTTTATTTTTACTCAGTCTTTGTAGAGATGTTGTAGCATCGACACGTTGGTTGATTGACGTAAGACTATAATATTGTTTATGTTATTTTATAAATGCTCTACTTGAACATATTGATTTTATGTTCATTTTATTAACATATTTGAACTTT
>OY744523.1:128787187-128814687 GCA_963556195.1 Sepiola atlantica
TTTGGCAATGATTAAAATGAATTCTGGACGAGCAGCGACTAGGTGGCTCTTCATGGGGGAGGGGTTGGGAGATGACGGAGACCGAAACAACCGGTAAACTCGGTTGAAAGAAAGATACGTTGAACGGGAGAAGAGAATACAAATAATTAATATAATGGAAAGGAAGAAGACTTATATAGAAAGTAATGAAAATGAAAATAAAACAAAGAAACTAATCAAAGACAGAAAGAATACAAATAATTATAATAATCAAAATAATAGAACACAACAACATGTTATTAAAAAAAAGGAACAAAGAGAATTAAAGAAATAAAATAATGCCGGGAAACAACGAATAAAAAATGGAATAAAATGAGATTATAGAAGGGAGAAAGATAACAAAAATCAGAAAAGAAAAAGAATAATTGAAATAATTTTAATAGAATGACATTATAGTAAAGAAAGAAAAAATAAAATAACAAAACAAAACAAGCACAGGGGAATGAACGGATTGAACATGATTAAAATAATAGAATAGATTTACATTATAGAAAAGGAAGGATCACCAAAATAAGAAAAGGTAAAAAAAAATAATAAAATTATTTTATAAAAGAGAATTATAGATAAATGAAAATAAATAAAATAAAAGAAGAAAACAGAGGAAGAAAAATGAAAAAAAATCAATAATAGAACACATTATAATAATAGAATGACATTATCGAAAAAGAAGGACTATTAAAATAAGAAAAATAAAAAAATGTAAATAATTAAAATAATTTAATACAGGATGTACATAGGACAACTATTTTAAAAAAATGTACAAAGGACAACTATTTAAAAAAATGTACAGAGGACAACTATTTAAAAAAACTGTACATAGGACAATTATTTAAAAAAATGTACAGAAGACAACTATTAAAAAAATGTACAGAGAGCAACTATTAAAAAAATGTACATAGGACAATTATTAAAAAAAATGTACAGAGGACAACTATTTAAAAAATGTACAGGAGACAACTATTTAAAAAAATGTACATAGGACAATTATTTAAAAAAAGTGTACAGAAGACAACTATTTAAAAATGTACAGAGGGCGACTATATAAAAATAGACTAGCCGTAAACGAATGTATATTAACCTATGTAATAATCGACTATTTGCCGACCGAGACCATTTAAAATAATAAAAACAAAAAAGGACGAGTGTTTTTTTTTCAACTTATTAAACGTATCTCGGGGGAAAAAGATGGAAAAGTTATTTCATTATTTACTTTCGTCCGAAATAAATCCTTCTTCATGAAGAAAAAGGCATTCAAGTGTGTTTTTAATGAGTAACAAAATAAAATAAAAAATCTTCGTCGAAAAGTTAGGTTTTCCGGCTTTTTACGTAGATCTCATTCGGCAAAAATCGGTTTACTTTGGTTCGTATTCTGTAAAAGCATCAGGCATTGTCTTTAGTTTTGATTGTTTTGTTATTACGATATATATCTCAAGGAAATTTAGCTGAAAAGTAAAATAAAGATAGGCGAGATACAAAGTATAATAAATATAATAATAATAGTGTGTGATTCATGCATTGACGGAGAACACACATATACACAGAAACATGCGAAGTGGTCACAAAATGTTATTAACATAGTGAACAGATAGAGAGAAGATGGACAAATGCTCAATAATAGGGCAAATAATGTAAGAGAGTTACAGCTGCAAACAATTATCTACCTTACATTATTTAATTTATTATTTTAAATTGTCACCATCGTAACACGCTTCTTAACCGGAATATTCTTAAAAAAAAACTGAAGCCAATGACATTTTGGTATTCTAAAAAAATATACCTGATGGAAAAAAGACAAAATGGAAAGGCATAATGAAATATCGATGTGTCATATGCGATGCTATAAGGATCTAAATTCGAAAATCCGACAAGATAACTTTATATATTGAATGTAACTAAAAAAAACTAAAGAAAGGAAGCAAAACACAGAAATTTCATCATCATCATCATCATCATCATCATCATCATCATCATCATCATCATCATCATCATCATCATCATCATCATCATCATCATCATCATCATCATCATCATCATCATCATCATCATCATCATCATCATCATCATCATCATCATCATCATCATCATCATCATCATCATCATCATCATCATCATCATCATCATCATCATCATCATCATCATCATCATCATCATCATCATCATCATCATCATCATCATCATCATCATCATCATCATCATCATCATCATCATCATCATCATCATCATCATCATCATCATCATCATCATCATCATCATCATCATCATCATCATCATCATCATCATCATCATCATCATCATCATCATCATCATCATCATCATCATCATCATCATCATCATCATCATCATCATCATCATCATCATCATCATCATCATCATCATCATCATCATCATCATCATCATCATCATCATCATCATCATCATCATCATCATCATCATCATCATCATCATCATCATCATCATCATCATCATCATCATCATCATCATCATCATCATCATCATCATCATCATCATCATCATCATCATCATCATCATCATCATCATCATCATCATCATCATCATCATCATCATCATCATCATCATCATCATCATCATCATCATCATCATCATCATCATCATCATCATCATCATCATCATCATCATCATCATCATCATCATCATCATCATCATCATCATCATCATCATCATCATCATCATCATCATCATCATCATCATCATCATCATCATCATCATCATCATCATCATCATCATCATCATCATCATCATCATCATCATCATCATCATCATCATCATCATCATCATCATCATCATCATCATCATCATCATCATCATCATCATCATCATCATCATCATCATCATCATCATCATCATCATCATCATCATCATCATCATCATCATCATCATCATCATCATCATCATCATCATCATCATCATCATCATCATCATCATCATCATCATCATCATCATCATCATCATCATCATCATCATCATCATCATCATCATCATCATCATCATCATCATCATCATCATCATCATCATCATCATCATCATCATCATCATCATCATCATCATCATCATCATCATCATCATCATCATCATCATCATCATCATCATCATCATCATCATCATCATCATCATCATCATCATCATCATCATCATCATCATCATCATCATCATCATCATCATCATCATCATCATCATCATCATCATCATCATCATCATCATCATCATCATCATCATCATCATCATCATCATCATCATCATCATCATCATCATCATCATCATCATCATCATCATCATCATCATCATCATCATCATCATCATCATCATCATCATCATCATCATCATCATCATCATCATCATCATCATCATCATCATCATCATCATCATCATCATCATCATCATCATCATCATCATCATCATCATCATCATCATCATCATCATCATCATCATCATCATCATCATCATCATCATCATCATCATCATCATCATCATCATCATCATCATCATCATCATCATCATCATCATCATCATCATCATCATCATCATCATCATCATCATCATCATCATCATCATCATCATCATCATCATCATCATCATCATCATCATCATCATCATCATCATCATCATCATCATCATCATCATCATCATCATCATCATCATCATCATCATCATCATCATCATCATCATCATCATCATCATCATCATCATCATCATCATCATCATCATCATCATCATCATCATCATCATCATCATCATCATCATCATCATCATCATCATCATCATCATCATCATCATCATCATCATCATCATCATCATCATCATCATCATCATCATCATCATCATCATCATCATCATCATCATCATCATCATCATCATCATCATCATCATCATCATCATCATCATCATCATCATCATCATCATCATCATCATCATCATCATCATCATCATCATCATCATCATCATCATCATCATCATCATCATCATCATCATCATCATCATCATCATCATCATCATCATCATCATCATCATCATCATCATCATCATCATCATCATCATCATTAATAATTTCTGTTTAACAGCATGTGACACCCTTTTGGGGTTATGTTATGCCAAACGTTTTATGCTCACACAACGCTGAGTTCCGTTTCAAAGTTGTATGCATGTATAGTTATTTTGTGGTATAGTCTATATGATGGTTTGGTTTTTATTTTATTAACCATTTTCGTGTTATTTTATGTAGAACTTAATCATTTTAGTAAACTATTTAAATTCTAAATATCGTCACGTATTTATTCTTGTTGTAAATGTACGGTTTGTATACTGTTGGTTTGTAGATTAATTTGTTTTGTAGCACCATTTGTTTAACACAAATAGTCTGTAAACGATAGATTCCATTTAACATATGGACTGGACTATGACAGTACCTCCCCGGTTAAGAGCATACATATAAGTAATGGTAACTAAGGAGTGATTCGACACTCCCCTAAAGTTCCCAAATTTGTGTTTCCCTACCGGATGCAGTTTCTTTTTATCATACCCTGTACGGGTGGGGATAGAAAGAGCTTGAGTAGTTTATAGGGTTGGATGAAAATATATGCAGAGAATAAATAGAAAGAACTAGGAAATATTCATTTCGGAATGATGGCGTGATACAACCCAAGGTTGTGCAAGACATTTTAGTACCCCATACATACACTGGCATATGTTACCACTTTGGGTCAAAAGTAAGGCTACTAAAGGGGTGACTTTACACTTCCCTAAATGAGTGTAATTCGGGACCTCACTACTGGATGAACTTTACGAGCATACACAATGCAACCAAAGGCACTTAAAAGTCATACACAGGTCAACCGGATACACTTTAAAGTCATACACAAGACAACCGGATGCACTTGTAAGCCATACACAAAACGACCAGATGTAGTTTGACGTCATACACAAGACACCTAAATGCATTTTAAGGTTAGAGACAAGACAATCAGATGTAGCTTTAGGTCATATACAGAACAACCATATGCACTTTAAGGTCATACACAAATCAACCGGATGTACGTTAAACCCATACACAAGACAACTACATGCACTTTAGGGTCATACACAGGACAACTAGATTCGCATTTTGGTCATACTTATAACAACCGGATGCACTTTAAGGTCATACACAGGTTGACCGGATGTACTTTAATGTCATACGTAGGACAACTGGATGTACTGTTATGTCATAAAACAGAACAACGTGATGCATTTTATTGTCATGCACCTAACCGGAAGCACTTTACGATCATATACAGGAACAAGCAATAAAAAAAGTAAAATTAAAAAAAAGAGAAGAATGAATAATGGAGGAATGAAAATAATGAAAATAATGAAAATAATGAAAATAATTAAAAAAAAGAAAATAATGAAAATAATGAAAATTATGAAAATAATTAAAATAATGAAAATAATTAAAATAATTAAAATAATGAAAATAATGAAAATTATGAAAATAATGAAAATTATGAAAATAGTTAAAATAATGAAAATAAAGAAAAATAATGAAAAAAGGAAAATAATTAGAATAATTAAAATAAATAAAATAACAGAAAAAAGATTATAAAACGTAAATAGAAAAAAAAATTTCGAACGGAATTTATAAAAAAAAGTCAATAATAAAGAAAAGGTAAAGTAAGAATGAAAATAATAAATAAAATACGTGTTTGCTCGAAAGAATCGATGAACAAAGAAATAACTAAGGAAAGAATGATAGAAGAAACGAATAATGAACGGAGGAAAAGAAAGAAAAAGAAAGCGCACAAGAAAGAAATGAAATATCGTTAAAAGTTCGTGGCTGCAGGACAAACAAAAAATAGACCATCCAACATAAATTAGCGAAGTAAAAAGACAGAAAAAAAAAACGATTTAAAAAAATTGTAAGAAAATTGAAAAGTTTATTGACAATCTGATGGCGACTTCAACTCGAAACAAAGACGCAGATTTCTGTGATAGAGAAAACAAGAAGATGTGCGCCATCGTTTAGCGATGTAAAATCTATTTCAAATTTAAGCGTGACAGACCGATGAAAATGATATTGTAAACTTAAATCTGGTAGAACGGCGAAAATGCTATTTCAAAGTTAACCGTAATAAAACGACGAAAATGCTATTTCTAACTTAAGCGAGGAGAATGCCCTTTTAAATTTAACTGTGACAAAACAACGAAAATGCTATTTCTAACTTAAGTGAGGAGAATGCCCTTTTAAATTTAACTGTGACAAAACAACGAAAATGCTATTTCTAACTTAAGCGAGGAGAATGCCCTTTTAAATTTAACTGTGACAAAACAACGAAAATGCTATTATAAACTTAAGCTTGACAAACCGACGAGCATTCTATTTCAAACCTAAGCAAGACAAACCGACAACAATGCTATTTAAAACTTAACCGTGGCAGCCGACGGTTACCGTGACAGACCGACGCGAACGCTATTGCAAAGTTAGGCATGATAGACTAAATAAAATGCTTAAGCGTGACAGACGTAAGAAAACTGTATTTATAACCGAAGTGTAACAAACCAAACCGACTGACGGACAACGCCTCTCATAAAGCTTCGCGGTTGTGCCTAAAAATGTATTTGAAAAAAGAAGAAAAATGGACTTTCTAACTCCTCTTTAAACGTAGGATATTCGTTTTAAAGTTCAGTCTGGCGGAAGTTTCGTAAATTTGAGATTTTACGCACCAGTACTTTTCACTGATGTAATAAAGTGATTGAAATTGCTCTGGGCACTTTGATTAAAAAATGTCTGACAAACAAAGAGGAAAAGGTGGCTCAACCTTCTTCTCTACAAGAGAGAATTATTTCCAATATCTATTCTGGAATTGGTATTCATAATGAAACACGATTCAATAAAGATGAAAAGGACAAGGATATTGTCCGTCTATCGATATATATATATATATATATATATATATATATATATATAGTGAATAGTCATATCTCTATACTGATGAGTCCCGATTATTAAGAACGAAACGTATACGTACATAGATAATAAACAATAACAAATATTATATATATATATATATATATATATATATATATATATATATATATATTATTTGATACATAAAATCATTACAACAACAGTACCATCGGTTTCAAGCCAAGAAGCTGTTAACTCCCGGCTATCTTCAGCTTTGTTATCACTTGGTAGAGAAAATGGACAATCTCGGATAAGCCACGTTTGGATACGTTATTTGCTTTGAAGTGTTGAATTAGTTTTGTCTAAGTTTTGCGTTAGAGAAAATATGTGACATTGAAAAGCTTGATAAAATAAAAAAAAGTGGGCTAAAATAAAAAATAAATGAAAATTAGGTTTAAAATTTTAAAATATTAAAAAAAAAATACCAGTGAGTCAGTTTTGCTAACTGCTATTTTTATCTGGGGCGTTATTTGTATATGAAAGGTTAAATTAGGCGTTATTTGTATATGAAAGGTTAAATTAGTTTCGTCTAAAGTATGTGTTAAAATGTAAAGTTAAAATTTATAAATTTAAAATTAAAATTTAAAATATAAAATTAAACAATTAAAAGTTGTTTTATTATTTAAAGAATAATTTAATAATATATATTTATTTGGCGGATAAATTTTATATATGGATACCGTCACAGACGATGGAATCATCTTAATTCCATCAAATATATTCTGGTGATTTAAACATTAATACTGTTGGGTAATATATATGAATTCTCGATCTTTCCCTTTCTACTTATGGGTCAAATTGCAACTTGTCACGTAATCGTATACAATGAAACGTTTAAACATGGATCATATTTCGCAATTAAATTAAATAACACAAAAGGGTTGATTTGCCGTCATCCATTATCCATTATATATATATATATATATATATATATATATATATATATATATATATATATATATTTCTTATAACCCCCCAAAATCCATGCCACACCTCACCACAACAAAAACCTCAGCACCCTCTCCCCTCTCTCCCACCCTAAGGCAAATTCACTAACACTCTCACCCCTCCCCCTTTTCACTACTGCCTTAATGTACCCACTCAAAGCTTTCCATATTCATTTCACTCTTTGCTACTGACTGACTTCTCGCAGCCCGGACCCTCGTCCAGCGCTCTTAGTAGCCACGGCTACTACTTTTCCTTATCAACCCATCATGTCAACCCAATATTTCGATGTACTTGCATGACATTCTTCTTAAAATTATCATCCTGAGGAAGTCTTACAATAAAGACGAAACGTTGATGAATATATAAAAAATATCTCTTGGTTTTCCCTTTATCATTTCCCATATATATATATATATATATATATATATATATATATATATATATATATATATATATATATATATATATATATTCGAATTGTGTGTATTTAAGTAGCATTTTCTCATTTATGCAAACATTGTTAACAATAACAGACTTCGTCTGTTTAATTATACCGTTTTATTTTTCAATTTTTCTGATATTAAAATAATAAAAAAATAAATATTCCATAGGTTTCACGAACGTTTTCGGTTCTTCGTCGAATTATTCTCAGGTGTCAAAAGTAAATGAACAAAAAAGCTGGAGAAACAAGAAAATGTTTAAAAAGACGGCGAGGAAACGCGTAGAGAACATTTTTCGTATTGTTTCAGGAAAGTCGTTGGCGATTTAAATTTAGCGACGCTGGAGTGGCCTCACAGAACAAAATCGCATTACGTAAGAATTTTATGATGTTACCACTGGTTTCATATGTTATGTTATTAATTTTAGATTGCTGAGTTTTTATGTAGATAGCTTCCATTATATTTAATTTTTTTTAAATTGGTTTCGGAATGTATTAATTTAGTGTTATTAACTAGAATTTGTCTTAAATCAGAGGAAGGGTAGTTATGTTTTTGTAGATGTTGGGGAATTGAGCTAGAGTTTACAAGATGCATGGTAAGGCGGCGGGATAGGATAGTACTTGTAAAACCAATGTAGCTATTAGCTTTATTATTATTATGGTAGTTATATTCTTCCAAAGGGCATGTAAACTTTTAAATAACATTGTTTTTTTTCTAGTAGTTTTTGGGTTGGAGATGAGTTTCTTTTTACTACAAGATTTTGAGTTTAAAATTTCTTATAGTAAATAATGAGTCCAATTTTTATGTTATTGTCAGTTGGGGATATATTTCTGTGTATAATATTTTTCATGGCTTTTTCTTCTAATCTGAAGTTTGGTTGCATTTGATTACAGTAGTTTACGTTACTATTGTTTGATACATTCAGAAATTTGATGTTGTAGTCTGTTAAAAATAAGATAACTGTACTTTGTTTGTAACATCTTAAACAGCTTGGAATTGTAACATGTTTTTACTGCCATACATAACGGAATGGCTATAGCTTGAACTCTTCTTTCGATTCCCGAGTCCACGCCAACGGTAATCCCGCAATTATTTAAAGAGTTTTTTTTATATGAAATATCGGTTATCATCGTATTCAGTTTAACGTCTGTTTTCCATGTTGGCATGTACTGGACGACAATCGAACTTACAGACTGTTGTGTTATCCATTGTCCCAATAACCAATGCTATGTCGAGTTGGAATCGAATCGTGTCTATTGCTTTCACTTATACTGTAATTCTTTTCGGGAAAACAGGGAGCATGAAGAGAATTCCAAATGCAAGCGGTCCGAGGAAAATAGTTTGTTAGTATTATATAGATTAATCTATTTTCGATATTTGTTTTACTATTTGCCTTGTTTTGTAAACGTTCATATTTTCTTTTTGCTATGGTACGACAAACTGGCATTTTGTACTGAACTGTAACCACTTATAAAGGCTAAAAGCCATTCGAGAATAAAGGGCTAATTAGTTGGATAGTCAATTGAATGATGAAGACTATTACGAGAGGACTGAAAACAATGAATGAAATGAACATAATTTTGTTACTTATAAGAATGGTTGATGATACATATTTGTTGATATTGGATTCGAAGACGACCATGTTGCAGTCTGCAGAGAAGCAGTCTCGTGGTGATGTGTTCTACGTACGTGAGGATCTTTTAATGTATTTGCCAAATAAAAATCCCTTTCGATGCTTGTATCTTTGTAGAAAGTCATCGTGACCTATCGGGTCAACGTTGGTATATTGTACACCATTGTATACATTTAGAGCTCTGAATCGATTGTATATAGATAATTTAAGAGTACACACATAAAGTTCGTGAATAAAGTAAACGTCTGCTTTCAATTTAACGGAAATTAGCGAGATTTCACGAATAATGGACCAACGTTGGTTGATTAAACATAACTGTATACATTACGTCTTTTTTCTTTATTCACATTATTAATTGTTGTTACCCTGTAAAGGGGTCGGAATGAAGATAAGTACTCGGAGTTTAGAGAAAAAAGTATGTTGAAAAAAAGTATCATACAACAGAGAAACAAGAGCGGCTGTACGTCACTCTTGACTGCCAGTATAGACTGGTGTGGTTCCAGGTTTTTATTTCCCTTCCACCGCAGGAAGACGTGGCACAAAGCCGAAAGGTGAGTGAGAGTCAAGCCAGCGCCGCTATAGAAAGAGCACTTTAGCTTCTAAAAAAATTGCCTATGCAGGCCCGTCGGAATTCCTCGGTCAGGGCGCCTCCGGCAGTAAGCAATAAACTTACTCTACCCTAAAGAGGAGAAGCAAGGCCTGGAAGGGTGGTGACCTCCTAGGACTACCCAGGACCTAATACTTTAGCCCGACAGATAAAAGGCCACTGAAATAACCCAGTTCCTGCCGGACTGATTGTCGAGAACGAATTATCGACTAGTATTTACTAGTCCAAAGTCTCTCAGCAACTGACGTTACAGAAATACCGCATGGACTGATGTGGACCCAGGTATTTAATTCCTTCCCACCGCTGGAATATGTGGCACAATGCCGAAAGGTGTGGGAGAGTCAAGCCAGCGCCCCTGAAGAAGGAGCACTCTGGCCTATAAAAAATTGCCTGGGCAGGCCTGTCGGCATTCCCCGGTCAGGTCGCCTCAGCAGTAAACAATAAACTTACTCCACCCAAAAGAGGGGAGGCAAGACCTGGGATGGTGGACCTCCTAGGACTACCCAGGACCAATACCTCAGCCCGATTGATAAAAGGCCACCGGTATTTGCCAGTTCGAACCTCAAAGAAAGTGACGTTATACAGAGACGGCACTGGCTGGTTTAGACCCAACTCTGAGAGATATGCGCTCCTAGTATTTATGGTGAGTGGAAAAGTTCAAGTAGTCCGTATAAGTAAGGTACCATAACACCTCCTCCAAGCCTTACCTCCTCAGGAATCATAGTAGGGTTTCCCTTTTGGATTGACGCTATTCTGAGGCTGCTTGAGGTAGCTGTATGTCGTATCTGGTAACCAAAACATCTTCATGGGTAGTTCTGTTGGTGTCCTCCGATAGTCGTCCCCTAATTTGATTTAGGTGTCTCTTATGAAAAAACTATGCCTTTATCAAATTCAGATTTTATATCCTCCAGTTTTTTAATCATTTAAACTTGTTAAGAATGTCTTCTTTGCTTTGACATTCAACTTATCTTTCATAGTTTTTAACTCTTCTAAAACGTCTTTGTTCTTCAGCTTTAACGATTCCAGCTCTTTAACTATGAGTTCACTCTTTCTGACCTTCAACTGGTTATCCAACAAATTTGAATAGATTTCTTTCAGTTTGATGTTAGCTATTTTCAGCGTGAATTTTGTGTCCTTATGTGCTTTGATTTCTGCGGAAAATTTATTTTGTGTCCATTTCATACGATTTCTAATGGTTGAACCTAATGCCTGCGTTCGTTTTTCTGACTACGTCGTCCATTTTTTATTTTCTGGCCAAAAATGTTGTTTGATAACCCCCATAGGTTGAACAGCTGCAATAAGTCTGTTCCAAATAAATTGTTGGTATTTTTTAATATGAACATTTTTACTTTTTGTGTCGTTCTGTTTAAAGTAATGTTGATAATAATTTTACCGTGGAATTTAATTTTCTTACCAGTCACCGTTCTGGTTATTTGGTTGATTCATAACATGGTCGGTTTTTCCAACCTTCCCTATGTATGTATGTTGATAATCGAGACGTCTGAACCAGAATCCAATTATAATTTTACATTTTTATTCAGGATTTTCACATGTACATATTTTTTTTATAATTCTACCGTCCTGTTCGTTCGTTTTTGTGTCCGACTTTATTAGAAGTTAGACAGGTTTTAAAACGTTATGTGCAACCCTTTACCCAATAGAGCTATCCACAGCGGAGACATAGGCTAGGCAGTAATTTATCCTGTTTTTTATTGGACTGGCTTGTTTTGTAAGAAAGTGAAAATCTACCTCTTTTTGTTTTGAATAATTTTTGAAAGTGAGTTGAAATGTGTTTTCTGATACACTATTCTTATGTGCGCACTGCCCGACTCTTCAATGTCTTTCGAATCTTGTTTAACACTTAAAAATCTCTGGCTGTCTTCAGCTAATTTCTGTAATGTAAACTTTGGTTCACTTTCTAATATGTTCAGCACCTTACATCTGGTTTCTGCGTCTTTTTCTGATACAAGTCTTTGCACGAAAATTAAATATTTAAGTTATCCGCGCTAAGTTCAGCTAATTTGAAATAGTTGTTATAGGGTATTTTTTGAGGTTCTCGAGAAAACCCTTACTGTACTTCATCGCCAGTTGTTGTGGCGTTCATTTTAAGGTCCTCAAGAATCCCTTACTGTACCTTGTCGCCAGTTGTTGTTACCCTGTAAACGGATCGGAAGGAAGACACGAATTCGGAGTTTAGAGAAAACAAGTATATTGAAAAAGCATAAAACAACAGACAACAATAGTGGTTGTACGTAATTGTTGACTGTCATTATAGACTGATGTTGTTCCAATCCTGAGAAGCATGCGATCCCAGTATTTATGGTGAGTGGAAGAGTTCAAGTAGTCCGTTATAGGTAAGGTACCATAACATTTATTTATTTATTTATATCATCCTCTTACTCGCCTTCTTTCTTTTTATTTTATTTTTTATTTACGTCATCCTCTTAATCTCCTCTTTTGTTATTGTCTCTTTATTTACGTCATTTAATTAATTTACACCATCATTATACCCTCTTTCTCTCATTTTTAGTTTTTTCCTTATTTTCAAAAATTATTTATTTACATGATCATATTACTCATTTTTGTTCTTATTGATTTTCGTTTTTATTTATGTCATTTATTTATTTATATCATCCTCCTACTCTCATTTTATATTTTAGCTTCTTCTTTATTTACATAATTTCATTATCTTCTTACGCCTTTCTCTCTATTTTCTTCATTATTTATGTCATTTATTTATTTGTATAATTCTCTGACACCGTTTCCCGTTTTTTAATCTTGATTTACGTCATTATTTCATTTAAAGTACCCACTTACACCGTCTCCAATTTTTAATGTTCTTCTTTATTTACATCATTTATTTATTTACATCATCCTCTTATTCTATTTTACTCCTTTTTCATTTCTTTTTATTTACGTTATTTATTTATTCACGTCATTCTCTTATTCTCATCTCTTCTTCATTTTCTTCTTTATTTGTGTCATTTATTTATTTACATCATCCTCTTTCTTTCGCTCTTTTTAATTTTCTTCTTTATTTACATCATTTATTCATTTACGTCCTTCATCTTACGCTCTCTATTTTTCTCCCACAACTCACTCTTCTATTAATCTCCTTCTGTCGCTTTCTGGTTTCATTTGTCTTTCTTCTTATCATCTAAACATTCAATATGCAAACAAGCAAGCTAGATTGTTGGAGTTTTAGTATTTATATAGATTAATCTATTTCGGTTTCGGTATTTTTTGTACAATTTTTTCTTGTATTGTAGACATTCATTTTTTATGGGGGTGGTTGTGATACAAGAAATTAGCATTGCCTCACAGATGTTATCTTTGAATTTCTTTGCCAAACAAACATCCCCTTTAGATGCTTGTATCTTTGTGAAGATCATTAAAAGCAACACAAATTCATGACTTCCGCGTGAGTCTTCTTTATATTTCTCTTTCTGTTTTTTTTATTCGTGAAACAAGTTATTCATAACAAAATGGGGCGCAAGTTGCCCTTTAGTCAATTTCCAAACTTGTTATCACTCGTCCTACAAGAAACATTCACCAGAAATAGTAAAAGAACAAAAGAAAACTGTCCAATCATCGTTTGCTATTATCAGAAGTTTGTCTTAAACAAATATCAATCAGCGCTTAGCTTGAAGGAAGTGAGTCGTTATTTGCTCAATGGATGCCGCTCTGACGATGAAATCGGCTATTTCGGGTTAAAATTCAATCTGATTTAATATGGTAGCTTACACAATAATGCAGTTCGAAAATGTATGACCTCACAATCCTCCCACAACAAATAGCACAATGCGTTCAATTAATCTAACTTATAAAATTATCTGGTCGGATTTTCAAAGTTAGACCCAAATAGCATTTAAGCTTGTTATTGTTGTACCGTGTTATTGGAAATATAATAACGTACTTAGCTGCAATTTATTTTTAAAATACTTAGTTCGGCCCAGACAATTACTAATACAAAACATTTTTAAATAATAATACCGAAAAATAAAACTCAACAAATGGGATAAACTAATGTTATATTGAAGGATATAATAGGAGTTGTCTACTTTAAGTTTGAAAATGTGAAAAAAAATAAAAGAATAAAAACTATAATGACATTCGAGCAACGCAAGGTAAGTACAGCTAATCGTATGTAAGGAATTGTTTACAGTAACCACTGTGATTCAGCATTCAATCACTCTGAATCTGGTTTAATGGCCATTTAACAAGCAAACACAATCTGAGCTGGGGAAAACACGTAATTCTATATTGCTGTATACATGTAGTATATTTCTTTTCTTCTTTATTTACGTCATTTAGTTATTTACGTCATCATATTACTCTCCTCTTCTCCACTATAACTACTACTACTCGCTTTCCACTCTACTTCTTCTACCACTCCTCTCGTATTTCAACTCCCCACCACTTCTCGTTACACTTACTCATACTCACAGCATGTAAAAATTAAATCTGCAAGCAGGTAATTTATTGAAACCCATGGTACGAATGTTGTACTGATTTTTCTGTACAAAATCTCTCTCTCTCTCTCTCTCTCTCTCTCTCTCTCTCTCTCTCTCTCTCTCTCTATATATATATATATATATATATATATATAGAGAGAGAGAGAGAGAGATAGATAGATAGATAGATAGATAGATAGATAGATAGATATATGTTAGCGGATGTATGTGTTTATCACCTGACTGTAAACTAATTCCAATCTTATGGGCATGGTAGTTAAGATAAAATTAATAACTCAGAACAACGTAATGGTTTTTTACTACATAGTATACCGGTTATGGTTGGAAAGATTTGTGTTTTTAGTAAATCTTTTGCTCATTGGATAGTATTTTTATTTGGAAAAACCTTAAGGAATAACACTAGATATATTAGAATGTTGTTTTGGTAATTTGTATAATTTTCCCCTTAATTTTTTATGCAAATACGTAAATTAGCTGTAATTTGGTCCCCTTAAAACTCGACGTTTTTTCATGATAATTAGTGCCATGTAGTTTCGTACATCTACACTTTGAAATGACTCTCTCCGATTTAACTCTAAATTACATACCTTATATAATGATTATTATTTATAAATTGATTGAAGTATTTTTTTCTTAAAATACTTTTTATTAGCCTTCAACCAAGTTAACTATTAACTATTATAAAAAAATTTAATTGGGCAAAACTGTGCGTGCTTAATCATGGCTATTTTCATAATAAAAGATGGCTGCGCTTTCTGAGTAGCACTTTCTAAATCTCTCTCTCTCTCTGTTTCTCTCTCTCTCTCTCTCTCTCTCTCTCTCTCTCTCTCTCTAAGTTAAGATTAATTCAATGTGAGTGTTTTTTTTTTAAATTTTGTTTATTGCATCGCTGTGTATTTAGTCTGATTGAGAACTTTCCGGTTTTCCAATTAGTCCACGTAAGAAAGATCCGGGATCAACACACAGATAACGGTTGTTCTTCTGTAAACGAAACGGATCTGTAATTGTACCGAAGTTTTTTGTTTTGAAAAAAATAATAGTATGGTTGGTTTTAGGAATGCAGCAAAATGTTGTTATATGTTAGCAATTATCGAGCGTTCACTTTGAAAAAAAATAAATAGAATAGAAAGTATATGCAAAAACATATATTTTCATTCATCTATATATCTATCTCTCTCTCTCTATATATATATATATCTATATATATATATATATATATATATATATATATATATATATTACTACATCTCTAAACAAATTTGTCATATATGTATAATCAATTGTTTCTCATAAATCAGATGCACCTACGAATATTTTATTTCCTCCGTAATTTCTTCGAGAAATTCTTTTTCTTTGGATTCAGTCAATTAATTTCCTTTCTTATTTTCGAACATTATAATAATTCATATTTTTTTAGCACAAATGATAGTGATGACAAAAACAAACAAATATCGACGCCATTATTTTCCTGATTAATTTTTTTGTTCGATTTGAAATGTGTCCAGCATTCCGAAGACTAGCCAACGCTAATATTAAACAAGATTACCCCATAGCAAGCCGTTTCCTTTTTTTCATTCGAAGTGATTTGTCAAGTAATAATGATTTTTATGTTCTCCATTGAAATGCTTGTTCGACACGAGAGTAGTGCCTGTTATTCTAGCGTGAGGCTTGTCGCACATTTCTTGTCGATTCCCTTACAAAAACGACTTAACAATATGAAAAAGAATAATACAAAACTTAATACCATTTCTGAACGGATACAGACAGAGACATCGGATGTCTAATTTGTCCTACCAAAGAATTAACAACAATAGAGAAACAAGTAATACAACAATATCAAACATAAGTCCTGAATTCAATTTATTACCTCTGCCAAGGAGGTTATATTTTCGGTCGAGTTTGGTTTGTCACTATGTTTGTTTTTTTGTTTGTTTGTTTTTTTGTTTGTTTGTGTACAGCCTAGCGTTCACATCGCTTGACCAATCGTCACCAAACTTGGTCAAAGTATCGGTCATGGTCTTTTATTTTAGGATATCTAGGTTAGACGTCAAGGTTACGGTCACGGAAAAGATGAAAATCACACTCTTGGCGATAACTTCGGTTCTCTTGATCGAAGAAACTCGCTATTTGTAGCATATAGAAGCCAATGAAGTCATGCAGCGGGATTGCTAATGGCAATGAAGATAAATAAACAGAATACGGCGACTGCAACAGAACAAAGATGCCACCTGTATAAAGCGGAAGAAATACATCCGGTGCCTGCAACAAACAAAAAATCATACCAATTTTATAAAGCGATAGAATTACATCTTACATGTGGTGGCTGCAATAACACAGATTCCACCTGTATAAAATGGAAGAACTATACACTGCGACTACAAAAACAAACAAGCAAACATGACACTTGCATAACACGAAAAGAAATATAGCCGCTTGTTAAATAAGCAATACGTAATTAGAATAAAGCGTGGCTATAGGAAGTTGCATAGGCAACATGCCGGAATGAGTGTGGTAGTTTGAGGAGCGTGGATCGCCAAAATTATTTAAGCGGGACAATTCTTGATTTGACAGAGAGCGACTGGCTAGATATTAACTGAGAGCGTGTCTCCTGTCAATTCCTATTTTCGAAGTCTAAACCTCTTCGACTCTCATTCACTCTTTCCATTCGGTGCAACTCGAACAATAAAGATATACCATTATTTATATATATATATAAAACGAAAAGTTGCTCGTATGTCTATATGTATAGTTAAACGGTTGGTCTAACAGCCAAGTTATTTACCTCAAAGAGGTTCGACACAAGGTCAAAATATTTTTATTTACCTCCTCTCAAGGAAGCTAGACACAAGGTTAGGTGTTGTTAGGCAGCGCACTAGGATTAGCGCGCTCTGGCCTACAAAAATGCTTGAGCATCCTCGTCGGAATTCTCCTGTAGGGGCGGTCGGGCGATTATCAATAAATTAACCACTTCTCAAAGAGAATGCAACGCCTGGGAGGGTGGACCCCCTAGAACTGTACAGGCCAATAGTAGCATCAATTGGAACACATACTACACTTTGATCTAAGCAAAAAGGCCAAGAAGCAGAATAAGAGCAAATAAAGCAATTTAAGCAATTTAAAAAAATGATATTTCACCCCAAGCAAGGCAGGACGCCACTGTAAACGTAAAAGGCTACTGAGAATTAGGGAGTAGGTTTAGGGTTAGGGTTAGGGTATCATTCTAAGTTGGGATTAAAAGGCGACACGGGAAGTTGATGGTTGCAATAAAAAAGATCACTATGTTGCGGTTTGTTCGCCGAGTAGAACTGATCCCACCTTCTCCCCCCTCTGATGAATTTTAACAATGAGGAGGGCGGTTCCAGGATACCACGTGAGTATAAAAGACACGTGATATTTCTTTTCTTCTTAAACTCGTCGCCTTAAAATATTATTTTTTACGCTCTCCGGATGGACAGAAAATAAAATCATTTTTTTTTACAAATAAAATAAATTCAAGCTTCGCAAATATAAAAAAAAATATGGGACTTTACGGTGTTAGAACAGAATAGTTAACAATTCTCCTCACGTTAATTGGCCTTTCTAAGGGGGCGTTGGCTTTCTGTACTTTAACCATCGGATACATAGCTTTCATAATAGCGAAGTAAAAAAAGTATTGAAAAGGTCAAGAGCATCGAACGATAATGACTTACATCACTAAATGCTTGCACCCCCTAATTCTAACCCTAACCCTAACCCGTACCCCTTATTGGTGTTTAGGTTCATTTGATGTTTTCAATAGTTCTTTAAAACATGAACGTGGCATAGAGGTAGATAATGCGACTGATTCAAATGTGCAACTGTATGTATTTCAATAAAAGTAAACTCTCATCTGTTGGTCCTATTTAAAATATTTCCAATCTTATCGCCAGTGTACAACTGATGTTTCAGGTTATATTGTCCAATGATTTTACACGTTACGAATGATTAAATCCCGCGTCATATTCCAGTCAATTTAAGAGACTTCTATAAAAGCGAAATACTGGAAAGATGGCAGTTTACATGCCATCTTTATTGCTATACTAAGAAGAAACGTTATCAGACTGAATGGCTTATAAACTTAGTGTCACAAGAATAATGGATATATGCCTAAGCAGTAAAAAATCCATACATCCGGGACGACTAAATTATAGAACTTATAAATATTAATATAATGAAGAGCAACTAAATCACATGGTTATTTAAACTTTAAGACACAGGGTCACCTAAATAAGCAATAAAATAGAGTGAATGTAGATGTCTATGAGAAAGCAATAATCATTGAATATATTAGGAAATACATTACTAAAGTGGCCATAATATTTTTTGAATGGATTTAGTTCATTAATTTACAACTTCTCCGTCATGTTTAGTTGACATTCAAACTAGGTTTGGGAATAAAGTCGACAAAAAGAATCAGTCGAAATAAAAAAATATTTAAAAAAACGAAGGTCAAATTAAATCAAGTTTAGAACCATCATTTTCGTAAAGACAAAATCGTCCGTTTGTCGGTAGGAATTGTAAATCGCACACAAAAAGTTAAAATAGAAAATCGACAGAGTATTAGTCAAAGTTTTAAAGTCGTCAGTGTAGTGATCTAATCCCATGCCCGTTTTACTTCGCAGGAACGGGTTGAAGGTCTCAAAGCGAAAGAACAATCACAAGGGGGGGGGGCAGACGTGTGCTTGACAGAAGAAAAGTCACAGAAAGAATATAATAACAGTAGAATTCCCTCAGAGATTCTCCTTTAGACGCTTTCGTCCGCTCGTCCTAACGCCATGACTTGCTGTACAAAACCTTCCCTCACGCATGCGACCGATACCCATTGCCTCTAAAAAACAACGGTTCAAGCTTTGAAAATATAGAAAGGTCTGGTTATCGTCTTCAAATTAATGTTCCTGCTGCCGTACATGACAGAATATGGAGACCGTTCTATAAAAGTCAATTCCTGGCATTGGTAGAGTGCCGTCTTGCTTAACAATGAAATAAGTCACATAGCATTAACAGGTGAAAGGTCTCAAAGAGAGATAACAATCCCCAGGGGAAGCTGTGTGATTGACAAAAAAAAAGTCATAGAAAGAATATGGTAACAGTGAAATTCCTTCAAAGTTTCTCCTTTAGGAGCTGTCGCCAGCTCGTCATGACGACATGAGCCTCTAGTCGATGCTTCCAGTGACACTAGCCTTTACCCGAGGCTTCCTGAAACACTAGCATTTACTCGAGGCTTCTTAAGACAGTAGCCTCTACTCGAGGCTTCCTGAAACACTAGCCTTTACTCGAGGCTTCTTAAGACAGTACCCTCTACTCGAGGCTTCCTGAGACACGACCCTCTACTCGAGGCTTCCTGAAAAACTAGCCTTTACTCGAGGCTTCTTGAGACAGTAGCCTCTACTCGAGTCTTCCTGAGACACGAACCTTTACTCGAGGCTTCCTGAGACACTAGCCTTTACTCGAGGCTTCATTAGACAGTAGCCTTTACTCGAGGCTTCTTGAAACATTAGCCACTACTCGAGGCTTTTTGAGACACTAGCTTTACTCGAGGCTTCTTAAAACACTAGCCTCTACTCGAGGCTTCCTGAAACACTAGCCTTTACCCGAGGCTTCCTGAGACAGTAGCCTCTACTCGAGGCTTCCTGAAACACTAGCCTTTACTCGAGGCTTCATTAGGCAGTAGCCTTTACTCGAGGCTTCTTGAAACATTAGCCACTACTCGAGGCTTTTTGAGACACTAGCTTTTACTCGAGGCTTCTTGAAACACTAGCCTCTACTCGAGGCTTCCTGAAACACTAGCCTTTACTCGAGGCTTCTTGAGACAGTAGCCTCTACTCAAGGCTTCCTGAAACACTAGCCTTTACTAGAGGCTTCTTGAGACAGTAGCCTCTACTCGAGGCTTCCTGAAACACTAGCCTTTACTCGAGGCTTCCTGAAACACTAGCCTTTACTCGAGGCTTCTTGAAACACTAGCCTTTATTCGAGGCTTCTTGAGATAGTAGCCTCTACTCGAGGCTTCCTGAAACACTAGCCTTTACTCGAGCCTTCTTGAGAGATTAGCCTCTACTCGAGGCTTCCTGAAACACTCGCCTTTACTCGAGGCTTTTTGAGACAGTAGCCTCTACTCGAGGCTTTCTGAAACACTAGCCTTTACTCGAGGCTTCTTGAGACAGTAGCCTCTACTCGAGGTTTCCTGAGACACTAGTCTCTACTCGAGGCTTTCTGAAACACTAGCCTTTACCCGAGGCTCCCTGCGAACCTTTAAGTAACTTTGTTTTTGTATAATCGAGAAAGAAATAATTGCTGGATTATAAAAATTTGAATAATTGAGTTTATTGAAGCAAACAGAAAGAAAAAATTAGGTTCGATTCAATTGTTTATATGTTTGTCAGGCAAAAATTATTTTGCTGTTTGAGCTTTAGAAATAAATTCAGTGTCAGATGCCAATATCTAAAAATAGCCTTTCAGAAATTTCCTATTTTTAAGTTTATGAGACATTAAGCCAAGAAATAAGCGAGGCTTATCCAGAAACGTTTTGTATGAATTTAAATTTATCAATTTTTTCTGACAGTGCCGAACTTAGCGGAAATGTCACGAATCCTATCCTCGCTTATGGTTCGTTCCAATCCACCGAGCAGCATCTTTTTTTACAGAGGCCTGGCTTTGCTCGCTGCAATCCCGGTGTATAGCTCTCTTCTCTTCGTGTCTAACTTCTTGCTATCAATCGTGTGTGGTCGGTTTGCCATGGATTTGTCTAATTGGTCACCAGTCTGGTAGATGATAAATCTAAATTAGCTAGATCTGGATGTTGCCGGGTTCTTAATCACCACAAATCTACGACTTCGCCCACTTTTCAAAGTAAGTGCGAAGATCGTCTTCTGTGGTTTTCAAATCCAAGCTACTAATAATTCTTTTTACGGAACTTATCGTCATTGAGGTCGACATTATCATTAATTGTCATTGCTGTGCGTACTCAGAAAATAACGTGTTCTAAGAAAAATACAGTTTTTTATAAAACAACAATGTGAGAGAAATAGAAGCAAAGAGACAGATACAGACATAGGTAGATAGAGAGGGGGAGAGAAAGAAAGAGAGAGAGTCAACAGATGACGATTAGAACGGAAGTAACGCCGCCGTTACTGACATAGCGTTGCCACGAACGATAGCCAGGGAGATGCGCTGGAACAACCAGGCTGACTCACGGGGCTCGTGCCTAGACGTTTAAATCCTCCGTCCAATGCCCTGAAAAAATTTAACAGTCTCGGGGCCAAGCACACCCGACGTTTCCACTGAAATTGGTTGGAAGACGAAACGGTCAGTGAGCGAGCTGTATTTTCCGCGCTTCCTTGTTTCGGCGAGCAGAGCCGCCGTGCCGGGCTTTACCGCGGATTCCGCAATCCTTGTTGGTGAAAAGGAGTCGGAACAAGTGGCGTCCCAGATCAGTGGCTTTCCAGCTCGGAAAGCAAACACAGTCATCCCGTCAGGCCTGCGACCGTCGCCTCTGTCCAGGCCGACTGGTTCAAGGACTGATGCAAAACCTGCCGAGTCGAGACCTCGCCTGACTGCGTCGTTAAGGGCAGAGTGGCGAGGTAGGTGGCCGGCACTAAATCGACAAGACAGAGGATGCAGGGTCGACATTGTGATATGATGTACGGTTTTCTAACGGCGTTCGCTCCTCGCACAAAAGCTGCACGTAATCCTTTTAGGTTATATGAACACTCTTTCTTCACGAAATTAGAAATCCCTCTGAAAGTTAAATGTGGTTGAAAAAATAGAATTTACGAGCACAAGCACCAACACATGGATACAATATTCCATCACGTCATAGACAGCCAGGACGATTTTTTGTTTCTTTTTGTTGTTGCAACGTAAAGCAATTTAAGCAATACGTTGAGCTATTCAAAGGCGACACAGGAAGTTGAGGGTTGCAACAAAAAAATCACTATGTTGCGGCTTGTTCGCCGAGTAGAACTGGTTCCTCCTTCATCCCCCTCCTCTGGTGCATTTTAATAATGAGGAGGACGGTTCCAGTATACCACGTGACTATAAAAGACACGTGATATTTCTTTTCCTCCTAAACGCGTCGCCTTAAAATATTAATTTTTACACCAAACAAACCTCAGATTTAGAATGAACACCTTCGATCCGATGTCCTTATCGATATCAGAAGTTCTTGAACATTTTTAAAAACTCATTATTTAAAAGTAAAAGCGCGTAAAATAATATAAGAAACAAATGTTCCGACTTTTTGAGAGTTCCATTTTCAAATCGACCGAACAACTACCTTTCTCGTCAAATCAGCGTACGCACTTTGAAGATAAAATATCATTTGTTTGATCAAAAATGGATGAACAATATTTGATAAATGTTCACTAACATCATTTTTAGTTTAATAAGATTCAAACAAATTATATTTATGTTTTCGTTATGTCTGTTTCTTTATTTTAGACAATCGAACTATTTTAGATCTACGCGGAGAAGTAAAAAAAAAGGTCTACGCCGAACTCATTCTGATGGATAAAGTGTCTGTCTTTGGTTTCAAAATGTTATGCATTTGTGGGTTCGAATCTCACACTTTGCTATAGCGTTGCAGTTATTTCGTAGCCGATATCGATCATTTATCATGAACCTGAATATTTTATTGTAATAAAAAATGGATGAAACGTATTTAATAGATGTTCTTAACTTCTAATCTTGGATATAAAATCTAAGATTAGTTGGGAAATCCGTCATAGACGGTTATTTCAGCTAGTATTTCTATATACAAGACTTTGTTGTCTTACTTTTAAACATAACATCAATATAATAAAAATATATCAATCTTGCACCGCCTTAGAATGTTATTCGTTGGTTGATTATTGAGCTTCAGGGCATTTCAAATTTACGCACGTCGTTTTATATCAAAACCCGTTTTGTAGATTTGGTTTTGTTGGCGCATTATTTTGTAAATAAATTGTACGTAAATGATAGCACATATTAAACCCGTAGATCAGACACGGAGAGGTACTATGTGGCACAACGCATGAACCTTTTTGGGGAACTGACGCTACCTGTTGCATTTCGCAATCCTTATGCCAAACTTGGATACGGGTACAGTAATTATCTGCGTTTCGGGCGTGTGGGTGCGCCTGTGCCTCGGTCGTGTTTTGGAGGACTGAAGATCGGTGTCAAACCAATTCAATGACAGATGCATGTGATGGGTTCAAGATCACCTGTCATTCGACATGTGTTCGGAAGCCAGAACGGGTTTTTAAATTATAACAAAACATTTATCGAAACTACGAATAATAAGTTGTATATTGTGCCTTCTCTCTCTCACCCTCTCTTTTTTTCTCTCGCTCAGTCTGGATCGAACACAGTCGGCTTTTCAAACTTGAACGGAGAAGATGCGTGCTTTCCACGCTGGCCGAATCTTCGAGTTTAAGTATGTCTCTTTTCGAAATATAATAAATTATATTGTTATATAAAACATAAAATGGTTTTTTCCATTATTAACAAGCGTTCTATTCAAGCACAGCGGTCCCAGTCAGCAGATAATTAATTAGCTAGAGGGAATTACTGACGTCGATTAACGCAGCATGCCAGTCGACAAAATACCCAGCCGGGTATTAACCTCTTTATGTTAAAAGGGAATGTGCCTATTGTTGCCACTCTGGGAGCTTGGTACCGTGCCAGGACTATAAGAGTCCTTCCACCAAGAGGATCACCAAGTCACACTCCCCGACCGTGACTATCGCCCAAACGTGATTGTGCACTGGTGATAACAACGAGTATAATTGGATGCGGTTCCACACACCCGGCGAACGGTCATATCACAGTGGTGCCGGTACCAAGATACCCTCCCCGACAAACGATAATAGCATATCAGAGCGCCGCTATAAGTAATAACAAGTAACGGCTCACTCTACATTACCAAAGTTCCAAAAGTGGTGTCTCACCACCGAATGTTATTGGAAGATAGTAGAAGAATGTATTTCTTTTTGTGACGTTTTCGTAACTTTTCAGGATAAAATCTGGTGATCATATTATTTTTCTCAACCACGTCACACGAAATTCTAATCAACCGTCACCTATCTAAATATCAAATACAACTTAATCAGTTCTAATAATATGACGGAAGGCGACGTCGAAGGCGACGTCGAAGACGACGCAAACGAAAAAAACGGACGAAGTCATCTCGAAACTAAGTCGCGTATGGAAAAATATTAGTAATTAAAGGAACAAGAAAACAAATCTTTATTTAGAGAGATTGGAAAATATAACATTCCTTTATCCGTGACGACAATAAGGTGAAACAATGGACAATAATATGAACATTGTTTTAAAGGAAATGTTGTTTGAAATTGAGACAAACACTCAAACGACAATGGGTTAGTGAAAACTGATCAACAGAGCTGATGTAAATTCACATAAGAGAGAAGCCGTTGGGCCCGGAGCAGAAGACTAATAGATCAGAGTTTACGCAACGATCCGGTAGCTGTTGGTTCATCTGTAAGAGAACCATACGGGAATAGAATTATCTATTTTGATAAAAGAAAATCGTCGTCTTATTATTTTATTCAGGAGGGGAATAACTCTGTCTCCTAACAAGAAATGAAAGTGTACATTGAGTTACGCCCCATGCACGACGAAAATCAGAATTACAAGATACCCGGTAGTATTCGATTGTGGTCGTGCTACATATCAATATAACAATACCATGTGCTTACTTCACAGTCCCAGGTAGGTGTCATACCAGTATATGATACGTCTTCGACAATCAGTTCGACAGGGTAATTTTTGAGTAGGTGATTACCTTGCATTTGTCGGTCTGAGGTATAGTTCTTTGCTGGTTTAGTAGGTTCACCCTCCCAAGCTTTATCTTCTCCATTAGAGAAGCGATTAGTATGTAACATATTGGACCCCACTCGATCCTGCGTCACGAAACCAAATGTAACACAGGACGCCACCCGCTTCTTTCATCCGTGGGTATCGTTGTCGGCCATTCACGAACAGGTGTTTGATATCCAGGTCGCGGTGCCGAGTAAAACAGATAACTCACTCTGCTCCGGTGTCACTGAACCACTTGTAACATAGGTGGTCCACTTGTGTCTCTATCTATGTGCTCATACGTCTGGTTCTCTGCGCAGAAATCTTTCCAGACTGTGAACACCCTCTTTGGCTGGTGATCGTTTTAGTGGCAGTAAACAAAGATGTGTCGAATCTCCTTCGGGTCGGATGATGATGAGTTCGTGATTCTGTGAAGGCAAAGTTACACAAGCAGAACAAATCGACAATAAGAATAATTCAAACAACTCAGCGGTTTCTTTTTGGTTGAAAATAATTATTAAAAACAATTAAAAGAAAGAATTGATTTTGCACTTGAATTTCAGAGTCTATTGTTTTGGCAAAATGTCCTTTGAGTTAACTAAACTAGTTCGTCGTCTATCTGTGCGTGAAACTCCATTTACGATTGCAAGCTCTTAATAAAGCAATAAGTTGAACTAATCTTGTCTACTTAAAACGGTGGGGGGAATCCTATGGCCCATGCCATCCAAACGAGAAAACCTAACACGCAACCTTCTCGCCTGGCCGCCGCTGGGAAACTGTTCGTGTGACTGTCTTCTCGTTCTAAAACCAAAGTTCCCTTCTCTTCCCAAAAAGGCATATTGTCACACCTCCTCCCTTTCTTGGGAGTGTGTTGGGGTTGGGTGATATTGAATTTCTCTCTCAAAAGGTAATTACTCTATTTTGTCTAGGAGTGGGGATGGTACGACAATCGAAATTCATCGCTTAGGCTTTTAAGATATTATCTAGATAGAAAGCAATTATCCGTACCCCGTGTGAGAAAGGAGACTCTCGCCCTAATTAATGATGACAGCTTAGAGGGCTATCGTCAAACTCCGGCATCGCGCGCCCAACTAATATAGTACTGACACACGTATGTTTTTCGTTGGCGATAAAAAGATTTTGCCAAAACCTGGTCCACCTGTTTAAACTCGGCCTGTGTAAGATTTAAATGCAATTGACAATATCACATGGCTTTCTCAGACAGCCCGGCGCCCTAACACAGTTTGTTTTGAATAGCTGATTCCGTGTGAATATATAATAGTTTCAAATCTCTACTTCAATTTTACGTAATGCCTAATCATCACCAAGATGCATACTAGTGCGCCCTAAAAGTGCACGATCTCTGTCGGTTCTATTGGTCCTGTCACATCCGTCCCATTCTTATTTCGTGTCATTTACTAGTAATTGACATCTTCGAGACCGTCACCTCTCCCCACACACAGAGAGAACAACGGGTAACACAATCAAACAATAATAATAATAATAATAATAATAATAATAATAATAATAATAATAATAATAATAATAATAATAATAATAATAATAATAAAAGCTGTAGCTAAAA
>OY744523.1:128819687-128979687 GCA_963556195.1 Sepiola atlantica
ATATCTTAGTAAATGGATTAGTTGACAAATGAAATATATTTAAAAGTTCGAATCGTCGACGCCTTCTCCACACTTGCATATACCGGCTGCCACAGAAAAGTATCGCCAATAGGACATCTTCAACTGTGGCATACAATGGACGGGAATAATTTATCATCCATTATTCAGTTTCACATAACGGAAGGGACAAGGGACCGATGAGTTGCAACTCTCTTTGTTGATAGGGATCCAAGAGGAATAACTATGGACCCTGGGAACCTTCTTATGCTACTGGGCTTAACAGTTAACTTGATCGTGTGATAGAAGGAAAAAATTGAGTTTCATTTGGATTGCAGTCTAAGTTCGATGGAGGAAAAATATACTGTACGGTCTGTGTAGATAGGCTTGCTTAGAACACCCCAAGGAACTATCAATAGGACATCTTCACCTGCAGCCCCAATAGACGAGAAATTAAGCATTAGCAGTGCAAACGAACAGTGTAAACGAACATCGATAAAGTTTCAACCCTTAAACATTTATTTATTTCTTCTTCCCGTGATTCTATGATTAGCAATGTTTTTTTTTAAATTTTATAATAAGTCATCACTTATCAAGGCTAAAGCCACTCAACGATAAGGGTTAATGAGATGGATAGATTGTCAGTTTAATAATGAAGAATATTATGAGATGATTGAAAATAATGAATAGAATCAATAACATTTTATTGCTAACTAGCTGGACTCGTCCCTCGGCGTTGCCCGGGAGAAATATAAAAGAATAAATTAAAAGTTGTCAACATTCGACCGAACGCAAATAGGTCACATTTTGAAATTGTTGTAGGATGAAAGGAGGAAGAAAAGAATAAAGGAAAGAAGGAGACGCGGTTGTAGGAGTCTTCCTGCGCACCCCATGGTACCGATATTTACTCAGAATTTTTCTTTTGGATTAAGCACCTGCTCTATCTAAAATTAAAGAAGCCTACAAAGCCCTATTAAATCCAGTTCTCTCGCGTTATCTTTGTATAGAAATTCCAATTTTTTATGAATTAAAAAAATTCAGGCCCATAGTCATCCCTCCCCCTCCCTCGTAGGCAGAAGTTTAACAATGTAAAAATAATTGCGTGAGACGACTGGGATCGAACCATAAACCCTCCGGTCTTGGATCTACGCTGCTAACGTGTCGACAACGAACGTGAGTGGAAACTTTAAGGAAAAATAGGTCATGTAAACGAAGCCAGCCGGTAGATGGTATGCATTTAATTTTACGATCCGACCAAATTTAGGGTTCACCAGTCACACGTTTTGGGTCATTTCTATACCAAGAAATCGATGTTATTTCCAATTTTTGGATATTATGAGTGTGAAATGGGTAGGATTCAGGAAATGTCAACTTTATGCTTTATGTCGAGTAGCTTGGTGTATATAGACCTAATTCAGAAGTCGAGTCGCTGAAGAAATTGTAGCCGCCATGCTGAATGATGAAATTCAGCAAATATGTAATAGGTAGAAGTAACGTAATCCGATATTCTCTAAAATAAACGGAATTAGCGGAAGCGTGCATTAAATGTGTGAGTATTGTTTAGTATTATGTAGTAAATTAATAGCAGACAAATAGTAAATATTAACGGACACTTTTTTGAAAAGTAGACATTGTTTATTACTTCCCGGTGTCGATGGAGGAGTGTCAGTACTAAAGTGTTAGGGGGAAAAGTTTTGCTACCACCTATGGAGTATGTTTTGAGAAGAGTCGAACATGGTAGGCCAAAAGTAACATTTAGTGTTAGCTGGAGAAAAATAATAACAAATTTAGTAAAACACGCTCGAGTGAATAAGCGTAATCTAGTGGTGAGTTTAGTAGCCTGTGATGCATGTGATTATTTTGCTATTCTTCAAAAAGCTACAGGGGGAAATCATATTAACTTTATATATTAGATGATAATAGTTTATGACCAGTATTTGTTAATATTACATTTGAAGATAACCTTGTTATAGCCAGCAATGAATCAATCTGCTGGTATCAGATTCCACAGATCGGAAGTTCTTGGAACTAAACTCTATTCATGGAAACTTTGTTTGCTGTTAGGCACACGGAGGAAGAAAGGAAAGTTCTTCAACATAGTGGAAGCTAGATGAGTTCTTTCTGAATATAATGATAGAGTATAGAACGACTAGCAACGCTTCTTCTATGAGAAAGAGATTGTAGAGAAAAGAAAAGACCACATTCCCACTACATTGCGAAGTCGATTTTGTACTTTCTTAGGGCAAGCGGCATCTCCCTAGATGTGGTAGCAGGACTCGATCTTAGGACGTATCTGTCTCTTATATCAACAAAGGATTGCATCAGGAGTCTTTTTCCATAGAAAGAGAATGGTCCAACTATATTTCCACGAACAACAGATTGGATATAGATCTTCCATGATATCATGAAGCTGCTTCTCCATCCGACTGCAGCATGGGCGTCTTCAAGTCTAATGTAAACAAATACTTGTTGAGCAGTCCTCTTATATGATTAATTATTTTAAAGAAATCTTCTTCCCATAGCACCGGTTGTTTCCAATCCTCATGTGGTGGTGTTCATCGTCCAACTTACGACCGCTAACCCTTATCCTCAAGTGGCGACTCAGTAGTAAAAAAACAGGGATCTAAAGTAAAAGTCAGTCTTAAGAGCTTTAAAAAAAAAAAAATGGGTCTTCCCCAAGGAGAGGGTAATCAATTTCATGTTTACCTATTTTTAGTCTGATCTACGAATCACAAATGAACTAATGCATTAAAAGAAATCGGTCACATTTCCATTTTTGGTGTACGTCGCGCATCAGGAAATGGACCTATCTATTCAATATAATGAGAAAGATTCAGTCCGAGATTGAAGTTCAGTCGAGTACATTCCATTCAAAAATAGATAGAGTAGAGAAAGACTAGCTGCGTCTCTTCTGTGAGAACAGTATTGTAGAGAACAGAAGAGATCGTTCCCACTAGATTGCGAAGTCGATTTTGTACTCTGTCAATATAAAAAAGAATGCTCCAAGTGTCACCTCCTAGATGTGACAACAGTACTCGATCTTAGGAGTATCTGACTGTTAAATAGCTAGGGGATTGCATTAGAAGCTATGTATTCTCTGGAGAAGTAGAATGATCCAATCATTTTTTTCAGAAACTTTAGCAACAGGTTAGATATAAGTCTTCGATTTTAGACCCAGAGTAAAAGTCAGTCCTAGGGTTTAAAATAAGAAAATAAAAGAAAAAAGGGCTATTCGTTTCATGTTCACCTATTTTCAGGCTGATCTTCGAATCGCGAATGAACTAATGCATTCAAAGAAATCGGTCACGTCTCCATTTTTCGTGTGCCTCGCGCATCAAGAACTATCCCCGAATCTATCTCTTCGGTAAAATGAGAAAGATTCAGCCCGAGATAAAAACGTTCCTCGATTGGTCGTCTTATTTTAACTTCCATTCAGCGCTCGTCACGAACTGTAAGGGAATAGGCGAACGCACGATAGCAATCTATTGCATCCCTAACATTCCGTAAGATTTAACAATAATCAGACTGAGTGCGTACAGCGAATAGAGTAAAAAGAACCATTCCTATTCATCCAGTTGATATCGATTTTCTTTTCTCGTGGTTTGCGCTCGCATCTCTTCCGTCATGAATATTAGCCAAGTGTACGTTACAGGCCACGCCGGACGGAATCATATTATAAATCTCCGAAACATAATGGACTTTACGCAAAGATTACTTCTTTCCTCTACGCCACTTTTTTTCTTCTTCTTCTTCTTCTTCTTCTTCTTCACTTCTCTTCCGCTCAATATTAAGTTCTAAATGTTTATATTCGTGTGGATGAAGTAGCGGTCACCAAAAGGGATTTCAGCAGAGTCAAAAGGTTATTATGTTTATTTACATATAAGTGAATTGTGTATTTCGACAGCTTTAACTTGGAGGTCTTTCAAGAATGCTCGGGTTAGATTAGTTGTCAGGAAGATTATTTTCTTTGGGACTGGGAAGCTGACGTCCGGCGTTTTTCGTGAAAAGCAGCATCTCGTGATCGGAGACGCGAAATAGCATTCTTTGATTTTGTTTCTTTAAATTAGTAACATTGTTTTTTTTTTGTTGTTTTTTTTTGTGCCGATTACTGACCTTTAACCAAACATTTTTAGTTTTTTGATGCCGAAACAATATCTTTTGTAAAAGAGTCGTTGTATACGATCCGTTGAATACAAGTTGAATCACTTATTGTTTAATATACGGCTTATTTTATATTTCACTGGAAGAATACTCGTCTCAGGACGGGTAAAATGAATTCCCCGAACAAAACAGTTTTGCATATTTCTATATGCCCCCTTACGAATATTAAAATCAAGATATAATGTTACTAAACGTTATGTCTAGTTTCCTTATTCCAATTTTAATCAACATCTATTAAATGATTTTGATTCTAAACAAAAATGTCTTAAATTTAAGGTTTAAGCCTAAGGAGCCTTAAGAAAATATTGATATTCAGGGAATCTTGCTTAATTTTTGTGTAATGATTACGGATGAATGAAAATCTGATATATTTGAATTTTTAAAATGGGATGTTGTGCCTATATTTGTCCCTCTAAGAACCATTTAAAATACACTCCAAAAGCTGAAATTTGTCCAATATTTGTTAATTTATACATCATACCTATTGTTTAAATTTCACAAAAATCGGAGGTACCTGAATTTTCCCGAAGGGCTTCTACACCGCCTTTACTCCTTCTGCATAAACTAAATTAAACTAAATATAGCCCACATTATGATCCCTTACGCCTAACAGCTGTTTTCTAAAATTCATAAGAATCGGTTAATAAGTTTGAGAGTAAATTCTGTACATACAAATATATAAACATATACACATACCGTACTTTATATAAATAGAGATAATCTACGGAAAATTACAGACAATACCCATATTTTCGATGTTATTGTTCAATGCTTGCTTAAAAAATATAGTTATTATTGATGAATTCGATATATATATATATATATATATATATATATATATATATATATATATAAGCAAAGGGAATGTCTATTATGACTAGATGTGATAAGTCTCTAAGATTAGTACTCCATTGTACATATACAATAACGTTATTTTATTTTCTGTACTCTCTCTTTTCACCCCCTTTTTAAATCCCTCGTTTTGTTTTTAAATCCCTCGATACAGCCTTTGTTAAGAGAGGGCGAAACTGGTCGGCTGGCTTTTTTATTAACTTTTAATCATGAACGATAAAATTCGTCTTCTCGTCATGCTTGCGATAATAAAATTTTGTACTCCACAAAAAATCATGATATATATATATATATATATATATATATATATATATATATATATATATATATATATGTGTGTGTGAGTGTGAAATGCACACAGGGTGATGTGACGCGAAAGTGTGTTAGCTATAAGGTAGCGTCTTGGCCTACTCACCATCTCGCCCTCAGCAACCACCACTGGTCAGCCTTGCACGAAACGAGAAGCCGAGCGTGTAAGTCTTCTCCTGCCAGTACTCAGCCTCTCCTTCATCAAGACCTCTGCTGTGCCTCCTCGCGGCCACACACGGTAACTGGTTGTCATGCGCATCCAGGCGGAATCAGCAGAGGATCTCGGAACAGTAGGGAGTCCCAGAGGGAATGTGCTACGGCCAACCGACGTGTGGACATGCCCTGACACATTACCAATCCTTATTCCAGCCATGGGTCAAATGCCCTCACTGCCTTGTGAGAGCTATTGGAAATGGATAAGGCTAGGGGAGCAACCCCGACAGAAATGACGGAGTGGAGCCCCGTAGGCGGTTGGACGGCATATTTGCCTCCCTCCGGCAGCTCCTGCACCCCAGCCGTCTCGACTATGTCTTGCCGTTGGAATCGGGCGGGCCAGGACGAGAGAGTGAGGCCGATGCAGCGCAAGTCCCCCTCACTATAATCCAAATCCAGCGCAAGTCAGGGTGTCAAACATTGCGTCAACACCAAGCCCTGTGGCGATGGGCAAGCGGCAAAGCAGCAGGTGTGGAAATCACTGGGAGCTGTAGCTGCAAACCTGCACACAGGCGGTCCAGAAACTGGTCGTACTCCACTCGACCGAAGCAGCGAGGGGGTGCAGGCAACTGGCTGGTCGACCGAGCAGTCCTTTTCAGGATCACTCTGCTCGCCTCCATGGCATGAGGACGGGGCGATAAAAGGAGCCCTAAACATAGCTGCTTCACCATTACCTCTGGCCAGCATACCACGGCTGGCGGGGTTTCCCTCACAGCGGTCGAAACATGAGAAAGAAAGGGTTGGTGCTTACCTTAGCATCATGGAACGTTCGTACTTTGCTCGACAACAACAGAGCTGACCGACCCGAGAGAAGAACTGCGCTTGTGACAAGGGAGCTTGCCCGTTATAAGGTAGACATCGCAGCCCTCAGCGAGACTCGCCTCCCTGACAAGGGCCAACTAACAGAGTCAGGCGGCGGCTACACCTTTTTCTGGAGTGGACGCAGTAGCGAGGAGCGCAGAGAGGCCGGCGTGGGCTTCGCCATCAAGACTGGACACGTGAAAAAGCTGGTCAGCATCCCGGACGGCATTAATGACCGGCTGATGAAGATGCAACTCCCGCTTAGCAAGGGAAGAACCGCCACACTGATCAGCGCCTATGCACCAACTATGACCAACCTCAAAAATACCAAGGACCAGTTCTATGAAGATCTGGAAAGCCTCATCACCACTGCTCCGCAAAGAGAGAAGCTCATCGTCCTCGGCGATTTCAATGCCCGCGTTGGCACTGACCATTCCACTTGGGACCGGTTCCTTGGCCACCATGGAGTGGGCAAGTGCAATAGCAACGGCCTGCGGCTGCTCAGCCTCTGCGCTGCACACGACCTTTCCATCACCAACACCATGTTCCGCCTACCCACCCGTAGCAAGACGTCGTGGATGCACCCACGCTCCCGGCATTGGCATTTGATCGACTACGTCATTATCAGGGCAAGGGACAGAAGAGATGTAAGGCTGACCAAGGCTGTGTGCGGTGCCGAGTGTTGGACAGACCACCGCCTGATCACATCCAAAATGTGCCTCTACATCCAACCTAAGAGGCGGCCTCAGGGCCAGAAAGTCACAAAGCGCCTCGACGTGGAGAAACTGAAAAGTCCAGATGTCATCCATGAGCTACAGAAAACAATCAACGACAAGCTATCTGTCCCCCTTACCATCTCGGACACTATTGAAGATCAGTGGGCACGCCTCAGAGACTCCACCTACACCATCGCTCTCGAAATCATTTGACCTAAGAAAAAGAAGCACCAGGACTGGTTTGATGAAAATGACTCTGAGATTCAACCCCTCCTGGAGGAGAAACGCCAACTTCTCCGTGCACATCAGAGTGACCCTAAGTGCTTCGCAAAGAAAGCTGCCTTCATCAACACCCGCAGCAAGGTGAAGGCCAGACTCCGCTCCATGCAGGATGCCTGGCTCAGCGCCAAAGCAGATGAGATCCAGGAGCATGCCGATAACCACGATATGAGGAAGTTTTACGATGCGCTGAGGGCTGTCTACGGTCCCCAGTCCTCAAGCTCCTCTCCCGTGCTTAGCTCCGATGGAACAACTCTCTTAAACGACAAAAAGCAGATCCTTGATAGATGGGCAGAGCACTTTAACAACGTGCTAAACCGGCCATCTTCCATCAACGATGAAGCCATCGACCGACTACGCCAGGAGCCTATCAACGAGGAGCTCGACATCCCATTCTCGTCAGAGGAAGTAAGCAAAGCCATCAAGCAACTTTCCTCTGGGAAGGCCCCTGGCCCCGATTTAATTCCAGCAGAAATATACAAATCTGGTGGACCTACACTGCTGGAAAGACTGACAGAACTCTTCCAATCCATGTGGGAGAGTGAAGAACTACCCCAAGATTTTCGTGATGCCACTATTGTTCACATTTATAAACGCAAAGGAAATCGTCAGTCTTGTGACAACCACCGCGGGATATCCCTTCTATCCATCGCCGGGAAGATCCTGGCCCGCGTCCTTCTTAATCGCCTGCTGGTACACCTTGAAGATGGTCGTCTTCCCGAGAGCCAGTGTGGCTTTCGAGCGGGCCGTGGGACGACTGATATGATCTTTGCTGCACGCCAACTGCAGGAGAAATGTGTCGAGCAGCACCGGGGCCTCTACACCACATTCGTCGATTTGACCAAGGCCTTCGACACTGTCAGCCGAAATGGCCTCTGGCGGATCATGGGAAAATTTGGTTGTCCAGACAGGTTCATAGCCATCGTCAGGCAGTTCCACGAGGGCATGACCGCTCACGTCCTGGATGACGGCGACCCCTCAGAGCCCTTCCCTGTGACCAACGGAGTCAAGCAGGGCTGTGTCTTAGCCCCAACGCTTTTTAGCATGGTTTTCTCTGCCATGCTCCAGGACGCTTTCAAAGACAGTCACTCTGGCATTAACATCAAGTACAGATGTGACGGAAAATTGTTTAACATCAGGCGAATGCAGGCAGTCACGAGAGTGAGGGAAACCATCATCAGAGACCTTCTCTTTGCTGATGACTGCGCCCTTAACGCCCCAAATGAGACAGAGATGCAACATCTAATGGACGGATTCTCCACCAGTTGTGACAATTTTGGTCTTACTATTAGTACAAAGAAGACAGAAGTTATGTACCAACCTGCCCCAGGAGATGCATACCACGAACCCGGCATCACTGTCAAAGGGCAGAAGATTCATGCTGTAGAGCAATTCACCTACCTTGGCAGCACCCTCTCCCGTACCGCCAACATTGACATTGAAGTTAACCATAGGACCTCCACAGCGAGCAGTGCATTTGGAAGACTTAGAGACAATGTGTGGAAGAGGAGAGGTATTGCACTCGCAACCAAAATCAAAGTATACCGAGCAATCGTCCTAACAGCCCTACTCTACGGCTGTGAAACTTGGACGCTTTATAAAAGACATGAAAAACAGCTGAATGGCTTCCACCTCAGATGCCTCCGTAATATTCTCAACATCCGCTGGCAAGACAGAATTCCTGACACAGAAGTCTTGGAGCGCGCGGGGCTCCATACCATCACCACCATAGTCCACAAAACCCAGCTTCGGTGGGCAGGCCATGTCTACCGCATGCCTGACGGCCGAATCCCCAAACAACTCTTTTATGGGGAACTCAGCCAGGGAAAGCGGACTGCAGGAGGCCAAAAGAAACGATATAAAGACTGCCTGCGAACCTCCCTCAAGGACTTTGACATCAACCCCCAGTCTTGGGAGAGTCGCGCTGCAGAACGCTCTGCTTGGCGCTGTGCCGTCAGCCTGGGAGCCGATAGGGCAGAGGATCAACGCATGACCCACGACCGGCAGAAGCGCAGGAGGCGAAAGGAGAGAGCTGCCGGTCCACAGCCTGTCGATGCCGCCTTCACGTGTCCGGAGTGTGGAAGAGTCTGCCGAGCACGGATTGGCCTCATCAGCCATCTCAGGACCCATCGACCCCCGACGCCAAACTGATTGATACCTTGGTCATCGTCGACTTCGACGGACGAGCAAGAAGATATATATATATATATATATATATATATATATATATATATATATATATATATATATATACACACTATAAAATTATGTTGACTGGATTTTAAAAGTTGGACTTAAATAGCGTTTTAGCTGACAAATCAAACTTTGATCATGATTAGCCAACTTTCATTTTTGCCCTGTCGGCGAGACTTAGAATTCGTCGACTGTAAGCCCATGCAGAGGGGCAAGACTACCCCCGAAAACGGGTCCACCTGTGGCTGTGGGTGTTGACCGTTGCTCTCTTAGGACGGGATCCTGGTGACTGAGCGATCCGTGGCTTGGTCACTTTGAGTTCTTATTTGGCGAGACGGGAGGTCGGAGAGGCCTATCCGATCAATCAGCTAGTCACGTCACGTATCTATAAGTTTATCTCCAACCGTATTATTCAATATGATTCTTCAAAATATAAAAACCTTATTTCTCCTTTTTATTTTATTTTTCTATTTAAATAGACACTGGAAGGTGGTGACTGAGGGCCAATCACGTTGAGTACAAAGAAGATTATTAATGCCAAATAGTAATGTTTCCAAAGAGTAATGTTTTTCTGGGAGTAATGGTTTTCTTGGAATGTTATTTTCTGAGGGTAATGCTGCCCCTTCTCAATGTAATGTTTTCGCTTTCACCGTGAAATTTCCTTCTGAGATCAATGTATTCTGAGAGCAATGTATTCTGATATTTATGTATTCTGAGAGCAATGTAATTTGAGAGTAATGTTTTCTAAGATAATGTATTCTGGTTATCTAAGAGCAATGTATTCTAGGAATCTAAATAATCACCCTACTTATGGAATTATATTTGACAACTATATTTCAAACAACACAAAACTAGTGGTATCAATATGTTGCTTGCAGTATTGTTAAAGCTTTTTCCAGCTTGGGTGTGGCTATTCTCAAAGAGTAATGTTTTCTAAAAGTAATGTTTTCAAAGAGTAATATCCTCAAAGAATAATGTCTTCAAAGAGTAATGTATTCTAAGAATATGAATAATTATCCTATCTATAGAATTATATTTGACAACTTTATTCGGCATTAAATAACCCACAGATGGTTGATATGCCATAAAACAAACTAAACCAAACCAACTTTCATTTGTTATTGTTGTACCATGTTATTTGATATAAAATAACGTACTTAGTGTAAAAATACTTACTCTTAGCTAGTAGTTTGTAGTGTATAAATTCTTAAATCGTCCCTTAAAAGAAAAAAAAAATCAGCCAAGGGAAATAATTCTTCTATTATTTAATTAACATATTTTTCCCTTTGCTTCGTTGTTACTGAATCAAAATCAGGTTCACCTCTAGCTTAGATAATGAACTTAACAAAAAAAAAACGTGCCGCTATGGAACATAGGGCTATTTACAAAAGAAATCAGCACGTAATATCATTCTTCAGTTTTCTTTGTGAAAACTGGGCCTATGTTCTTTACAACAAAACATGTATTTCTATTCAATTTCTGAAAGAAAATATTAGCTCACTCGGAATTATTTTAAAATGATGATGTTTTTCAATAATGACGGACAAAACAAGAGAAGCAGCAGCAGCAGCAGCAGATTACAATTATTAAGGCGTAGTTTCATCAAATAACTAGACTCGTGTATATAGCTCATATGCTACAAGATGAGACTGAAAATCTGTTACGCACACATTTTAACCGCTTCTTTTTTTTTCTTATGGCCCCGGGCAACGCCGGTAGCCCTGCTAGTATTACAAACACATTTTGTTTGTTTTTTTAGAAAAAACGCCTTTTGTCTTTTTTAGAATCATCTAGAGAATTTTTCTACTTTTTAAAAGGTTCATTTTAAATTAGTAAATGTTTGTTTTTAACTTTAAATAAAAACAAACACGGTAAAATAAAAAAATAAAAAATACAACTTATTTAAAAATATGAAGTCTTTAAAATTGGTACAAATAAACGAAGCTGAAAAATGACGACTCGATTTGACTTGAGGAAATATTTGTAAAAAGTAAAAAAAACTCAAAATAAAATAATTGTTTGTAAAATATACCGAAATTCTTTTACCACTGTTTTCACATTTTTCAGTTAGTTAAACACATCTTCATTTTCTAACAATGTTTTTAAATACTCACAAGTATTGTATATCACTGCAGACAATACATAATACTCCATGATTATCTTGTGTGTCGCAATCTTTAGATTTATGAAATTACAAATATTTATGTTCACGATATAATTTGATAGGATTTCTTAAAAAAGCAAAAAATAATTGCAATCGTGGGATTTATCATTGCAAAATTGGAAAACATGAATTAGAAATTTTGGGGCATTGAAAAGCTAAGGACAATCTTAAGTTTTAGCTTTCACCTTTTAACAACCACGTGTTTTGGTATATCTTGCTCGCACACGAGGTCACCATTTTGCATGAAGTGTTATCGTCATCGTGGATAAAACACACGTGTGTCGGAAGAAAGAAAAAATGATAATAGTGGATTTATATACGCATACATTTATTCACAGAAACACAGTTGAAAGTAAAATGCAAGATGGAAAATAAGGAGAAAACAACATACATAAGTAAAAATGAATGCACTACAATCCCAATTACAATGAGAATGAACAAATGTTGCCGGGGTCAGAAATAGCGAGTTATACGCAAGCAATAAATAAGTAAATCTTATTTACTTTGTGTTGTGTCCATCAGAATCTATCCGACTGCTATCAGAAGACGTGACCTAGCGGCAGAACCAACTAGGATTTTGAAAGGCATGCTCTAAGGAGATGGACGAAACCTCCATGCGCAGACTAGTTTTAAATTTCCCAAACAAAGGCAGAACGAGTTTTCTTAACTTCTGGACAGGAGAGCGCATTCTATAACATTGTTTAAAATACATCCAAGCGAGATAACTCGGATATTAATCCAAGGGAGACAACTCGGATTATTTAAGCCAACAGCATTTTTAGTGAACACAAACACGTTTGGGGCTCGAACTTTTCAAAGTGACTATAATTGTCCTCATTAGTAAAACATACTTCTTATGAAAGAAATTCGTTAATCAATCTATATACTATTTAAACGTTATCGTGTTTTTTAGAGTTTGTCTGTTCCTGCGCAAATAGAAACATGTAATTGGTTGACAAAAAAGGAATAGGCAGAGTACACATTACTAAGGCAGTAGTTCTTACGATCTCAATACCTGAGTTCGAATCTCACGTGTCTAAAAGATTTGTTTTTAACTGGATACATTTTTATAAATCAAAATAAATTACTATAACATAATAACATTAAAAAACATTACATTTCAAACTAAGTGACTTTTTATTTAAATAATCCCCATAAATGTAGACATAAAGAATATTTGGTATTAGGTCAAAGCGATTTTTTTTGCTTATGAATATAATTTCTAATGTTTTTGTCAATAAACAGAATAGATAAATACATTCATCGTAGTTACTTACTCTTCCATGCAAATACAAAATAGCTTATTTTTTCCACAGAATTTCACAAATATTTTTATTCGTATTAGCAATACATCCGTAGAAACTAGGTAAAGATGGAAATTTACATACCAAGGTACTGTGCAAACACCACCCAATGAGCGGATAGAAACTAGTAAGTACTGAAAATTAAAGTGGAATCGAATAATTCTTTGAATTTGGTGATTACAAAAATCAAGCAATGTCGTTCATTTGAACGTATATTCCCGCAGATATACGTAAAATAAATCAATTTCTTTTCATTTATTTATTTTTTCATGTATTTTTTGGTAGTTTGGCATTAATGTTTTTCTGTGTGAAAATGAAAACTCAAGCAAAACAAAATATATATAAAAAAATTCTTATCGCCCGTTTCTTTTTGACGCGATTATCAAAACAGGATATTGAAGCGAGAAATCCTAAAGTGGAAGCCATCTAAGGGGAGATAACAACTGTCTTTTCCACCGCATTTTTTTTCTTGAATAATTGCGTTTTCGGCCATGATTAAATTATACCGTTTTGATTTACATGTAATGCATTATATGTAAACGCGATTTTTACAAGAAATAGAAATATTTTTGTAATTACAGAAATGAAATTTTGCTGATAGCAACAGGTAGGAATTACCATGAATACATGAGATTTTCTCTCTCTCTCTCTCTCTCTCTCTCTCTCTCTCTCTATATATATATATATATATATATATATATATATATATATATCTATCTTCATCCATCTTATTTTCGCTCTCTCTTGTTCTCTACTCTATTTTTCCCAACTCCACACTTTATCATTTCTCTTGCACTTCATGTTTCCCTCTCTTTCTCTATTCATCTTTACAAGATTTCTTCATTTCAAACCATTGCCATTACTCTTACCTTCTTTATCATGTTTTTCATCTTCTCTTATCTTTGTAGCAATATTAGAGACAGTGTGAAAGTATAAGATTAGTTTGGGGTTATTTCCACGTGGGGTTAACAATTATGTACAGTGGAATTTCCCATTTAAGATTAGAAGAAGGCTACGTGTCCTCGTTGTGACTTCACTGAACAGTAAGCGGGCACGTGGCAAATTGGTAGAGAGAATCGGGTCTTCTTACGTCTGAACCACAAGCGAAGGCGGTTGTGTTTTTGGATAGCTGCTGGCGGGGGTTGTTTTATTCGTGTACATGTCATGGACGGCGGCACGGGGGGGGGGGGGGTCAGGGGGGCTCAAGCCCCCTCACGTTTTGACTTGAGCCCCCCACACACTTTACGGTAATCAATAATTAAGTTGATATGCATGTGTTTAACCGCCCCCCATTTTTAGGAGCCCCCTACTTTTATAACTGTCCCACCGACCCTGCATGTATACTCTAAAGAACAAATACCCCCCCCCAAAAAAGATGTTAAAAATCCAATTGTATTTGTTGATGTTTCTTTCTTTTATTAATCATGTTCATAAAAGCGGTTTTTAAGAAGAAGAAGAAGAAGAAGAAGAAGAAGAAGAAGAAGAAGAAGAAGAAGAAAGCGACGAATAGAGGTAGGTATGGAAGTCTTGACTGCCACATCAGCACCGAAACTCGATCAGTGAATCCCGTCAACGGAGTGGACGAATCGTGGAGAGCGAGGAGGAACGCACGCTGGGGATCGGACCTCCACCCCTACGTATTACATCTATACCTCTCTACTCTCATTGTATCTCTCTCATTATAACAGAAGAGATATGGGATCGAAATGCAATTGCATTTTTGTGGCCTGTCAACATACTCCTGTATTACCTGTATTATTTATATGTCTAGAAATTTAGGTATGTGTACGTATATGTTTATTAATATATGTTTGTAAAGGGGAGATTTCGAAATTAATTAACCAATTGTTATGAATTTTGTAAGACAACTCTTAGATCTAAGGTGAGTAATGTGGGATATATTTAGTTTAATGCAAAGGGAGTTGGAAACGCTTCGTGAAAATTCAGATACCTTCGAGTTTGATTAAATTTTAACCATAGGCATTAGATATCAATTTCTAAATTTAAGTCTGTTTTGAGTATTTTAAAGGGTTACCAGGGGCATACTATGAGAACAATCTCCCATTTTAAAATCTAAATATTTTCAATTTGTATGGAATTTGATTCAAAGTAATTAAATACCAATTAAGCAAGATTCCCTGAATTTCAATTTCTTCTGAAGACACTTTAAGCTTGAGCACCACATTGTGGACATTTTTCGAATCAAGATCAATTAATGGAATTTGATCAAAATTGAAACAAGGATTCTAGACATGAGATGTATTACTATATATATAATGTAAGAAAGGAAATATAAAATAAGAGGAAAATCGATGGTTAACACCCAAAGGAAAAGGAAATAATTGGACGAAGCAACAACAGACGGTTAGCTAAAATATGTCTTAATTCAGGAGTATTTAGGTAAATATTTAAGCTGATGAATGATTAAAATACAAACAGTGAAAAACATAAGAAACGTATATGCTACCACTATGATACACTGAGATCATAGTTCCATTTGAAACAGAAAGAATATTATGTTTTGTGTCGGCCCCGGAAACCGCCGATACGAGTGGCTTATCAGCGACAAATTTCAATATATAATCCTATTATAAACGTAATTGAACATTCTGTAATTATTTCTTCATACATTTTATAATTAAATTGAATTTAATTGAATTCAATTAATTTGGCAAAAAAATAAAAATAAAACAAGCATGTTTCAGTTGCCATGTATGGAAATGGTGGTAGAAATTTACACAGAAGAGGATACAGTAGCCCAGCACCCGTCCAGATTCACCTTGAATTGATGCGTTGTTGGCGCATTTATAATATATATAAATATTTTTGTTTGCCTTTTCACTTTGGCTTACCATGTCTCCCTTACTGTTTCTCTACGTCTTTCAAAATCTCTTTCACTCTACTGTGATATTTATATGCTTTTTTCTTTCTTTATCCTGCCACTACCACCACCTCCTCCTCTTACTCTCTTCTTCTACACACCCTCTCTCTCTCTTTTTAATTAATTTCAGTTCGGTTTAGGCGGGGTAATTCATGTCGTCGACAGCATTATAAATTCCGCGTGGCGTGTAGTTTCTAGTTTTATTTGGCATTAGAATGGTAATTCATATATTACACGAATAACATGGCATATGTAAAAATCGAAATGCACACATTTATCTCCATCCATAGTTATTAACAGATTTTCATTCAATTCAACATGATAGATAATGCCGTTGGCAAAGATATGCGCTCTTTGAATGATTTTTATTTTTTGTTATCAATATCCTCATAAATGGCGTGCAGGGTAACCTGGTGATGCCCGGAGCGAATTCGAATTGTAAACCATCTATCAAGGCCCAAAATACTGTAAAATATCATAAAAAAGGAAAACATTTGAAATTATGTGTAAACACGGATATAACATAAAATAAACGATTTTATTTATTCGATTTTGATATATATATATATATATATATATATATATATATATATATATATATATACTACAATATATGTGACCCCTTGGGTTACCCATTTAGCTCAGTTTAGACCGTTTGAACTAGAAAAAAGTGAATTTGTAAAGCCAGTTAAATTTAATAAATATAAATACAAAATAAAAACTATTCTCTTTCCGCTCGCTATATCTCTCTCTTTACATCTACAATTTTTCTTTTCTTTTTAAATATCTACATGTTAAATATTATTACTATTCTGATCTTCTCGCTGTATATCTTCGTCAATATAGAAAGGGGAAGGAGGGTTAAATGAAGCGGCGACAGAGGGAAATTGTGAGAGGAGTTGACAGAACCCAGATAACATACCGCGATGGACATACTGAAATCTACCATCATGGATGTTAACTAAACTAAACATAGGTCTGACACCAAGACGCGAAAAAGAAAACAAAAAAAACAAACTAACCCTTGAAAGCAAATACCAATACAAATTTGAAGAACCAAATAACAATTAATCTGCATAGTAATGTCAATTATCTTGTCACCAAGCAAACAAGTTGAAAAACTCTTTTCAAAAGAATGGCCCAAATAATAACTTAAACAACCGCAAAGAAGCAAAAATGCATACTAAAATCTGAAAATCAAACAAAATCACTTACACACTATGAATAGTAAGATTTCACAATCTACAAACACCTTCACACACACACACAAAAAAAACATTGTAAATACTTACAGATTCTGAAGAAAAAACACCAGAACTAAAATAACTGTTTTACGTGGGATGGCCTTATAATTAGTGAAAGATCCTTTAAGCACGAACAAACTAAAATATTCAACACTCTAAAAATACCTTCACTCCCCTAAAACTGACTGATTCAGAAAAATAATGTGTGAAAGTTTCGTTTGACACTAACAAACTTAAAAAATTGAGAGAGAGAGAGAAAGAAAGAGAGAGAGAAAGAGAGAGAGAGAGAGAGAAAGAGAGAGAGGAGTAGTCGAGACATTCATTGTCAGCCGTCTATTTTCTTGCTGACTTTCTTCGTCAATATAGGAAAGGTATAAAGGAAAGTATTTTATTACCTTAAACAGAGAGAGAGAGAGAGAGAGAGATAGAGAGAGAGAGAGCGAGAAAGAGAGAGAGAGAGAGAGAGAGAGAGAGAGAAAGAAAGATGGAAAAAGAGAGATGATGAGAAAAACACCAAGAGAAAGACAGAGAGAAAGAGAAGGAGTGAAAAATATAAAAAGAGACAGAGAGAGAGAGAGAGAGAGAGAAAGAGAAAGAGAAAGAGAAAAAGAGAGAAATAAAGAGAGAGAGAGCGAGAGGGAGGGAGAAAGAAAGATGGAAAGAGAAAGATGATGAGAAAAACACGAAGCGAAAGACAGAGAGAAAGAGGAGTGAAAAATATCAAGAGAGAGAGAGAGAGAGAGAGAGAGAGTGGGGGGGGAGGGACGAAAGCGGGAGTGACAGAGCGTATAAAATAACAGCAGAGAGTAAAACAACATACACTGAGGGAGGGGGATGAATGACAGAAAATTACGGTTTATTAGAATAATTAAAATGTAAGTTCATTTCAAGTATAAGCTGCTCTCCAAACCGAGGAATACTTTAACATGTATTTTGTGCGATTAAAATATACAGAAAAAAGCCTTAAGGAAATAAACGTTGATTAACTCAGATTTATTATACTAATAAATATATACAGTGGAACCTTGTTGTATCGTGCTTCACGTTTTGTGGATTCACTACATTGCCGTTTTCAAATAACGCATATAATTTTATATCACTGAATTTTCTACTCTATCGCCGTATTTTTCGACAAATATAAAAATAAATGATTTATTATTTTCATTATTTTCAAGTGTATATATATATATATATATATATATATATATATATATATATATATATATATATATATATTATTTTCATGGAAATCGCTCAAAACAAAGCATGAAGTTACTTGATGTAAGAAGGGTGTAAAATGAACACAGGATGATTGAGTAGCATAATAACAAAAAGAAAGAGGAAGGTAGAATTACTTCAAACCAAGCTATTCTTTTAACTGGTGATAATAAATTTAGAGGCAAAATAATCGAACTTAAAGCTGAAACATTAGCATGGCAGTGATGGACCCAGCCAGCCACGCCAGAAATACCTCAAGGGACACACATTCATGCGCAACTTGAGAATATCTCGACATTTAGCGAGTTCACATTGAGAAGCCTCTCAAGAAGATACCTCTGAATTCGGTTTCTTGTACTATAATCCTGGAAAGAGCCGACCAAAAAAGCACCATGACTTCGCCCTCTTCAAAGGATATCAAACTCCCTTCATTATTTGTCAGTTATCAGACAAACCAAGCGTGAAAGGGGCTCGATCACAAGCGTTCAATACCCTGGACTCCAAACAGTCTAGGTAAAATACAGGGTGGGCAAAAATAAGGGTCCTATTTTTAAAAATTCATAACTTTTTTATTTATTGATTTAAAAAAAAATTTTTTTTAGAATAAGTAAAGGACCCCTTCCGAAGCAAGCATGAGCCGTATTAGCCCTAAGGAACGTACCCTCATTTAGAAAACATTATTTTTGCTTAAAAAACTCAAAACTGTGTAAAAAACAATACTTTAGTTTTTGTAAGTTTTAAGAAGTGTTTTTCGGCTAAAATTTGTTTTGTTTATTTCAAAAAATCTCGGAAGGGTCAGTCTACACACACATAAAGTTTGGTGAGTTTAACTTTTATTTTGTGGAAGTTATTCAAATTCAAGTTATTCAAATTTAAAGATAGAACCCTTATTTTGGCCCACCCTGTATAAGTTCTTAATATATACTCAAACCAGAGTACAAAATCGACTTCGCTATCTCGTGGAGGATGATCTTTTCTCCTTCCTACATCATCTTTCACAGAGAAGAGATGTTGCTACTGTATCGTCTACTGTATCGTTATATTCATGGTCGGTTCTCGACTGAGCTCCACTCCCTGTCCCCTCTGTTAAGCATTCATTATAAAAACTCGTCTGGCTCCAACCACAGCAAAGAAATTTCCTTTCTTCCTCTCTGTACCAAAAACCGAACAGGACTTCCATGAACAAAGTTTCTTTCCCAGAACATCTCATAAGTGAAAGAAGATACAACGAGTCTGTTTCCCAACCGACTACAGCATGGTCGTCTTCAAGTCTACTGTAAACAAATACTTGTTGAGCTGTCCTCTCTGAATATTAAGTCCTCTTAAGTAATCTTCGGCCCATTCCACTATTGCTTCCAATCTTCTCATAACGGCGATCATCGTCCAACCAACAGTTGGAGAGCGCACGGAGCTTTAATAAATGTTTCGATAAATGTTTTATGTTGCCAAACATGTAACCTTTGTTTGTTGAGTCTCAAAAAGACAGAAGAGTGTGTGAATATGAAGAAGTTCGAGACAATGAGTTTCATATACCTTAGATTTTGTGCGTCAGGGATTCAAGAAAGATATCAGAGCAATCATCTTTTTGTATTTCGACTTTTATACTGGTTGCTTAAATATATAATCAAAAGAAAATGGCGCACCCTGTATGTGTGTGTCTACGTTCCCTCCTCTCTCTCCCTCTCTCCTTCTATCGCAGTTGTATATTTATTCTTACGTTTATTATTTTGAAATAAAATTAGATATTTACTCATGACGAACCCTGTATTCTGAATTTTTTAGTTGAGGATTGATAATTCGTATTAATTTGATTTTTCGAACTACTATTTTCATCTTCGTTGTTATATTTATAATGTTTCGGTCGATGTAACTTTCGACCTGCTTCGGGTGTATTTTCTCGAACTTGAGAACCTTCTAGTTGAACTTAATGTTGAACTCAGGGACTTGGACGGTATTTCAAATTGCGTCTTTTATTTAATCGGATTATTTGGATTATTAAGACTACTATTTTCATCATTGTGGTAATATTTAGGATGTTTCGGCCGATGTAACCTTTGACCTTTTTCATTTGTATCTTTCTAATCGGAGACGCATATTTATGTCGAACTCGAGGAACCTGGATATAATTTCTAACTAAACCCTTTATTTAATGCACGGGGATAGAGTGTTATTATCATGCCAAGTAAAATTATGTTGCTTTTAGTTATAATCTCCTGTAGTAATGACTGAAACAGTCAACTTCTAGAAGACTGTCACTTAAATGATTGTTAACTAAAGCTTTTAGTCGTTACACCATGAGCCCATGTGAACAATTCTAATACGAATTCTGGGAGCTTTAGATCTAATTTTGTCTAGATATGTTGATATCTTTTATATAATAAAGTAAAGTTGATTTTTCTCGTCTGCATTAAGATATAATAGGTTAATAACATAACCTTCATATGTTAATCTGTTCCTCCATCCAATTAGGCTAAGCCATTATGCATGTTTACAGAAATTATGCATTCATTTCGTTTTCTTTTAATATTTATTGTATTTTCTCCGGATCACCTGATTCTCCCAAATAACTATCTCAAAAAGAAGGTGGCTGCCGTTTTTACTCGCTACTAATTATCTACTCTAACCGCTACCCGTAACACCGCCGCTTAAGTTTCCATGGCATGATAATAATATTTACACCGCTTGTGTTTAACGATAGTATTATTTACTGTAATCTGCTGTATATTTTCATTCGAAATAATGACTGCTCCTAGTAATATGGAATATTAAAATAGCGGGTTCGTAATTATTTTCGAACGGTTTACATTCGCATACTTGCAAATCAAAACATGTCCGCTAAGAGTTTTATTAACTCATTTCTTAATTTCCTGCATTCATTTACTTATTTTTTTTATATAAAACACAACATCTGCTTCTGGAAAGGTAAGATTTAAGCTTCACGAATATTTTTGTGTCACATTTACTTTCTTGTGTACAGTGGTTTTTCTTATTAAGAATAGTATTAAAATAGGACGAGTCACCAAAAACGTAGAGAAATCTATTTTGTTTGATTAAAAACAATAAAGACTTATTTAACAAATCCTATTTGAATCACATAAATAACTTACAGTGAAATGGGTTCTTTTATGATGTTTTATTTTTTAATTCATACTCTAATATTTCTTTTTATTAAATTAAATAATTATTTTCTATTTTCCCGGTCAACGCCAAAACATGGATAACTCCTATGTTAATCATCAAAATTACTTACAGTGAAATCGTTTTTGTTTCAGAATAAATACTCTAATATTTATATTTTAAAAATTAAATTATTATTTCATATTTCCCCCAGGCAACACCGGAACACATAAGTTTACAATATAAATTATATTTTTTTGAGAATATAACAATCAAGATGGGCATAGATGTTCAAATAATATAGATAATGTATATTTAAGGACTTATTATTTATCTTTTTCACACACTCATACACAAACACACATACACAAACATACATCAAAGAGCGCTCAGACCTAATTATCGTTATTTTTTTGCGACGTTAGGGAGCGCTAAGTTGGTGGACTATAAAAATCGAAATACAAAAAAATCTTGCTGTTACTACTTCGTTACACAAAATCCTAGGTATGTAAGACACATTCTCTCGACGTTTTCACACACACACGCACGCACGCACACACACACACACACACACACACACACACACACACACACACACACACACACACACACACACACACACAATCACCCACCCACCCACGCATACGCTCTTTTATTTTTGAATTACCCACTAGACACCTTCCTCGAGCGTCTTCGGTCTGGCTGTACAAGAGTTTGTCAGGACAACCTTGATATATTATTCCACATAAAGGTGTTAATGCTACAATTAACCAATGAAAATGATTCATGCTCATTCAAAACGATTCTTTTAACAAGCCAGCCGGTGTGAAATACCTATTTCTAATGAAAACAGCAAAAAAACAGAGAACCAAGATCCCAGTTAGCCAGAGGGAAGACACTCAGCATACATCATATTACACTCACCTCCCTCTGGCTTAGAAGGGCAGGGGAGACAAATGAATATTAAACTCTCTCTCTCTCACACACACACACACACACACACAGACACTGACAAAGGCCAAATATGTACAATGACACCTGAACTCACACATGCATATTCACACACTGACTGAGAGTTTGAATAGCCTACAGGAGAGTTTGAATTACCTACTAGACACGATCCTCGAGTGTCTTCGGTCTCTCTATACAGACAACTTCACCCTACAAGTGAACCCTGACCAATATTCAAAATAACATAGTATTTGAAGCCCAAATAAGATCCCTTCGATACGGCTATACACTGGCTCATACGATAAATGGTGCACCTTCTCCTAATAATGCTAGCTCAAGTAACACCACTTAGCTGAATACTCCACCAGACCAGATAAATTCTTGTCCTGTTATCAGAGACTACAAATCGATATACTAAAACATAGTTAACTGGTTAATTGGGGAGAGGAAAGTGTATGTTCTTTACCCCTTTACTAACTCAATCTTTGACGAGTAAAGAGAACTTTAATGGAATATTCGAATATCTATGTACCTCATATAGAGACCAAGTGTTAGCCCCAGGAATGGACCACTGAATTTCCGAGAACTTCGACTGAAGTAAAACGAAACAGAAAATTCAGACTTTCTTGGACTTATTTACGTTTTTACGCATACAATCAAACTTGGAGTGAACCTTTCTGGGTTAGCATTAAATAAATGACATGTCGGAAATATAGCCTTTGCTTTGTTTTTTGTTTCATCTATTTGCTTGCACGATAAAATATACGCGGAGAGATACCACCCAAGCACCTACAAAACTGTACAGTGGTGACCCTCTATTTGAGATATAAAGAATATAAAGGAATTGGAACTTACATGTTTTTTGTTACATCATATATAAGAAATTATTCTAATTAAGTTTAGATTCACAGTAACGTTGATATGTCATCTCTAAGTGTTTTTTTTTCGTATTTCTTTTATGGTTTAATAATGAAATTGCCTTGTAAATTGCAAAGATAACGGTGCGATATTGAATGACGAAGTCAACTGATTTGATTGGAATAGAAGCGGAAGCAGAAAACGATGAAAGTCGCTCAAAGAAGGCGATAAAAGCGTCGTCTTCGTTTAAAGTTTCTCTCTTAAGGGATTTGGTAATGTTTGCAGACGTTGTCTTTGGCACAATTGGCAAAACGATGCCAGTCAGTTTTGATAGCTTTCAAATTTCTTCTCGACAATTTCCTTTAATTGAATTTCACGTTTCTTTTACCAGAATAACAACTAAATATTGTTATGAGGTTCAGGAGAGACGCAGTTCGATCGAATCGATTTTTTTCTTAATGGTGTTTTTCTTTTGTTTTTTAAGGATTTCCTGTCGCGTCTTCCATTGTAACTTATTTAACTGCTTCTATCGTCTCTTAGCCCCATCATTTCTGTCTCTTTCCTCTCTCGTTCTATCTATTTTCCTACCTCTGTTCTTCTTAACCCTCATTATATTTCTGTCGAAATCGTTGCCATTCTATTCGTATGATTCGCTCTCTCTCTTTATCTCCCTCTCTCTCCTTCTCCCTTCATATTTCACTACTTCTCTCTCGTTCTTTGTATATATATATATATATATATATATATATATATATATATATATATATATATATATATGTGTATTTTCCTCCACATTTCACTAAATCTATTTACTTATTTCTTTATTTGTTTCTCTTTTATCTTTCTATAACCCACTCCCTTCACCCCCCACACACACACCCACACACACACACCCACACACAAACTCTCTCTTTCTCTTTCTTTTTCTTCTCGCTCTGTTTTACGGCTAAAATCACGTTCACAAACCGGTTCTCGTCAAATCAGCGAAGTTAAGCGACTTTGAGCCTGGTAAGTCTATATATGGATGGTAATTAGGGAATACCGGTGTGTATCCACCTACGATTAAACAATGATGAGTGCAATTCCCTCCTATAACATCTAATTTTGACTTTAAGCTCAAGTGTTACATACCATATTAACCTTTTCCTGTCAATACTCAGGACGGCTGTGATGGTTGATTTCGTCGTGCTGTGTTGATTATTCGGTCGTTTGTCCTGTTAGCTATGGGCTGTACTGTGTTGAGCTGTTAATTTACACACGTGACACAAGAGAAAACTAGACTCTGGATTTGGCTTCAAAATCTCTTTATTTCGGAAACACATATACTTGGACAGGACCCATAGCGTATGTGTGGGGGTAAGGGACAGTTCATTAGGCTATTTTCGGGCTATTCGACTTACGCCCCCCCTCTCTTGTCTACAGGGAGCGCGCAATTTGCGTCTCACTCGTTTGAATTTAAGCAACAAAAAGACCAGGGGAGATTTCAACGGAAGTTACGTCGTTTTCAATCTCGCTCTTCGCTCCCCACACCTCTATAGGACTATCTCCTACTCTCTGCGTCCCTCCTAAGGTATCCCTCCGACCCCCTCCCGCTACACAACATTTCTTCCACACCATTTTTTCAAAACGTTTCCCCCCTCAACACTGGTTCCATTCGATCTCTAAAACAATACCGGGCAAAACATAAAACCCTCCTTTAAAGTTCCTATTTTTCTTTTCTTGCCAGCTTTCTAATTTCCGGCAGGATATATCTATCATACAATTTGACACTCGTCCGCCTTTCAACATGGACTCCAGAAACGACCCACTATCTTCCTACCCCCCGATGGCCCGTCCAATTCGTGACTGAGCTGGCTACACTGCTCTTTGCCTATCCCTTCTAAAGGGGCCTTTCACCATATCCTTCTTCCAAGACCCTGACCCCACCCGATTTTCCTAACTTTTTCCGACATGCCGACCGTTCTGGCGCACATGTTAATCCGCCCCGGGCTGAAAACAAGTTCAATTCTGACCAACCTAATTTCACAATCATTCAGATCCGTTATGCAGTTGCGGTACTCTCGAAGGTTCAACCCACCCACAAAATAACAATACCCCCTTCTGTCATCACTCTTCCCACTAGCCTTTCCGTATGTGAAGGAAATCTCCATCAAATCCTTCAAGTCGGTAAACTGCAACCAAGGTTCGCTTTATGAGGGCTGGACATAATATACCTTGTTAGCTCCGTCGAGCCGTTCCATACTATGGAACATCACGAGAATTCTCCAATGTAACACCCCCGTCAGGGTTTCCGCAATCAACCTTTGATTCTATACAATTCCCTCGGAATACAGAGAAAAATAAGTCTCTCCAGCGTACATAGAATCTCACAGAACACTGGCCGACCTCTTAAAACTCTTTTTTTTTCTTTAAATAATCATTTCATACAAGAAGGCAAGAGGGATCTCTGCTCGAGTAAAAAAAACAACAAAAAACAATTTTTCTTTTATGTGTCTTCCCCCACATACCACCAATAATAGGTTAAAATCACAAAAACGTCAATTTTCATGGTTCGACATTCACAAAAAACACATTTTTCATCTATTTCTATTTCTTTTTCTTTTAATAAAACAACAAACAAACAAAAAACCAATCGATGCATCAAACAAAAATAATTTCCGAAAAAAAAAACCAACCAACAAAACATCACTGACTCTCTCCTCACAGGAGGACGACGAGGACGCGAATCCTGACATTACTTGATTGCTCACTGACAATAACCGAAACAAAGCGTTGAATTATTACATTTATCTTTCTGTTCTCTTTCAGTTTGCAAATTTGGCTTCCCAACTTCAAAAATCATATTTCTCTTCCCCCCCCCCTTTTTTGACACTCGCGTGCCTTGAACAAGACACAATTAACTACCACACACACAAAAATCAACACATAAAACAAAACAAAAAACGTCACCTTGCGTTACAGTCAACACTCTTCTCAATTGCGGCCAGCGAAATCACAAAAAAGCAATAGTAAAATAAAAATGTCCCCGTTTCACTACAAAACATTAAAACGGTTTCATAAACTGTATGTGTGTGTTTGAGTTGGATTCTTTTCTTTCTCTCTATTTCTCTTTTCTTAATTCTTCTGTCTTTTATTTCTTTCTTTCTTTTCTACTTTTCCTTCTATCTTTCAGTCTAAATTAAAAGTCTGTTCTTTCAGTCACGATGATTTTAACTTCCTTTTCGGTCAGGCTATTTTTTTCTTTCTCTCTAAAGTGAATTCTTTTCTTTTTTTCTTATCGACTTTTTCGTCTTTGTTCATACTTTTTGCGTTTTTTATAATAGTCTATCGTACACTTTTTCTTTTACTTTTCTACAAATCGTGACAAAAGTTCCTAATAAATCGTAAACAAACTTTAACGTACTTAAAATCTTCGTTTTTTTTTTTCGTCGCTATCTCTCTTCCCTTTTGTCTCCTTTATTATCGAATCCCCGTGTTGTGTTCGCGGCAACAAAATAAGTGTATTTTACATACCTATTCACCTTTTCCCGTCAATACTCATGACGGCTGTGCTGTGTTGATTATTCGGCCTATTATTAGGGCTATCTCATACTCTCTGCGTCCCTCCTAAGGCATTCGTCCGGCCCTCCCCCGCTATACAATAGATGCTTAAAGCACGAAATCAGATCATAATCAGAAGGATGTAACCTTCGTCTATTTCTATGCGTGAGGTCCACACAACTAGTCTAGCTACGGCTAGAATCGCAAAAAACACCATTCGTTTCTCCCTAGATCACAAAGGATCTACATTGTAGACGACAAAAGCTACACTCAAGCATCCCCCCCGTCGCGGGACGATGAGAGCCATCACTCCCTTGACATACCTCCAGAACTCACGAAGCTTGGAGCAGAGGAAAAAGGCGTGCTCAGCCGTTTCATCTTCATTATCCTCACAACGTGGACAAAAATGTTTTGTGTCAAGCCAGATCTGGAAAGTCTGTCATAGAGGGGTAACGCATTTCGGACCAATCACCAGGTCAGAGATGATCTCAATAAGATCATCCCGGCCTGGCGCTCAACACAGGACAGACCCATTGACCGGCGTAAATCAAGACCCGAAGGCCAAGTACCAGTATGGGGTGCAGTATCCATCGGAACAGATACTACACTTTGATCTTAGCCAAAAGGCCGATCAAACCGAGCGACAAGGCATTTGATCACACTTTCAAGCTGAGAAAAGGAACTACTACTACTACTACTACTACTACTACTACTACTACTACTACTACTATAATCTCTATTCATTCATTTTTGTAGATTTCTTTCGTTCCCTTTCCATGAATGTTTGCCTTCTTGTCTGTATGAGTATATCTCATTTTCCATCCTTTTTTGCCCATTTCTTTATCTATCCATTTATCTATATTTCTCTTCATATATGCATGTTTACTTTCCCTCTATTCTCTTCCCATGTCTGTCTGTCTCTCTCTCTCTCTCTCTCATCTCTTTATGTCTCTTTATTTATCTCTAATTTTCCATGACATTCTAACCTATTTCTCTCTGTGTATTTGTTTGTAAATGCCTGTTTCTTCCCTTCTCTCCCTGCCCATTGTTCTCTCTCTCTCTCTCTCTCTCTCTCTGTGTCTCTATCTCTGTCTCTTTCTCTGTCTCTGTCTCTGTCTGTCTCTCTCTCTCTCTAAATACATGTCTGCCTCATTTCTAATTCTCTCTGTCTCTCATCGACACAGTAATAGCTATCTTCACCCTCTCTTACTATTCCAACTGTTATACTATACCAGTACACGGCATAATCACGTTGACACACCGGTTCCCGTTAGGTCACCGAAGTTAAGCAACGTTCAGCCTGGTTAGTACTAGATAAGTGACCATTTCGGAATCCACTGTATGTGGACACCTAGCGATGGGAAAATAGCGTCGCAAACCCGCAGTGCCTAGCATAGTGACTATGGCAAACATCCTGAATGAGAGTCACCAATAAAGTGTGGGAAACCAGGAAGGGGTTCCTCCTCTAGGAGTGATCAAAAACCCTGATGGTGATGATACCAGTATACACACACTCACTCAACCGCATAGTGAAGTATACACAGATTGCTGGAATCACACGCTCCATCACTCACAATCAGTCCGACAGTGGCTTTGTTGCTGTCGGGTTGAGGTACGGTTCTGTTCGATCTTTTCTTTGAGAAGGGGTTAATTTATTGCTAATCGCTTCAGGCGCCCCTACCGGGGAATGCCGACGGGGCTGCTCAGGCATTTTTGTCGTCCAGAGCGCGCTCCTCCTCGTGCGCTGGCTGTTCAAAAACACACCTGACCTTGTTTTTAACCTCCCCTGGAGAGGAGGTAAACACTCTTTCCATCAACGTTTCACTTAGACTTTAATGGGGAACGAGTTTCCTATTTGAATCTCCATCTTGCCGAGGAACCAACCTCCTGCCGTCAAGCAATAAAGTGTTAAAATCTACCATCTTCTTACACGAATACACATGCAAACACACGCGCATCAATGTTATCGATTCGCTGAATGCTTATTGAAGAACGATGTAGATTGTCGATAATTCAGTCCGAAATACTTAGATGAAACCCGAGAACGTCAAGAGCATTTTATCGGACATCAACTTGAAATGGATACCGAACGCTGGGGAGGGGAGGGAAGGGGAGGGGGAGGTTATTCTTGCAATTTCGAAGCAGATAATAAAGGATCTTAGAGGATGCATAAACTCTCCAGTTTTATAATCTCAACGAACACAAAGTGAATCTAAAAGTGGAACACTAAGTGCATGGCTCGAGAAAAAGTTCGACGAGAATCGCCGAAAGCAGAACGAATAATTAAAGCAGCAGCAGCAGCAGCAGCAGCACTACCACCACTACCTCCGTCGGAGGTCCAACCCTTTTCCACCGTGTTAGCCGGGTTGCTATGACACGACCACATTGCCAACGCCCCTATCACGGTTAAGCTCCAGTAGGAGTCGGCATCAGGATCCGTCGTCCTCTGGTCGTCTCTGCCTTTGCGTGTGGCAAGCAAAGACGTGTCAGGCACGGAACCACAAATCGATCGAGTGGAATTTGCAACGTTTTGTTCTGCGCTATTCTTTTATTTACTCTGTACAAACTTCCCCGACTCCGCATGCAACAGTCGAGCTATTGGTATTGTTAGTATTATTGTTGTTATTACAATAATTATTATTATTACTACTATTATTACTAATATTATTAATGCCATTTACTTGTAATCGTTACCAGATTTTACTTTAATTATAATCTTAACTAAATTTATCTTTATTTAGACTAAATTAGAAAAAAAAAGAAAAATTAACTCAAACAGCATCCATAACAAGACACACCTTCTCTTTCCGCCCCATCACACTCTTCCCCCCAAAGAAACCTAAACAGACCTCAACATTGAATATTAAAAATTATGCTTTCCTCTTTCTCTCTTTCTTTTCTTCCTTTCTTTCTTTCCTCATGTTCGCCGAATTTCCCTCCCCCACTTCGTTCCAACTGTAATATCCGGCTTAGCAACTCCCCCATTCCTCTCTCTAAATTTACAATTTGACACCTTGAAAAATATCAGACCAGTGCTATGGATAGATCACCTTTTTAAAAACTCTTCAACTAAAAGTTATAACCGTTTTTTAAATTATTTTAAATGTGACCATGTCACCTTCCGGTTTTGTATTTAGATTTTTTCCTTTCCTATTCCTTTCTTTTCATTTTTTCACAATATGAACACCTAAGTGAAATATCAGACTTTTCTCGCTGATGAGATCTTAGTTTCTTATAACTAGTAATCGATAACATCGATATGCCAGTGTAGCGGCTTTTTACATGGTTGTATGAATAAAAATAATTATATATATATATATATATATATATATATATATATATATATAATGCTGATGACGACTGTGAGCCAGAAACACGTGTCCATGGATTACTTTTATGTACGTATAAAATAAATAAAAATAAATATTAACGAAAAATACGTCCTATGAAGTTAAGGGCGACTAATAATGCAATTTTCTGCATCTTAATCACTTAGGAAGTGAGAAAATCAAATAATAGTAAGCAAAATAACAACGAACGCTACAATCACTAATAAAATAATTACATAAAAATACATTATATATATATATATATATATATATATATATATATATATATATATATATATACTTGCGGTACTTATAACATCTTTTTATTAATATTTTAATTTTACGTACTAATTATTATGTCTGAATTATATTTTATTTAATTATTCAATTTTAATTTAACTATAAATTGTAATTGCGAAAAAGATTAAACAGATTAATTAGTAATTTAAATGAAAATAAAATATATCATTGATTATATCCCCACCCGTGCATCGCCGGGCAAAAAAACCGTCAGTTATTAATATTTTCACGCACGGCGTGTGTTCGCCCCCTTCGCTTGTTTTTTTTTTTTTCGGCCACATCGTTTTGCCCTGAAATAATTTTCGTATTCACATTTTGAAAATGTAATTTCCAACAATTGCTTTTATCGCTGACGGCCGTTTCTTGTTGTTTGCCCTTTTTTCTGCTTAGATTCTAACTGATAATGTTGGGATTTCGCCTCTCCACTTTCGTCTTTTTTGCGACCACATCGTGTACAACGAATTAGGTTGGGGGCGAAAAGTCTTTATTTTCATAAATTTGTAAATCAGTTAAGAAACCAGAAAACACGATGCAGGATTTTTTCTCAAATAAATGAATTATTGATTTAAAAATTTTTTTTTAAATTTCAAATTTTAGGCTTATAAGCCTTCCTCAGCATGATACAGACATTTTTTTATTATTATTATCGAGATATTTTACGAACAAATACTATGCTTAAGTATTGTTTGAATGCAATGAAATACAATAAACAGTATTTTTTACGTCTATAAAGTAGGTACCTGTAAAAACAACGTAATAAGTATGAATTGCGCATCGCTTAATTTTAGTGTATACGACGCATTCGATTTAATAAATATGACGTTGGCGGTGGCAAGAGTTGTATGACCCATATCGCACCCTAGCTCACTTACCGATTGTCACTACCTAAAATAAGTAATCAATTAATCAATTAAATTCCTATGTTATCATAACCACATGCTAGCTAGTTTTTCCCTTCTTTTTTTCTATCTCAGTAGAGAACCTACCATAAACATAACGATCCAAAAGAGAAAGACCAGCAACATTTCTTCCGTGTGAAAAGGGCTGTAGGAAAGAAAAAAGATCAGCCCCCAGTAGATTGCAAAGTCAGTTTTCTTTATCTTTCAATGTTAGTGCATACGGCGCATTCTATTTATTGAAAATGACACGTTTTTGTTAGTTCCACTGTAAAAATAAAATAGTGTTTTTTACCCCGCCTAACAAACCGGTATTGTCTTGGCCTTCGGGTCTTGATTTACGCCCGTCTATCGGTTGTCCGTCCTGTGCAGTTCTAGGAGGTGCACCCCCCAGGCTTTGCTTTCCCACCTTTTGAGAAGGTGTTAGTTTATTGCTAATCGCCTGAGGCGCCCCTACTGGGAAATGCCGACGGGGCTGCCCAGGCATTTTTTAAAATGCCCAGAGTGCTCAAATTCTCGAGCGCTGATTTTTTTCCCACTTTCCAGACCTTGTGTCACATCTTACCTCGTGGGAAGAACATAAATAGAAGGACGGGCAGATAAGCAGCTGCGCAGAAAAGTAAAACGATAGGACGATAAAAAGAAAAAAAAGAGCCAGTCTTTTGTAGGGTTAAAGAGCAACCTATTTTTTATTTTATTTATTAAAACTGTTTACAACTGTAATGGTTAATAATCTAGCTTTATCAACGCAAAGTACGCAACGAAAAGACGTCACCTGCATTAACCTGGAATTGTAAATATCCTGAATTGTTTCCTGAATTTTCTACTGTTTCGTTATTAACGTTTTATTTGTTTATTTTGTGTAATCCGATATATTTTGTTAAATCTAGGAATTGTTTGGGTATAAGTAATTATTAGTGAATTATTTTTTTAACCTATTGGATTTGACTTGAGTCATCCATCAACTGATGGTGAAACATTCACGCAGTTCTTACGTCATGATGCTCGACCTATTTAACTTGATATAACTTTCTCCGACCTGTCACCAGTGCAAAGAGATGCTTTCACTGCCGAGCAGAGTAAATATAGAAATCGGTGAAAAATTGATCAGAAGAAATTTTTCGTTTTTTAGACACATTCTAAAGCATATCACATCTGTAAACTCGGTAAATCCCGCTACTTTTATATATATATATATATATATATATATATATATATATATATATATATATATATATATATATATATATATATATATATATCCATCCTTATAAACAATCGAGAAACATGGATTAAATTGAACAACAACAAATTTGATGTCCCGATGGGTGCTTTTGACTCAGCCCAGATTGCCGATCTGGTGGGCATTTTTATAATGTACACTATTAGCAGAATTGTAGAGCCTAATTTAGTGGGGTTATATAGGGATGATGGACTAATTGTTATCCCTAATAGTGACGGCCCCCTGGTATCCAAAATACATAAAAAATTAATAAGAGCATTCAAATACCTTGGATTTAAAATAGATATAACCCCAAATTGTAAAGAAGTAAACTATCTAGATATTACCTTAGACTTAGGAAAGGGGACATACAAACCCTTCAATAAAGATAATCACACACCATCTTATATCAATACTAGATCTAACCACCCGAACTGCATAATTAAACAAATACCTAAAACAATTAATACTAGAATAAATAAGCTTTCGGCTAACAGAGACATTTTTGAAGCAAATAAACATTTATACAATGGAGCGCTAGAGAAAAGCGGATATAATGAAAAACTCAAATATACCAAGAAAGAAAATAAAAATAAATCCAGGAATAGAGGCCGAAAAATAATATGGTTCAGTCCTCCCTACTGCCAACTATCTAACATCAACATCGGGAGAGTATTCTTGAACCTGGTAGATAAACATTTTAGCATAAATAATCCACTTAGGAAGATATTTAATAGAAAAACCATTAAAATCAGTTACTCTTGCACCAAGAACATGGACAGAATTATCAGCACCCATAATTGTAAATTACTAAACAATTCTAGTAAGAATAAGGTTACAGTAGATAAATGTAATTGTCAAGTGAAAAATAACTGCCCACTGGACGGTAACTGTAAAGTTGAGTGTGTGGTTTATAAGGCCACTATCCATCCGGAAGATAACAACAGGGATAAAAAGGTTTACATCGGCATCGCCGCGGGATACTGGAAACAACGTTTCTATGACCACAAACACTCTTTCAATAATCCAGAACTCAAGAACAAAACGGAGTTAGCTAAACAATGGTGGCATCTGAAAAATGATAACAGGTCCCCGGTGGTTTCGTGGTCAATCTTATGTTTTTCGGATATTCCAGATGGATTTAGGCAATGATGCAACTTATGTCTAGAGGAAAAAATTAGAATCCTAAAATATGATCGAAATAATCTCTTAAATAAACGAGATGAACTTATGGCAAGGTGCAGACATAAATATAAAATAACCAATGACTAGTAATCAGATGGACCTCTAGACTTATAACGGTGAAGATACAAAATTGAATAACATTATTTACGGTAACCCCCCCCCCCTAAATATTTATAATAATATCTGTTATGGACACAGAATTACCGACTTGGTGATATATAGTATTTGTGTGTATGCGTATATAATGGTATTTTGAAATATTTATTTATTCAGATTATTTACTTAAAATAAGATAGTGGTAAGAAAATGTTTCTGCAGGTAATACACTAGCTATTGAATTAATATAAGTATAAATGTCAAATATTACCACTAGACATTATTAGACTTGAATTAGGGTTTAACTATAGATTATCAAATTAATCTAAAATGTAAATAAGGTAGACTAATTTTAAGAACTCATATTGTATCAGTAAGAATATAGAGTGTTATGTAAATATTGTGTGTAGGTGTGTGGATATATATGTACGTGTGTGTATGTATATATGTGTTTATATGCGTATATATATATGTATGTGTGTGTATGTATAGGTATGTATATGTTTACATGTGTGAGTAACTACATGCGTTGTCATTTGGTCAATATTTCAAATAGATTCAGGGATATATATACGTATGTGTGTATGTATATATATATATATATATATATATATATATATATATATATGTATATGTATATATATGCTTATATGTAGGTGTGTGTGTGTGTGTACATATATGTATGTGTGTGTACGTATGGATTTGTATGTATACATATATGTATGTGCGTATAATTTTATTTCAATTAGATTCTCTTTCTTGGAATCCAGACGGACTGGGAATCTATGACACGCGGTTTGTCTATTTCTTCTCTTGTTTCTTTCTTTCTTTTCTCCTACCGAGTTTAAGAACACGAGTTTCGCCGGACGCATTTCGTCTCGGCTAGAGATGTATGAATAAAAGTTGTGTATGTGATTATGATTAGTTATGGTAATGTGCGAGTGAGATTATGTATGTGCGTGCGCATAGGACGTGTGCGTATTTAGTTTTGTGTATGCGCGTGAGTAAAGTTGTCTATATGTATGATATCGTCAAGTCGTATGTGTCATAATTTTGACACGGCAGTTTTTAGTTGATTAACTTAAAGATCCCTCCCCTTCGACCGCCATAGTTAAATATAAGTTTTAAATTTCACCCTCTCTATAAAAGATGTATCAAATTGCTTGCTACCACCACTCTCTCTAGTTGTGTTTAAATTGTCGTAGGGAAATTCAATTTTCTATCAGTCTCAAGAATGTAATTGTCTGAGTGATGCTTGAAAAAACCGCACGGTTGAAATAAATTATTGCATCGACAATTATGTGATTTCGTGTTATTATATTTTATGTTATATATATATATATATATATATATATATATATATATATATATATATATATATATATATATATATAATGGTACGGATACCATCCTTACGAAAAGACAGGAAAGCACTTCGGGTCCTAAACACCGTTCTCACATTAGTCGCAAAATAACAGCGAGGCACGACTGAAACAATTTTATGTGAAAGTTCCTGACTAGCGGTGCTAATCCATGTCAATTTCACATAAACAGGGCATTTGCGGGGGCCGAAATACTTTCCCCTTTAAATACGGCAATTATGTCTTTTATGCATTTTTCAATGGTGTATAATGGATTTCGGTTATTCTATTAAGTTCTGCATCTAATTTGGAATTAGAGCAGATCAACAATGTCCGATGCACCAGAATTTTTATCAGATTTGTTTTTCTGATTTTGGGGGAGAATGAGTCCCAGCTTATATACTGGCCTGAAAATGTGGGATTTCTATATACGCTGGTTAAAAAGCATTCATCAGTTCTTTCGACCAACACGTCTAAGAATGCCAACAAGTTATTACTCTCGCCCGCCATTGTAAACTTAAGTGCGAGATGAAGTAGCTTAAGCTGCCAAAGAAAACCACTTGCCTCTATGTGGGATGTAAATGTGGCAGAAATATCATCCACATAGCGAAAACAACAGTGGATTCGGCAGCCACTGGAACAAAAGCTGTTCCTGAAATCCAACAAAAATGTTAACCAAAACCGGACCCAAAGGACTGCCCATTGCTACCCCATCAATTTGGCATACATGTCCCCGTTGAAACTAAATTTAATCGACTTAGTCGCCAAGTCTATAAGTTAAAAAAATATATTGGTACTGTTCCAGATGACGTGCCTAATTTCCGTGACTTTGCGTCGACAACGATCGGGCAGGTCGCGGAAGCGCCCGAGCGCTGACGGAATGATATCATTTTTTCTTTCTTTTATCTTATAAAAACATTGACAAAATTTTACCCCCCCCCAAAAAAACATTATTTTCACACAAAAAAAAAAGATTTTAATCTATGTATTTTTTCTTTGAATTTATTCGTCTTATATTAGCGTCTGCCAGTCTTCAAGTTAGAGCTTGGCAGTTTAAATGCAGGGCCTGGATATCGCTAAGAACGGAATCCCTAACCCTAACGGGAGCCCTAACCCTAACGGGAGCCCTAACCCTAACGGGAGCCCTAACCATAAACCATAACCCTAAACCTAACCTAAACCCTAACCCATTTGTCTTTCTTTCTTTGTTTTATGTTAGCAAGAAGAGGTGACGGTTTAATTAGGGAACTACGATAAAGACTATTGGCACAAATCTCGATAGTCTCATCGAGAGGCACATTAATAAATAGACTGGATATATCAAAAGAGAAGAGGTATTCAGTGTCAGAAAAACACCGCAAGCCGAAAAGAGTCGGGAATGCAGTATCCAGAATATTCATCCAAGACAGGTGCGAGGATCTCAGCTAACCATTTAGCCAACTCATAGGGACATTATCCTTATGGATTTTGGGTAATCCATACATCTTGGGACGTTGGGATCCTACAGGACGTATTCTATCGTAAATCTCTTTGGTAAGCCATCTCCTTTTGCGTAACTTAAGGAAACGGTTTAGGACCCAAAGTGATTTCCCCTTTTTTCGTAAAGATGGTATCCCCCACCATTCAATACAATTTAGTTGTTTACCATTTTCGTAGCCAGTGCGAGGCTGACTATGTGGGTGTACTATTCAGCGATTAGAGGTCAGAATATCCCAACACGCCCCACTTTCGATACGTAGGCACAGACAGTGGCCGACATCCGGATGTTTACAAGCTCATGAGTTGGCCATCGGTGACCATTTATTGGAGTGCCAATTATGCACTTCAGGATTTAGAACTGATGGGTGTACGTTGAAATATCGCTTTCATATGTAATTTTGTTTAACCCTCATTCGATAATCTTTCTATGGTTCTTATTTTACCACGATTTTAATTCGCTTTACATACTCCATATTTAGTCGACATATTATCTTGACAATGAGTCAACCGAAAGACGTCTCGATATCACCAGCATCATTTTCTCCTCCATTCATTTTAAAAAAAATATTTTAACCGTGTTCCTGGAGTAAGGAGGAATAATTTTTTTTGTATTAGTAATATAGGCCTCTCAGTTCTCGGTAATTATGGCTACCTCGCCATTATTATGAAATACACACACACACACACACACACACATATATATATATATATATATATATATATATATATATATATATATATATATATATATATATATATATATATACTGAATTTTTCTTAATACATATTGAAATAATGTAAGCAATAGAAAATTATCCGCTATTTGAAATAACGGATTCCTCAAATATTACAATCTACTTAATATTATTTTTTTTTGTTATAAATCTGACGGATTTAAACCCATTACTTGCCTTATAGACGCATTCACCTGCTATATATATATATATATATATATATATATATATATATATATATATATATATATATATATATATATATATATGTGTGTGTGTGTGTGTGTGTGTGCGTGTATTTTATTTGATTAAATAGATTGTACGTCTTTATTTGTATATATATATGCACTTATCATCCTAGATTGTCTACATATATAGTTTCGTATGACATTTCTCCAGGCGTTTGCTCGTTGTATAACGATCTGCTTTTCAAAATACAAACTATATTTATCTTCTTCAACATATGTAGGTGTATTAGCCAGAATAGCCGAGATAAGAGGATTGACGTAAGTGTTTTCTTTTTCTTACATTCAACATTTCTCTGAGAGTAGCTTACGGATCAATTCTATATTAGTCGGATTTTCACTCGTATTGCTTTTATTTCTTTTTAATATGCACAGCGGTGATAAGTTACATCCTAACATGCTGGATGATTTTTTGTTCACTGAGACAGCCATACATTTCCTTTGCTAATGGCCAACGGAGAGAACGCTCTGACGTCATGTAGTCTAGGCGTTTCGATTGGTTGGAATATTTAACAGGTTTTCATCAATAAGGATTAAATGAATGAAAAAGAAATCGGATAGACCAAAAGATACAATCGAGTTAATTTGTTTTAGTGAAATTTGTAAGTTTGTAAAATTTGTAAAAAGGTTTTAAAAATAAAAAATAAACAACATATCTTAATTAATTTCTGATAAAGTCGTTTGATAATAAATATAAATGTTACCATGAGTTGATTGCATTTGTTTTGTATATTGTCTTTCTTCTCTTCAACTTTTCATTTCCCAATCTTATCTAAACGTTTCGTTATCTATCTATCTATCTATCTATCTATCTATCTATCTATCTATCTATCTATCTATCTATCTATCTATCTATCGCATGTATCACAAGGATTATATAGATAAGGTTTAGTAGTATTATATCTTGGTTTTACTTAGCGTTAGGGGCATACAAGTGATACAAACTATTCTGTTCGAGGAATTAATATTACCCGTCCTGTTACGCATATTTTTAGTCTTTTTATATAAAGTAAGCCATGTGGTATTATCGTATGTTCTGGTCGATAGTAACAGTTTTCATTCGGAGTATCGGTTGACGATTGTATTGAGCCAAACGTGTCTGGTCTGGCCGAATGGGTAATAACCGATCGCATTTGGCATTAGTAATTAATTCTCTGCAAATAATTAATTATCTTGAATTCGGGAAGAGGGACCAACGCAGCTGAACATTGAACACGATAAAAAGCGGACAAGACACATCATATAAAAATAATATTTATTTTCCCACTGCATTTCAAAAACCATAAAACTCGAATCGCTGGTGCTGGGGAAAAACGTCCGCCATGTCTGTATCAGGGATTTTTAACGACTGTCGTTCTTTCTCTATTTACAGTGATGTTACTTAAAGTAACAAGACTAAACTGGATACTCCACTAGACCAGATTAATTCTTTTCCTGAAATCCGGCCAAAGCAAGAATAAGGCTACAATAAATATAAACTATAACATAGTTATGATCAATGAGGAGAAGAAAAAATAATGTTATCCACTGCTTTACTAACTAAACGTTTGCTAGGAAAAGGAGGAGTATCTATGTATCTCATGTAGAATTAAGTGTTAGCCCGAGAAAATGACCCCTTTAATTCTGAGATCTAACTGAAGTTATATATATACTAGTTGGTCGAATTGCAATGACCCCCAAAATGATTAAATCAGTCCACAATTATAATTTTTTATTTATTTTATTTTATTAAAAATACTATTATTTTAAAAATACTTTATTTCAGCGAATGCCTACACTATTTCTTTCTGTTTTATGCCCGGTAAAAAATTGTAGTTTTTGATCGACCGGTTGTTCTTTAGAAACAATCAATCAACAATGGTAAAACAAGCACATTGTTCCAACACAAAACGGGAAGAAAGATGGTCAAGAAAGTTGAGAAGAGTGGCAAGTCAAACACGCGAAAAAAAAAAACTCACTTTAAAGATTACAATCATAGAAAAATATCCCAAACATTTGACACAGCGTAATCCGATTATCAGACTGCCATGTATATATATATATATGTATATATATATATATATATATATATATATATATATATATATATATATATATGTAATATTAAAGTGGTATTTTCTTAAGTTTAATTTGTTTATGTTTGTGATATTTTTAATTAATTACCAACGAAATAAAAATAGTAAAAACCCTATTTATTATGACATTACTGAAGAAGAGCGCGGGCGGTCGAAACTTTAGATTTTTTTTTCATTATTGCATTCCTTATAAAGGAAATAATAAATATCTATAAATGAAATGGTAAAAATAGGTGGGAAATTCAAGCAAATCACGATAAATATATATATCAAGCTATGTTTTATCATATAAGAAATATTACACCTTTATTTTATTTGCAAGTTGAAAACTGAATTCGTTTTGCTAGCTCTCCGCGAGAATATTTTTCAAGTGAATTTTAAATAATATATTTTACTATTAAAGATACTAAAATATTGTCTTTCTGTGATATATATTATAAATTATTATGCAGATATTTTGAAAACTAGGAGTAATGAGTGAAAAAGAATATTATATTTGAAATCAGCACCCCAGCACTAGGTTCGAACACTTACTTTTATGCATGTAAACCAGACACGAATTTGAGACAAAAACGAAATACGCTAATGGGAATTCTTGCTCGCAATAATGTTTGTGTAAACCAATTACATCAATATAAATAGAAACATAATAATCTTTTAGTCTGCGAATCAAATGTTATTTTTTTACAATTAAATAAAAATGTTAAAAAAGTGCCGTCGTAAGATGGATTAATTGAATCGAATAATTTTCGGAAGTTCAAAGCGACAGTCTAACGAGATTCTCAGCATAGTTCCATTAAACTGAATTTCGGTAAACAGAATTTTGCAAAGCTGCTATTTTTTTGCGTTAAGGATTTTAAAAATAATAAAGAAAAGGAAATAAGCAAGCCATATTTCCTTGCATGCAGTTCTCAGTTGCCAGACTGCTTAGCAACAAAGTTCTTGTTAATGGTATGGCATGATAACCTGGCATAGATGAGTGCCGTTCAGATATCTCTTTCGTGTCTTGACAGTATATTAAATCGACTTCGCAGTCTAGTGAGAGATGATATCACATTTTCTTTACCGTCCCTTTCTCACAGAAGATGCGTTGCTAGTCTTTCTCTACTCTATCGTTATTTCCGTGGACGATTTTCAACCGAGCTCAAATCTCTGGTTGCTCTTTGGAAGACATTCACAGCAAGAACTCGTATTGCTACCACAATGAAGACAAACTTTCCCTTTTTTTCTTAGATGTGCCCAGCGTCTGACGCAATGCCCCTGAAAAGGATTTCTTTCCAAGGGTTTCCCGTTTGTAGAACATATTATCACGAGGCTGCTTCAAATGGTTGTCTTCAAATCCAATGTCAACAAAAACCTTTCAGTAACCCTCCTCAAAGTAATTAAATCGGGAGAGGGGAGTGGCACAGTGGCTTAGTTGGTACCGACGCGGACTGAGAACCTCGGTGTGCCAGGTTCAAATCCAAGTCATTCCACTGAATGTTTCTATTTAAAAAAAAAAAAAATTAAATCGTGTTCACTCTACTCGTTATTTCTGTCCTTTCATTATGTTTTTCATCAATGCACTGCCAATCTATTCATCTCATTAACTCTTATGCTCGAGTGGCTTTTAGTCTTGATAAGTGGTGATTCATTAATGTAAAAAAACAACATAATTTAAATTATTGCACTGTTTTATTAGCATAAAAGCATGATCATTTTTCGCGTCAATATATTTCTTTCTTATATTCAATTGAAGTTACAAAGAATAAAATTTAAACAAAATACTTATATCAATCCTCTTTGTGATATCACATATTCTTGCTAATACATCTACATAGTTTGAAGCAGACCATTAAAAACAATGTAGTCTATATAATACGTAATTGTTCTTAAGAGAGATGCATATGTAGGAAGAGTGTTCAATGTATTTTAATTCCAACAGAAAACTGACAGTTCGTGTTTTTCAATCGTAAGCGTGTTCCTTTTTTTCCTAAGATTCTCATGGATGTCTTTACTCTTGAGGAGAAATCAACTCTGAAACTTCTTGATCTTTCTCTCTCATCAAATCTTTCTTAGAGTTCATACATTAGATCCATTGTTATATTTGCTTCTGGTAAAGTCGGTTCTCTCGATCGCTCCAAACACTTTATCACACCTGCGGCTATTCTCGATCTCTACAAATCTATTATCAAACGATGTATGTAGTAATTTTGTTAAATTGGGCTGGTCAATCTCTGTCCTATTTGAGGATTCTTGATAAGGTGCAGAAACGTATCTGTAATTGTATTGGCCTCACCCTTTCTTCTTCTCTACTCTCCCTCTCTCACAGACGTGATGTTGCTAGGTTCAGTCTTTTCTATAAATACTATTATGGCATGTGTTCTTCAGAATTATGTGATCTATTCCCCGCGTCTTTTGTTCCAGCTCGTTTGACTCATTGGTCTAGTGGTCTCCATCAATTCACTGTTTTGATACCTCATTGTAATACAGCTTCCTATTCCAGTAGCTTCTTTCCAAAAGCCGCAGGCTTGTGGAACTCTCTTCCTGCTAACTGGTTTCCTCCTACCTAAAGTCTTGCGGTTTCATGCCTTGTTTGGTGCGATTTCCATAAAAAAATGATTACATGGTTTCCTCATGAAATTTACTGAACTTTTCATATCCGTCTATGTCACGTTTCTATGCATTACAGCCACGTCTTTATAGAATTCTTGATAGTCTTCCCGTTTTCAGAATAAATCCATTTTACTATGCAGAAAGGAAAAAATCACACAAACCAAGAGAAGGTGAATAGGCGATATTCTTCTAAACAAAGTATTGTCGGATGTTTAAAGGGTTGTGAGCGAATCATGACGAGACATTCACCAGGCATTACAGACAGAACAGGTGAATGAGGTCCATGATTGGGAGGGATGTGTGAAGACAGAAATTATTACTAATTAATAATTACATTTTTAGTTTTAGTAATGTCCAGTTTATAGTTAATTAGCAACTATATATGTATATATATATATATATATATATATATATATATATATATATATATATTTATTTTTTATTTTTATTATTTATTGTTTTATTATTCTTTTACTTTATTTTATTTTACCCTACTATACTTACTTTTATTTTATTTTTTATATATTTCTGTTTTTTGTTTATTTATAATTCTATTATTTTTTATATTATTATTTTTTATAGTTTTTTCTTTCTTTTTTATTGTATATATATATATATATATATTTTTCCTTTTATATATTCTATTATTATTTTTATATTTTATATGATATTTTACTTTATTTTATTCCTTATTTTATTTTTATTTTTATTTTCATTTCATCTTTATAATTTTGATAATGTTTATAATGTCTTTTTATCATAATTATTATCGGTTTATCTTTATATTTTTATTTTATATTTGTAAATTATTCCTTTTTCTAATATTTGTCCCTGCATCTCCTCCTGTCAATAGATGTTCCTCTAAGACGAACTTGTTATTTTCTTCCTTGAACTTTCTGTAAGATGTGCTGCTAAAGGCGCTGATGAAGAGACGTTCTGGAGTGGCTTTGTAAAAAAAATTTTTAATTGAAAAATTGAACAAATAAAAATTAAAGTATTTCGAGAATGTTTTGGAAACGACCGTACGCCATACTAGACTTGTTGTTCTAATTCTTTGAACAATTGGAATGTTCTGATCCATTAAATCATCTTATATATATATATATATATATATATATATATATATATATATATATATATATATATGTATTACTAGCATAAAGACCTGGCATTGCTCCGAATTGAATGAGGATCACAACTATGCAGTTTTCACTATGCTTAGAACATCATATTACTTTCTTTGTTTCTAATACCCCCTATTCCTATTTCGCACCCTAATATCGTTGGAAGAAGCTGAAATGCTGGAAAACTCTGAATTAGTGTCTTATACATATTACTTAAATTTAATTCAAATCAGATATACGTAATTAAAATTTTAAGGGGGTTTGTCGCAATGCGTCACTTATAAATGGAAGCGTAGACATTTGACACATAGATGAGTAACGTAGAGATTCGGGACCACTTCTATTATCTTCCCCGGTTAATTTTATACAAAACTAGCAGGACCCGTGTAATTAGTAATTTCGTATGTGCCAAGAAATAAAAAAAAAGTTAGAAATCGTTTTTAAGTTTGTTTTTGTCGGGAGGAGGTCTGGATTAAAAGACCAAAGACCGTTTTTGCGGTGTGTTTGTCTGTTTTTTTTTCAGAGTTAATTTTTTTAATAAAATCATTGAATAAACGTGAAGGAAATATTATTAAAAAATATCTATTTCTAATGTTGCTGAATGAACCATGTATTAGTGGGTGTCAATAAAACTATTACTGTGATTCTTATAATGTAATGTTTATTTTTAATGTGATTAAATTAAGTATACTTACTACGCGTGGAAGTGTGTTTGTGTTCTTTTGTAATGCAACGCGCGTGATGTGTTTGTTTTAATTTAATCCGTTATTCCATAACGTATAGATGTTATGTGTTCGGAATAGCGGAATGATATTCCCGTAATCTGTAATTGATGGCGTTTGAAAATGATTGAATAAGCATGAAAGAAATGTTACTTAAAAAATCTATTTGTAATGATTAAGAATGAAACATGTATTACTTAATATTACTAATGATTCTTATTATGTTATGCTTAATTTTAATGTTATAAAATTAAAAAGTGTACTTACTACGCGTGGAAGTGTTTTTGTGTTATTTTGTAATGCAGCGCGTGATGTGTTTGCTTTAACGTAATCCGTTATTACATAGCGTATAGACGTTATATGTTCAGAATAGCGGAATGATATTCCCGTAATCTCTAATTGGCGGTGTTTCTGTTTAACGGTTCCGAATGAAATAAAAGTCTGGCGGCGTTTTGAGTGGCGGGTAGAGTAGATAATTTGCAATGAGTAAATATAGTGACCACTGTCTATGTGGATGTTGTATTTGAGAGAGTAAGTGATATAGGAATAAATATAGTAATTATTATATGTTGAATAAATTATGCGAAAGTTGCTGTAAACACGCTTGAGTGAATAAGAGTATTGCAGTGGGTATTTTAGTAGTGTATGATGCATGTGGTTATTTTCTTACTCTCGTTAAAGGTACAGGGGGAAAAAACCAGTCTACTTAATATATAGATATAGATAGGATATATTTGAAGTTTAAAAGGAGGTTCGGTTCCCATAGATCCTCTAAGTTAGGAGGCTACTTAGAGTTTCGGGACCAATTCCATTGTCGACCTCAGAAAATTGTATACGTATGAATTAAATTTAATAAAAATACGATATATTTGATGTTTTAAGGGATCATGCCACTACAGCTCTCTTAGGGGTGCACGTAGAGATTTGAGAACATTTCCATAAATAAATACACTTTTAGATTTTATGTAGATTCTCTAACCTTTCTTATTATAAAGAGCGCACAAACATTACACAAACACACACACATACACACATACATTGAGTTATATATATATATATATATATATATATATATATATATATATATATATATATATATATAATGAAAAGTCACACATAGAAAGCGTTGATGAAATGGCAATAATAAGGAGAATATTTTGAAAAATATTTAAAAAACCTGGACAACGCATTTGATTATGTTTTTTTAAAATAAGTTATTCATTTACTTTAGAAACTTGAGTACTTGTCATTCTACCTTATTCACGTAACCGCGTGCTACACACAGCGGCATAACAATATTAATTGTCGATAACATCAAGACGAATTTCAACTTGACTGCGATAGATATGTCTCAATCAAGGAGGATTACACGTAGAAAGCAGAGAAAAAATATGCTTATACTTTTGACAAGAGTGTATATCACCGAAAGTACTCAAGTTCTTAAAGTAAATAAATCATTTATTTAAAAAAAAACATAATTAAATGCGTGTTCCAGGGTTTCAAAGTATTTTTTCAAAATATAATCCTTATTATTGCCATTTGATCAACGCTTTCTATGTGTAACTTTTCATTCTACCTTATTCACGTAACCGCGTGCTACACACACCGGCATATCAACATTAATCGTCGATAACATAAAGACGAATTTCAATATGTCCCAATCTAGGAGGATTAAATGAAAAAAGAAAAGAAAGAAAATATGCTTATACTTTTGACAAGAGTGTATATCACCGAAAGTACTCAAGTTTTTAAAGTAAATAAATAATTTATTTTCAAATATATATATATATATATATATATATATATGTATATATATATATATATATATATATATATATATATATATATATATATATAGAGAGAGAGAGAGAGAGAGAGAGATATTAGGAAGCAGCTTACAATTATAAGTTTATTTCTTTTAAATTAAATGTGAAAAGAAAAAATATAAAAGAACTACGGTCACAAACATCACTTAATTAACAATGAATTATTTCAAAAATCATGAGTAAATGTGTTATAATAACTAATTGATTAAAAAAATATAATAATACAATAAGAGAGTAAGTTAGCCATTTTATAAAATACTGTGTGGACAAAATAATGTTGAGAGAAATAATTTTGATAATTTTTACAAAATTTGTGATGTGTGTCACATGTATAATTTGTTTTACAGAAGATCAAGAAAATAAATATTTTCTTCATGATAATATAATACATATTATACACAGTTTTAATAATAAAATCAACTTACATTAACAAGAACATTAAACCAATAAAGTCTATGTAATAAGGGGAAATTTAAAACATATCTGATAACGGCTTTAAACATTATCCATTATCAATACTGATTATGTTATGGGAATTGTATAAAGATTTTTATTTTATAAATAATTGTTATGGTGTTCAGGCAGATAGATACCAACTTTCTATTATAAATAGATTTCAAAATGTTTCATTGTCCATTAAATCCTACCCATTAAACTTAAAAAAAAATGATAAGAATAATTAAAATGTAATTGTACTCAAGCGACGTTGGAAGAATTCGGAAGAAGATTTGAATGGTGGCATTAAATTGCTTGACAAATTTAACCAACATTGAAATTATTTGAATTTTCTAACTGTTAACATATCGATTCATATAGTCGCAAAACAAAGAACCAAACTTTCTCTTTAATATATATATAAGTTAGATTATCCGTACTTATCGATAAATAGAGGAAAATGCAGTTTGTGTAATGTATGTAACGTTTTTGCTGTAATTCTTGTGATGCGGATTTCCCTCTAATCTCCAACTTGCACTCACTTTTTATTTGTATCTTCCTCAGAGAAATTCATCAGAAGATTAATATTAGAAGAACCGTAGATTGCTATAAAACTATTTTGCCTCAAAGCTTCGGAATGGGTTCTTAGGAATGTAAGTAACAGTTTTTATCACAGATTAATTTCAGTCTGCTGGAAAAGTCACCGCGAAAATGTGTGCAGCGTTCAAAGCATGAAGTCTTGCAGTTCTCAATGGAACAACGAAATAAAGTTCTATTAAATAAACTAGAAAATCTATGTTCCCTCCGGTCGCATATTATTGCAAGCCTGGGAGGATATTATCATGATAGACGGGTATACACCACACTCCTCCCCTCAAGGTGAAGTAATACCTGGGAGGATGGTATCCTAACGAACAAACAAATACTACACAGCACTCGCAAAGAAGAAGTAATGACTGGGAGGATGGTATCATGGCGAACAAACAGATACTACACTAAATCCCTCAAAGGAGGAACTAATGCATGTGAGGATAGTATCATAACGAACAAACATATATTAGACTACCCTCTAAAGAAGAAGTTAATGCCTGGAACAATGGTCTCATGACAATAGAACACATACTTCGCTAACCCATCCTAAAGGAAGATCTAATACCTTAGAGGATCGTCTCATGACAACAGAACAGACACTCTACTGCCCTCCCCCAATCATGTCTTAACAATAGGCGTTAATAACTAGGAGAATGGTATCATTATGAACGAACATATATTACACTACCTCCCGAAAGAGGAGTTAATGTCTAGGAGGATGGTCTCATGACAACAGCACCGATACTACACTACTCCCATAGAAAGGGCTAATACCTGAGAGGATTGACTCATGACAACAGCACCGATACTACACTACTTCCATAGAAAGGGCTAATACCTGAGAGGATTGACTCATGACAACAGCACCGATACTACACTACTTCCATAGAAAGGGCTAATACCTGAGAGGATTGACTCATGACAACAGCACCGATACTACACTACTTCCATAGAAAGGGCTAATACCTGGGAGGATTGACTCATGACAACAGCACCGATACTACACTACTTCCATAGAAAGGGCTAATACCTGGGAGGATTGACTCATGACAACAGCACCGATACTACACTACTTCCATAGAAAGGGCTAATACCTGGGAGGATTGACTCATGACAACAGAACCGATACTACACTACTTCCATAGAAAGGGATAATACCTGGGAGGATGGTCTCATGACAACAGAACCGATACTACACTACTTCCATAGAAAGGGCTAATACCTGAGAGGATTGACTCATGACAACAGAACCGATACTACACTACTTTCATAGAAAGGGCTAATACCTGGGAGGATTGACTCATGACAACAGCACCGATACTACACTACTCCCATAGAAAGGGCTAATACCTGGGAGGATTGGATCATGACAACAGAACCGATACTACACTACTTCCATAGAAAGGGCTAATACCTGGGAGGATTGGATCATGACAACAGAACCGATACTACACTACTTCCATAGAAAGGGCTAATACCTGGGAGGATTGACTCATGACAACATCACCGATACTACACTACTCCCATAGAAAGGGCTAATACCTGGGAGGATTGGATCATGACAACAGAACCGATACTACACTACTTCCATAGAAAGGGCTAATACCTGAGAGGATTGACTCATGACAACATCACCGATACTACACTACTTCCATAGAAAGGGCTAATACCTGGGAGGATTGACTCATGACAACATCACCGATACTACACTACTTCCATAGAAAGGGCTAATACCTGGGAGGATTGACTCATGACAACATCACCGATACTACACTACTCCCATAGAAAGGGCTAATACCTGGGAGGATTGGATCATGACAACAGAACCGATACTACACTACTTCCATAGAAAGGGCTAATACCTGGGAGGATGGTCTCATGACAACAGAACCGATACTACACTACTTCCATAGAAAGGGCTAATACCTGAGAGGATTGACTCATGACAACAGAACCGATACTACACTACTTTCATAGAAAGGGCTAATACCTGGGAGGATTGACTCATGACAACAGCACCGATACTACACTACTCCCATAGAAAGGGCTAATACCTGGGAGGATTGGATCATGACAACAGAACCGATACTACACTACTTCCATAGAAAGGGCTAATACCTGGGAGGATTGGATCATGACAACAGAACCGATACTACACTACTTCCATAGAAAGGGCTAATACCTGGGAGGATTGACTCATGACAACATCACCGATACTACACTACTCCCATAGAAAGGGCTAATACCTGGGAGGATTGGATCATGACAACAGAACCGATACTACACTACTTCCATAGAAAGGGCTAATACCTGAGAGGATTGACTCATGACAACATCACCGATACTACACTACTTCCATAGAAAGGGCTAATACCTGGGAGGATTGACTCATGACAACATCACCGATACTACACTACTTCCATAGAAAGGGCTAATACCTGGGAGGATTGACTCATGACAACATCACCGATACTACACTACTCCCATAGAAAGGGCTAATACCTGGGAGGATTGGATCATGACAACAGAACCGATACTACACTACTTCCATAGAAAGGGCTAATACCTGGGAGGATGGTCTCATGACAACAGAACCGATACTACACTACTTCCATAGAAAGGGCTAATACCTGGGAGGATGGTCTCATGACAACAGAACCGATACTACACTACTTCCATAGAAAGGGCTAATACCTGAGAGGATTGACTCATGACAACAGAACCGATACTACACTACTTTCATAGAAAGGGCTAATACCTGGGAGGATTGACTCATGACAACAGCACCGATACTACACTACTCCCATAGAAAGGGCTAATACCTGGGAGGATTGGATCATGACAACAGAACCGATACTACACTACTTCCATAGAAAGGGCTAATACCTGGGAGGATTGGATCATGACAACAGAACCGATACTACACTACTTCCATAGAAAGGGCTAATACCTGGGAGGATTGACTCATGACAACATCACCGATACTACACTACTCCCATAGAAAGGGCTAATACCTGGGAGGATTGGATCATGACAACATAACATATACTACACTACTTCCTCCACAAACGTTAAAAGAGGAGCTAATTCCGGGGAAGATGATATCATGAATACAGAACAGATACTACACTATTCTCCACCCCACCCTCACAAAGAAAAGGAGGAGGTAATGCTTGGGAGATTGTATTATAACGAAGGAAAATATACTACACTACCCCCCATTTAAAAAGAAAAGAAAATGAGGAGGTAATACTTGGGAGGATGGTATCTCGACGAAGGAAAATATACTACACTATCTTCACTCCGCAAAGAAGGAGTTAATGCCTGGGATAATCTTCTAACAGAACATATACTACACACTACCTCCCCAAAACGAGGAAGTAATTCCTGGGAGGATTATCTCATGGCAGCAGAATAGATACTACACTAATATTTTCGTTTAGTAGGAGTAAAGGTGCAGTAAGCTATGGGAGCACATTCCGTGAAAGTACTTTTAAAACAAGTACAGTGATGCAGTACTGCGGCGATGCGACATCTACTGAAGCTTGGCACACAGTGCGGGGCCTATTAGATTATGAATTCTTTTTTGCATCCTGTCCAAGAGGGAGAGGCCAGTGGTTGGTGCACTACTTAACATGTGGTAACAATATTCCATGCACGAGCGAATGGTAGTTTTGTAAAGGTATAGGATTCGGTGTGAGAAGTTTCCTAGCCCAGTAGAGAATACCCACGTTCTTTGCAGCAGACTTGGCAGTATCTTCACGTTGCCTGAGAATGTCTGGCCCAGGTGTTTGAACATTTGCCTATCGGAAAGAGTGCTGTACAAGTATATAGATGTGTCCAAGGTTCTTTCGAATGAGCTTGTGTTTGGCTGCTAGACTACATCCTGCGAAAGTCTCTTCTATGGAGCAGCAATGCGAATGTAGTAAGCAGCCTTTCGTCTGTTGAACCGAAACAGTCGACAGCACGACTTGTGCGCATGCCTGCGTGGGCCTTGACATGGCGTAGGAGTGAAAAAATCATCAAGAGATAGATTGACATTTTGGCAATGTTGCATTATAGTTAACAACAAAAAAGTGTTGAAAAAAAATCCAAAATTTACAGCAAGTAACTTTTAGTAAATTTAATTATCTATCGACTTGCATAGGATTTCAGTTTTAACACTTTTTGTAAGTGTTTGTATTTTTTTCCAAATTTTGTATCGTTTCCTGGAAGACTTGTAAAAACATCGAATTCAAATGGTGCGACAACGTGAGGTTCAAATCTTTGGTATAGTGCAAAGTATTTTTGAATAAAGAACTTAACACAGTTTCAGTAAGTTAAAAATATACAGATCGTTCGAAAATTAAATTTTAGACCGATCTGTATATTTTTAACAATTGACAGTTATTAGTTATATTTTTGTTTTATTCTAGATTTTTCGGTTGCTAAATATACGACATCAAACCTTCACATCAAGTAAAATACGGAGCAACTTTGAATCCATATTTTTACAAGCGCACAAGGTAACGATACAAAATCTGAAAAAAAAACCCACTTAAAAAGTATCAAAGTCGATAGCAGATTAAATAGTCTTGCATTTGATAAAAGTTATTTGTTTTTTACCTCTTTTTTGTTGTTAAGTATAATGCGTCTTTGCCGACATTTTCGTGCATGGCATTGTATGTTAGAATTAAGTCGTTCCGAAATCTTTGCTCTTCAAGTTTAAGTAGGTTCAACCGCAGAAGCCGCGCGTGGAATGTTAGCATAGAAATCCCCTTCACGATGCGCGTAGATACCTTTTGTCACGCAAAGACCACTGACGAAGGGGGCATTTTAAAAACGAAACACTTAACAAAAACGAACCGTTAGAACCTTCAAAATCAAAAGTAAGGAAAAGAATTTCAGAAATGGATTACACACAACTTGTCTTAAACCAATCTAGGCAATTCCGCTTAATTTTATTAAGGATTGTTAACACTAATATTCATAGAAAAAACGTCTCAATCGGTGAAGTTAAACGGAATAGAATAAGTAAAAAAGAAAACGTCTCAAGTTTAAAAAAAGAAGAAAAAAAGTATTTTATATGAATATTAGTGTGAATTATGTTAGAGTAGGCAAAAGATCGGTTTTTAATCTGTGGAATATTCAACTCTCCCAAAAGGAGTACTTTACATTAGGATTTAAAAAAAAAAGTTAAAATTAAAAAAGTATATGTTTCACATTATTTTCAATGGAGGGTGTACACTTGTACAATATATTAGCAAGAAGACTCGATATCGCTCGGGATTGAATAAGGATCACTATTATGTACTTTTTCACTATGCTCATAACACAATATTACTTTCTTTGGTTCTACTGCCCCCATCTCCTCCCCCCGTTTTGCCCCCTAATATAGTTTAAAAAATTGAAATGTTAGAAAACTTACTGAAGTAGAGTGTCTTATACATATGGTTTAAATTTCACTAAAATCGGATATACGTATTTGAAGTTTTAAGCCTGTTCTGTTCCAATATGTAACTTAGAAGTCGGGGCACGTAGATGTTCGGCACATAAAGGGTAACGTAGAGATACGGGACCACTTCCATTGTCTTCCCTGGATATTTTTTTACATATGATATGCATTTCATTAAAGCAGGATATATTTGAAGTTTTAAAGGAGGCTCGGTCCTCATAGCTCATTTTGGTTAAGAAGGCGCTTAGAGATTCGGGACAACTTCCATTGTCTTCCCCAGATCATTTTATAAATATGATTTAAATTACATTAAAATAGGATATATTTGAAGTTTTAAAGGAGTTGTATCCTCAGGGGTGTACTTAGAGATTCTGGAAAACTTCCATTGTCTTCCCCGGTTATTTTTTTACATGAGAATACACTTTTAGATTTATGTAAATTCTCTAACCATTTTTTCTATAGGGAACACACAAACATCACACAGACACACACGTAGACATTAATTTTTTATATATAGAGATTGCGTATATATGGTTTCAATTTTGTTTATTTTCGATATTACGGAACTATTCGATAGCGTCTGAAGAATTTTCTATAGATTGTGATGCATTGATTTCTGGATTTTGTTGACTATATCTTTTATTTTTTTATTTTTTAAAAGATTTATAATTTTATTTTCAATTTTCATTTTTTGTTTTAATTTCAATTCTTATTTTTATTTTTGTCACAATCTAGAATACGTAATCTGACATAATTGGGAAGTAAGTATAATTGGGAAGTAAGTAAGATACACACGTAAAAACACACGTAAAAATAGATATGACAGTCAGTCAGTCAGAAGCATACAACAACTACGTTCTTAAGGGCATAAAAATATATTTATTTTTAGTTTACTTTTCTCACCATACAGTTAGGACTGAAATGAATTATACATGAAATCAATTTCTACTTGCCTCTTAAGCAAAATGTATTATTATCTCCTTCCTTTAACAAAAGGCGGACCCCTTACTTATCATACACAATGCTAGTCGGCTGATTTATACATGGACGGCGGCACCGGGGGGGGGGGGATCAAGCCCCCCCCCACGTTTTGACTCCTCCCCCACACTTTACGGTCATCAATAATGAAGTTATATATGCATGTGTTTAATTTTAGGAGAGCCCCCCCTTTTATAACTGTCCCGCCGGTCCTGTTATAGTATATATTTCAATTGATTCGTTAAATCAAATCAATGGCTACGGATATACACGACAATAAAATTAAAATTAAGTCTGTAGATTTTAAATAAATGCTATAATCACCATATTATAAGTAAACATACAGTTGTTGGTCCACTTAGTTTACAGATAATGAGGGTAGCTCCGGTGATAGGTGCGTTACTGAAAGTAGGGAGAGGGACAGGACATGTAGATGTAAGTCAGACCCCTTCATGAACTACTGGCCACAATATTTTTTCTGGATCAAAAAAGAATGAAATCCTAACGCCCCCTTCAGAACAGCTTCCTTCGGATGTGAACGTCTCCGTTCCTCTTGATTATTGTTGCTAAACCGGCCAGTTTAACGTCTGACGATCCTACATTGTAGATGCAATAAATTATTACATCCGACTGACATGGTGTTTTGAGTTATTTCAGTTCTGTCTTTATTTCTGCTCTGTACCTATACTGAGCTCTCTAACAGAAGGTATTCTAACAATGGCAATACTAGCATCTACACTGCTCTCTCCCCACCTCTCTCTCTCACCCTCTCTCTCTCTCTCTCTCTCTCTCTCTCTATATATATATATATATATATATATATATATATATATATATATATACATATGGGAAATGAAAAATGAAAAACCAAAAAGATGTTTTTTTATGTATTCATCAACGTTTCGTCTTTATTTGTAAGACTTCCTCAGGCGATAATTTTAAGAAAAATGTCATACAAGTACATGAAAATATTGGGTTGACATGATGGGTTAATGAGAAGAAGTAGTAGCCACTACTGGGAGCACAGGACCGAGGTCCGGGTTGAAGGAAGTCGGTGGCATGGAATGAAAATAATGTGGATGGCCTGGCTGTGAGTGAAAAAGTGGAGGGGTGGGGAAAGAGGAGTGGAGGGGGAAGGCTCTGTGTTTTGGTGTGTAGGTTTTTAGAAAAGATTTGAAAAAATGAAGGTGATTACTCTACCCATCCACCCTCCCACTTCCAATCACCTTCATTTTTTCAAATCTTTAAGCAAGCGCTGTAACCATTAATCCACGGGACATTACCACATTCAAGAAGTGAATTTAAGTTCTGTTTATGAAAAGGGCGGCATATCAAGAAAGACTGACTAGAGTATTCAACGAACGTTGTCGGAATATATCCCGGCTCTGCCGTTGAATCGTATCGAATATCTTGATATTTATACTCGTCGCTTTCAGTATAAATATAACTCAATTTCTCTGTTATCACGTGGCAATCTTCACTGGCTTATGGGACTAAAGCTAACGCTTACAGACTCAATGTGTCTCTGTGAACCGGGTTCGCGTCCTGTAACCGTCCGAGATTGTTATTTCCCTGCGCTGATGAGAGCTGTACAAAATATTATATATATATATATATATATATATATATATATATATATATATATATATATATATATATATATATATATATATATATATATATATATATAATGTACATGTGTCTAAGTATAAATATCAAATGTAAAATTATTGATTGATTTCCCCGACAAATTTGATCGTTGACGACTAGTTCATGTGGAGACATATTGAAATGCTCTTCGGACCCGTGTTTCGGCTTGACTGTCGTACGAGAGCAAAGAAGAACAAACAAAACACGTGAGGGCGACGACTGTTTAATGTCTGTTCACGTAGGAAGACGAAGTCAAATATAGTCTCAGTGGCGCCGGACGACAACGGTAGACAAGACAATGAAACAAGAAAACAAAACAAAACACTGAAGGACATTGTAAAAATAATCAATATATCGCCTGTCTCGGGGAAGAAAGATCTATCAGCCAGAAGATTGAAAGTTAAAAGACCGTAAATCAAATTGGGAGACTGTAGCGAACTGCTAAGCCCAAACAAGATTATACAAGCACTTGAAAACCTCGTCAAGTTTTGTGGTGAACCTACTTACCCTTAGACGGGTGGGTAAAAGTACGGAATAGTTAACACTCGAGAGCTCGTAAACCAAATAAAAAATAACAACATAAGAATTTATATAAAACGTATTAGAATGAAATTCTCTACTAAACCCGCCTAGTTTTAACGTGTGGAAACGATCTGTAATATTTTTTTTAACGGTAAAAGTTAGGAATAGTTACCACGTGAGAACTTATAGGCCCCACAAAGCAGAAGGCGATTAGTTTCAACATGTAGACACGATTTGTAAGATTTTTTAAACGTTAAGAAATTTTACAAATCGTTTCTACACATTAGAAATAACCGAGTTCAGTAGAGAATTTCATTCTAATGCGTTTGATATAAATTATGTGTTGTTTTTGTTTACGGGTTCTCGAGTGTTAACTATTCTATGCTATTAAAATAACAACACAATTTATATCAAACACATTAGAAGGAATTTTTCTACCGAACCCGACTAGTTTTAACGTGTGGAAACGGTTTATACATTTTTTTCTACGGTTAAAGTTAGGAATAGTTGACACTCGAGAACTTATACCCCCTCTAATGGCGGAAGGCAACTAGTTTTAACGTGGAGAAATGATTTGTAACATTGTTTTAAACGATAAGAAATCTTACAAACCGTTTCCCACACGTTAAAATTAGCCGGGTTCGATAGAGAAGTTCATTCTAATGCGTTTGATATAACTTATTTTGCTTAATATGTATCTAATGACTATGGATCAAATTCTCGAGTATTAAATAGTCTTGAACGCGCTAAAATATAATTAAAGTCTGTAGCGTTTAACCACATCAAAATGATGATAGTATGCATGAACCCCTTTACAAGAATTTACAAAGTAGTATTGAAACAAGGTAAGAAGATGGTGATTGAAAAGTCAACGCATAGAAGTAAGTGAACTCTGGCCTACAAAATGCCTGAGCAGCCCCGTAGGAATTCCCTGAGAATGGCGCTTCAGGCGATTAGAATAACTAACCTCTTCTCCAACCGCGAGAAGATCAAGCCTGGTATTTACCCCCACCCCTCCCACTACAGGAAGATGTGACACAAGGTAATAGGGTGGGGGTTGAAAAGCCAGCACACTAAAGGTTTGTGCACCCAGGCCTACAAAAAATAAACGAGGAGAACCGTCGGAATTCCCCGGTAAGGCGTCTCAGGCGATTAGCAATAGACTAACCCCTTATCAAAGCGCCAGGAAGTAAACCCCGAGAAGGTGTCATTTATCTACCTCCCACAGCAGTAAGATGTGACACAAGGTCGGAAAGTGGGATTTGATAAGTCAGCACTATAGAGGAAGAGCACCTATGACCCTTAAAAATTACCTGGGCGGCCCCGTCGGCATTCCCCGGTAGGGGCACCTCAGGCGATTAGCAATAAACTAACCCCTTCTCAAAGGGTGAGAAGGTAAAGCCTGGGGGTGGACCTCCTAGAACTGCACAGGACAGACCCACACACCGAAGACATGAAGACCTGAAGGCCAAGACGATACCGGTGCCTATAGGGTGCAGTATCCATCGTAACAGATACTACACTTTGCTCTTAGCCTAAAGCCTGAGAAGGTTGATCTTCTAGGACTGCACAGACTCATATCTCAGCCCGATAGAAGCAAGGTCACCAGCTTCAAAATAGTCTAGACTCTGTCAGACTTACTGTCGAGGACATATCTTCGATTGATATGACCACTTTTGTGCAATCATATTAAGTTTTGTATAAGAAAACACTCTCCACAACCCCCAGACCCTGTGTTATCTAACTCCAACCTTCCCGACGAATAGATCTGCTGGAGTAATGTTGCCACTACCTCTTTCTCACAGGAAAAAAAACGTTGCTAGTCTTTTTCTACTCTATCGTTATTTCCATGGCAGATGCTCGGCTGAGCTCCAATCTCTGGTTCACCTCTGTAAAACATTCACAACTCGTCTAGCTATAACCACTGCCAATAATTTCCCTTTCTCCATCTCTGTGCCTACAGCTAAACGATACTTCCATGAGCAAAGTTTCTTTCGTAGAACTACCCGTCTGTAGAACTCAATACCGCTGGGCTGCTTTCCAGCTGACTACAACATTGTCGCTTTCAAGTCCAATGTAAACAAATTCTTGTTAAGCCGCCCCCCCCCCCTAAATAATAAATTTCTGCCAATCTTCCACCACCATTAACGATCATCACGGTATTGTCTCACCGTCCATCGGGATCGCATTAACCCTTATCCTCGCTTGGCTTTTGGGCCTTGATAAGTGGTGACACATTAGTAAAAAAAAGTCCATGAAAGGGAAAGTCAGATAAGCGCTCTGGAGGCCTCTTAGTTTTATTTATTATTCCCTTTCTTAAAATACCGAAAATATAACTGTAAAAATACTCCCTTCTGTGTTTATTCCACTGAAGCGAGGTTCGCACTGGATTGTTGATTGCGAGTTATACTCCGACCGATAAGTCGGCCCATCTGTCGCCAGAGTTCAGAAGAGATGTTTTTACACGCAGTACTTGATCTTCCCAAATGGTTACATATAGGTACTGACAAGGATCAGCGTCGCTTAAATTCGTAATGTTAATATAAAATATCTATTTAATAATGAAAAAAAAAAAAACTTATAGATTTTTTTAGTTCATTTAAATTACTTTACCCATTTAATTTTAAGGTGAAGTCCGTCGTATTATACCCATAGTCGAAACTCAGTGACAACCTTTACAAAGAGACAACATATTGAAGTTTGCGAGTGAAAAAATATAATTGCTTGCATGCAGTTCTCAGTAGAAAATGGTACTAGAAAACAAATAAAATTAAATATATATATATATATATATATATATATATATATATTGAGAGCTTTAAACACTAACTGCCTTAAAAAAGTTGATTTATGTATTATATATGTATATATATATATATAAAGTTTGGGTATCCACACACATATATATATATATATATATATATATATATATATATATATATATATATATATATATATATATATAAAATTATATATAAGGAGAGTTTGAATTACCTACTCGACACCATCCTCGAGTTCTTTGGTCTCTCTGTACAAATGGGGTTGTCAGAATAACCTGACATGAGGATACTTCACCCAACAAGTAAGCCCTGCTCCCTGTTTTCCTGACGGTACTGACATGCAGAAATTTAAAACTAATGTAAACAGACATCTCACTGCACAGCTCCCAATTAAGGTTGCCCCCCCCCCCCTAAAAAAACCCCAAAAACTCGCACCCGTTTTTCTCAATAGCACCCTACGTCTACAGTGGCAGTCTGCCTTGTTTGGGGTTAAATATGTTAAAAAAAAATTAGAAGCACAAATAAGATCCCCTCGACACGGCTATACACTGGCTCATACAAGGAATAGTGCACCTTCTCCGAGTAATGTTACCGCAAGTAACATCACTTGGCTGGATACTCCACCAGACTAGATGAATTCTTGTCCTGGAATCCGGTAAGGCCAAGAGACCACAAGAAAGATAAACTATAACATAGTTCACAGGTCAATTGGAGAGGAAAATTAATGTTCTTAACTTCTTTACTAACTGAACGTTTGACAAGTAAAAGAAGAACATTAATGGAATATTCGAATATCTAGTTGATTTCTGAGAACTTCGACTGAAGTAATTGTCTGTATTTCTGAGATGAGATGTTTTTATTATGAATTTCAGTGTTCGGACTGACTTCCTCATGTTGGCTGCCATGCTCACAACATTTCGACCGTTCTGCCCTCCGACCTTCATCAGGTGTCCTGTATTGAACTCTGGAACCGTCTGATTAGTAAAACTATGACCAACGTACATGGATGACTTTTGTGTGTACATCAATAAATATATATATATATATATATATATATATATATATATATATATATATATATATATATATATATATATATAGAGAGAGAGAGAGAGAGAGAGAGAGAGAGAGAGCTTTAAGCACTAACTGCCTTTAAAAAGTTGTTTTTGATCTATATGTGAATTCCATTCGGCTGAGGCTCGACTTAGAAACTACTGAAATTACTATAGCATTATGGATAATGAAAGTGAATGAAGAGACCCGTTAACCTAATTTATTAAGACGAGATATTTCATATTTTTTAAAACTGACTCTGAGACGGGAATCATCTCAGACTCTGGGAGAATCACAAACTGGATTCTGTAAAGACACAAAAAAAGTTGGCTAAAAATAAATAAACTTCCACAAAAGTAAACAAAAAGTATTATAGACTTCTTCCCCCCCACCTTTAAAACCTTTGCTAGGTTCTTCGTTACCACTGACTGTTCTACGACGCAGCGGATTTGTTTTTGCTTTCGAAACCTAAAAAAAACTGGAAATAGAAAGTCTAAACTATTAGCCAATTGGAACGTCATAATCGGTTTAATCGAGAAGCTCTGATTTAATTCGAGCCTATGGAGAATCACCTAACGATCTTCATCCAAACACCGACATCCATCCATTTTGACCTCCTAAAACTCAGTCGCCATAAGTAGTTTGTCTCTCCCACCCGCCCTCTTCTTGCTATAAGTATTCAATGCGAAGATTATTTCGTTTATTTTCTTGAACGTTAAATCAATGAAAGCTGATTTGATGTTTGTTCAAGACATTCACTTTGACCTTAAGTGGAGATTTGAAAACACTTGAATCGGAATCGAGTTGGGCAGTCGCCATTAATTTAATAGGCAGGAAAAGACTAAACTGCAGTCGCGCTCGAGATTATGTTCTTAATCCAGACAGCGTAAGAACGCTATTTTATAAAACAAAACAGAAGACCCCCACCCACCCCGAGACACACAAAAATACACACAAATAATAACGAAGAACTCAGAATACTCGGAGAGTGCAGACTTCCGCTTAGTCCCAACACTGTCCAGACTGGCCGGATAAAACTTGATGAGTCAAGTGTCCCTATGTACACGCCTCCTTACGAGGGCAGAATTAGACACAAGATCGGGGTTTCATGTGCAGAATATATAGCTCCCCAAGAGACACTTTGGATTGGGATAAAAATAAAACTTTCTCCGGTCTAGAAGGATTTCTCTTTCACTGACAGAGAACAGCGAAAATGAAGTATCGTATCAGAATAGATACTACATTTTTTGCCTCACACAAAAATCCAAGGCAAGTGTCATATAAAGAGTAGATATTTATTTTTTTAATGTCAGTTTATAGCGGTTAATCCAGCCCCTATCCCAAAAGAGGAAACTGTGTAATCTACAATCGATATTGTCAACAGTTCACGGCGATTGGCAATAACCCTCTCATTCCAACGGAGGTAATTGTCTTTCTATCCTACTTTTAACTGGACACATTTTGATCAATTTTCTTTCGTTCTTTCACTATTTGTCCATCACTTTCACGTCAGCAGTCACCATTTAATTTATGGGCCACCGTATTTAAAATATTACCCAATTGTTTAAGACCAATGTTGTTTATAAAAAAAGGATCAATAATGATATACCAATGCCCCTTTAAAACTACGCGCTTCAGATCTGTGACGAACACCTCTAACCGCCGAAACAAGGAAACCCTCACCCGAAATGAGGTGGACACACGAATCGCGATAGACCTAAACTCGCAATCTTTTACGACGACATCGGCCATGAGCAGTTCACCTGCCTTTCGAATCCGTATAAACAACTTTTACCGTCGAAGACAGGGTACGTTTCACAAGCAAGTAGACCCCTCTACTGGGGATTTCCATATATTGAGAAGATATCCAAGTCTCTAATTAGCATCTAGTAGTTTCTATACGAAACTTAGTGAGTGTTCTCGATCGCAGCTACATCTACCCAAAGGGACAAGAGATCTTTCTGAACGTGAACAGACAGAAAGTGGACCAAGGTCGTGGTAACAGTCTTGACTTACTGTTATGGTATCTACCTTTACAGACTACATGAACTCTTCCGCGTCAATCTACGGTGTTTGAACTAACCGAGTCTAATACTGGCGGTCAGACGTTCAACCAGTCTTTATATGCTGTATTTATACTTTTTTTTCCATATACTTTGCTTCATTTAATCCCGAGTTCTTGTATTCGTTTCCGGACCCCTTACAGGTCCACAACACTTACCTTATCACCGCCATAAAGGTGCCTGTCTTTGCCTAGCGTGTAAAATTTCGATGCTAGGTAGAGTAAGTACATGATGCAATGGGAGTATTTATACATATTGGCAACGTGTTACAGGCGTGCTTTGCCACCCATAAAAGACAGGTTTAATGGAAGTTGACAGAAGAAGATTTAGCACTCAAAAGGCTAAGATCATTGAACGATAGTGATCAGTATTCAACAGGGTGTTGTTGGAGAAAAGTCTACGACTACGTTTATCTCGTCATTGTTTCCAGTCGTCCTGGATTTCTCCTTACTACTGGAATCAAGCAGTGCCGATTCAGGAGATTTGTATGGTTGGGATTGCGCAACCCTTGCTTCACAATTTCACGAGCTAGCACCCTCTCAAGACTGAACGGAAGCTATGATAATATATAGAAACATCAACGAAACAAAAATCTCTTTTTTTAAAACCTAGAAAATTAAAAGCGTAACATATGGAATGTTTTCGTATCAGACTTGACTGAACAGAGTGTTTGACTGAACAGAGTGTTTGACTGAACAGAGTGTTTAACTGAACAGAGTGTCAAATGTTTTATTAGAAGTCAACATTTAATCCCGATCAGTTGAAGAAGAAACAACCTATTAAAGACTGAGTAACATATCAGATGATTACATCCCGTATCATTATACAATTGCGACAATTTTGTTATGACTAAAAGAGCTCGTACTTTAAAGCATAACATATTTTTCAATGAATTTTTTTACTAGAGACGAATTGTTGCGGACGGATATCCGTAGTGTTTCTTTTTCTATTTACTTTGTAAATTGATTATGTCTTTTTGGGCCATCTCTTAGTTTAATTAATAACCCAATTTCAATTATCAATGACAACATTTCTCTCTCTCTCCTCCTTTTCTCTCTTGATCCCCCCCCACATATATATATATATATATATATATATATATATATATATATATATATATATAAAATTTATTCATAAATAAATATTAAATTATTTATATTTACAGACGCTAGCGTTTCAAGCTTATTGCTCTCATCGGTGCGTTTATCACGCGAAAATAATGTTTTTCTGTTCAGCTTAATAATGAACACTAACAAATTATTAGCCGTTAGATATCATTTTTTAAAATTCGGTAAGTGGATTTCACGCAATTACGTTCATACGCAACATCTAGTCACTATAGGTACTCATTTTACAGTTAGTAGATACTAGCCGTTAAACAAATAAAAGCAAATTGAAGAAAATACTCCATGATTCACTTAACAGTTAAAAACACGCACAAAAAAGATTAAAACACATGAACACTTTGACGAATCAAATCGAAAGTATTCGAAAGTAAGATGGAACTTATTCATACCAATTTGATCGGAATCATCCACCGATTATCCGGAAAATTGAAAAAACGTAAAAAGCCCCATAAAACAAAACAAAAAAAATCGTGTTATTTCATAAGATTTGGCTTAATAAAAACATGCTACATAAATGCACATATATATATATTTCAAGGGTAAACATAATTGAAACTAATATATAACATTGTTTTTCCTTCTATTTTTAAACCTGAAAGTTTTAATGTTTTAATTATTTTATAATAATCGAAAACAAAGACGACCTGATGTTTTTGTTAAATATAAGTACAACTATAATTTTATATACCTATTATGTTTTCCATAAAGTAAATTTTATGTAAATAAATTCGTTATTTTTAGCCAGAAAACATTATATATATATCTATATAATACTAAAAGTTTATTGATCTTGTATGTTTGCAATCAGCTTTCAGCTTTCCGGTTTTCAACATCCGGTTAAGCATGCGTAAATAGCATCGTCTTCAATCTGTTATTCCAATTCCGTTATTCTCTATTATGATTAACGAACGCATGAAATTTTTCATTCTGGAAATTTTTATATCGCTTTTAATATAAACAATTTAATTTAATTTCATCAAATAGTTTTTTTGTTTTCTTCATGGCTAAAAACATTCAACGGGAGGACTTCGTAAAGTCTGTCGCAGTTTCAAAAAAACTCCTCCCCTTTAAAAAACAAAAACAAACAAACAAAAAAACAACACTCATTATTAATATCAGCCATACTAGCGGTCGGTGAACGAAACCAGCTCCCACTTTCCCTCTCATAGATTTCACCACTCCTACTCCCTCTGTTTTCGTTACGTACGCGAGAAAGCCTGCTGTACCCCCTTCCTTTCTCAAATCGCCCTTTTATTATTCTGTACTTTCAACTAACAATTTCATTTAAAAGATGATATATCAAAATTTGAATTTAACTATAATAAGTATTATGGTACCTGTTCAGTGCATATTTACCTATAAGTATGGCCAACCACTTATAATTCAGTAACTGTAATTTAAAAAAAAACAATTATAATAAACAGAACGACTCATAGAAATCTATCTATATTCTTTTTTCATTTTAATATACTTTCATAGAAATGCTTCTGTTATGTAAAAAAAACTATTTTCTTTATGCCACAAGTGTCACGCTCATACATAGCTAATATAACAAACTGACCCAACGGGTCACGGGTGGTCTAGTATATATATATATATATATATATATATATATATATATATATATATATATATATATATATAATCCAGGTAAAGTAAACATCCACAGGATAAAAATCCAAAAAATTTCAACCGGTCTTATAAATAGTGCTCTATATGAAATAGTGTTTTTATATATAATTATTTAAAAAAATAAAAACTGACATGTACATAATCCGCGACACTGGCATATCGATGTTATCGATTAATAGCTGTTGATCTCATTAGGAGGAAGAGAAAATCTGATCTTTCCCTCAGATCATATTTGGAAAGAATGAAGTGGAAATAGAAGAAAAAAGAAACGAAATTCAAAATTTAAGATTGGAGGGTTACGTGTTCAGATTTGAAACGGTCGAAGATTGGAAATGGGCATTTGTGAACTTATGTTAACAAATAAAAAGGGTCAGTTACCAGTTGCACACTTTCAAAGCTATCTTATGTCTGGATGATATGCGTCGAACCGTAGGTATTTTTTAAAAGTTAATTTAACAGCGTCAATTTTATGCTAGGTATAGAAAGGGGAAAGACGAGCAAACTGTCTCGCGTCTTGCTTTTTCTGAATGTAAGAGTGGGAGGAGGTATTTAGCCATTTAAACCCAATCATATTGATTTTTAACTTTTTATCTTATTTTTTGAATTTATTTGTATTTTTTAAATTACTTTTATCATTCATTTTTTATTATTATGTATTGCATCCCATACCTTAACCACTCTGTTTCCATCTCTTTCTCTCTAGGTCGAGAGTCACTATTTTTAAATATGTCATCTCTCTCGAATTTCTGTAACAGTCTCATAACGTGTCTTTCATGTTAATTAATCTTCAATTTAAAGAAACCTTCTGTTCCCATTAATTAATCGAAGATGGGATCTAAACGGCACGCGGGTCAAAGTTTCAAAGGCGTATACAAGTTATACACACATCAACAGACGAGCCATCATCTAACGAGTGTTTTGCTAGAACTGACTTTAGTTTCTATTCATCTCGAAAAGGAACATTCTTAAGAAATCTCTTTTGCTTCCAAATCTGAAATTATCTAGATTTTCAACAGCTATATGTATTGTTCAATGCTCGCCATGAAGCTCCTTCTATATCTCCAAAGAAAATATACATTTGTTCAATGACATTTAATGCTTCCCGAAAGTCCAACATTCAAACTCGTCGGCCTTACATTCACAGGTAACATGAATTGGAACAAATACATAGAAGATACTTCCAAGTCTGATGCAAAAAGATGGGCTCCCTCTACTGGACTAGAAAACTTCTCACAACTGCCAATATCCTTTATCTCTATAAAGCCACCTTTCGGCCAAGCATGCAGTACTGTTACCATATTTAGGGCTGGGGCTCCAACCACTCGTCTCCCTCTCTTTGACAGGGTTAAAAAGAGTCTTTAACCTGTCTACTAAGTTCCAGCCCCTGTCCAGTCGCTGTGATTTTTTACAAGTAATGCAACGGAATGTGCTCAGTCGAACTAACTGCACTTGTACCCCTCTCAACGTAAATACCCCGACAAACCCAACAATCAGCAAAACTCCACCCCTTCATTTTAGAGGTCCCCAGATGGCGGAAAGCTTTCTACTCTAATAGCTTCTTTCCTCTAACCGTTTGTCTTTGGAATTCCCTCCGTGCTCCCTGTTTCTCCGACTGTACCAACATGCAAACATTTACATGTAATGTGAACAAGCAACTCGCTTAGCATGCCCCTATAGATCTGTCTCCTAATTCACATTATACTCTTACGTGCGCGTTGTTTGAGCGTTGAATATAGATAAGTAAGAAAATCTATATTTACTTATATTTACTTGATATTACTAGTGAATCATTTTCCTATTAATGTATTTCGATTTTTGTTTGAAATTTTTGTCTGATGATAATTTTCCCATTTCATCAGTTTTCAATAATAAAAGGAATAAAGGTTCTTATCGCTCTATTCTTTGTTTCTGCTTAAACGTTAAATGCCCTTCTCTTATACACGTTGTAAAGCACCAAGTTAGTCGATGAAGAAGAAAAAGACGCGGCACAAATTCTCACAAAGGAAAAAATTCTTTCATTAATTATATTTTGACGCATGTGAAATAAAGCTTTTTTATATATCATTAACGACTTTGTTTCAGAATTCTTGAGATAAGGATTGATAATTTTATATTATTTGAATTATTCAGACTACTGTTCTCATTTTGCGTGTTATTCTCACCACGTTTCAGCCGATGTAACCTCCGACCTCATTCATGTGTATCTTGTCGAACTAGGGAATCTGTCTGTCGAACTAAGGAATCTGTACGGAATTTCGAACGGGACCCTTTATTTAATCCACGAGGCTAGCATGCTCTCATTCTGTCAGCCATGCCCAGGTAGAAGTCTTAAGTAATTTGCATATGTTTGGCGATGATGACCTACTAATCAGACCTAGTATAGAGTTTAATATCATATGGGAAGCATTAATTATAAATAATAGATAAGGTCACCATTATATATATATATATATATATATATATATATATATATATATATATATATATATATATATGTGTGTGTGTTTTAGTTACATCCCAATGACCAAAGGAAAAATCAATCTATAACCACAACTTTTATTTATTATCTTTCAATTTTCTTATTTTCTGATTTCGACGAATACCTGTATTTTTTCATCGTCTTAGAATCAACATTTATGTTTATTTTTTTCATTGTTTTTTTATTACGCGCTTTTCATAGCTCAGTTAAGAAACATATATAGTCTTTAGTTTAACATCGCTGATCATCAGAGAAATTGTTCATTTAAAAGTAATAGAAAAACATATTAATCCAAGACAGAATAAAGAAAGACGAGAAAAGCTTAAGAAAGAAGGTTTGATAAAAACGGCAAGGTTAAAAGGCATAAAAAACTCACATCAAAAGTTGGCATACGGCTTAAATCCACCCCTCAAAAGGCGCTGCATCCGAAATTTGAAATCGGAGGTTCAATCCCGATACCAAGAACACTTCTTTATTTACGATTGGTTAAAGATGACAAGAAGGCGAAGGAGTTGACGTTACAGGCTGATAGACGCCACTGTGTGATGCATGACACTCTAAAATAATATTAAAAATATAAATAGAGCATTTTGAACTCAAGACCTGGTCAGCCACATTTTAAATGCTTCTTGGATACTGTCATGTTTTGAGGGGTTTCAACAGTGACATTGAAATTTTCTGTAAAATAAAATGTTAAAATGTGTCTAAATACATATATTTTACATGTAAATATCATTTAATTTCATTAGATATTCCCATTTACTATTAAATTTAAGAGACACCAGGCGACCGGCAATAAACCACTCTCTATGCCAAAGAAAAGGGCAATGTTTTGTAAGATAGCACTCCAGCACCTTTAGGTTCAAAGCAACAACAAAGCAAGAACTTACGTCAGTCGTGAGACTATACCTAGGCATAACAGCGTAAGAATAGGTCTTACTTGTACGTAGTGTATCGAGTATTCCTGAAGTTATGCCATGGACACGTTAATAACTCAAACACTATTCATCTGATTAGTCTAGACTTTGAAAGAACATCAAATCCATACATCAAATATTAAAAAATAAATCGAAAGTTTAAATTTGTTCAAATTTTCGATCTTGACTTTAATGTTCAAAGTCAATGTCAAATATCAAAGTCATATAAGATGCGAGACTTATGGGCTACAATATGAGCCAGGTAGCGAGTTTCTACGATAAACAAAACCGAAATTACCGCTAAGTGTAACGTTCAACTTTTTCTTGACCTTGACCTTTTACTTAGATATTCCTAAATCGAATAAGTTCAAAGTTAGACCATGACCGATAAGTTGACTGAGTTTGATGTCAATTAAACAAGTGATGTGGATTCTATCTGTACATAAATACATATAGTTGTAAACTCGATCGAAGACATAACCTCTTTATGGGAAGTAATAAAAGCTAAAATGGACGTTCAATGAATGGTTTGGCTTCGTCTGTTTAACGTGATGACAACTATTTTAAGTGTTATCCAATGTCGAGACACAGGAGTTATTATACACGATTAGTTGTATATTATCAGTTGAACACAAGTTGCTATCTTACACTTAGCTTTCAGTAAATTCACATATTTCCCAACGATATTAGTATGTACATTAAGTGTGACAATACTGGTGAAAACGAAAACTTATCAGCTGAAAAGCGAATGAGATGCTTTGCATGTCGTACATGCCAATCTACCACAGGAAAAAGGGACTTCCATTCATAATTGTAGATTTGTATAGTTGGGACTGATTTACATATTTGAATAACTAATTTGCATGTGTGGAGACTAACTGAATTAAATAAAAGGACTGAGTGAAAGCAGCTAGTCCGTTTTTAAGGAGCAGAGAGAAAGCGTTTGTGTTGAAAATTTGTTAAGTGTTATTTCTGGAAGAATTCTGTTTGAAGTTTGGATTGCCATTCTAACCTTTTTATGCTGAGTTGAGGTATCTTTGTAGATTTCAGGTGATTTGTTCGATTCCATAATCTATTATGGCATTATATCACCTTCATCTTCCAAAATATTGGAAATCTAAACTTACTTGGTATCTTTCGCCAGTTGATCAGCAAGTTATTTCAGGCAGCATTTTCTCCAGCAGATTAAAACACAAAGAAAATTCGAAAAAAATAATTTTACGTCGTTAACTTTTATTTCTGACCCTTACACGCATTTCTATATGTACAGCGGGCTCTATGCTGGAGCCCCACTGGGGTTGAAAAGCACAGGACACCTTCGCTTCTCGAAATCAAGTTTGCTCTCCCATCAGCAACCGTATTTATCAAAACCATTATTCATTTTTACACATTTTTTTCTGAACAGTAAAACACAAATGTATATTTTATTAATTACCTACCGACTTTCTTAAACCAAAACACAGACAAAACATTTAGATGCGATTAAATCTCGCTCTACGTATTCCCATCACTAACCTATATTTTACATAACTTACTTATCTCACAAGATTGACTCACATATATTTGTATGGAGGGGATGGCACAGTGGTTAACAATGCGGACTGAGGACCTGGGTGTGCCGGGTTCAAATCCAGTTCGTTCCACAGAAACACTTTCATCAACATCACACCTTACCTTGTGTCTAACCTCCAAAATACTTTTGCTTGGAAATGAACCTCAGTGTAACCATTTTAATGAGAGAATAATGATAAAACATATATTAATTAAATGAAAAAAAATAAGCACATATACGCAATAAATATTACAAAGTAGCAAATATAAAAACATCACTTGAAAATATAGGTTTTTCTTAAATAATACGGTTCCTTAAATAAACTAATTTGTACCAAAATATTTAAATGTAGAAAAACATTATTAACAAAATAATATCTGACAAAGTTCAAATACTAATTAACTTGCAGAGAAATGTTAATTATATTCGTACCAAGCAAACAATTTGAGAAACTCTCTTCAAAAGAAGGACCAAAATATTATCTTAATTAACCTAAAAGAAAACATACCAAAACCTAAAAATATCACAAAAAACACAAACACATTATAAATAGTAAAATCCAACACTCTAAAAAACCTTCACAAAGAAGATTCATTGCTTCAACTGTCAGATTCCGAAAACAAAACGATACAAAAACGTTTGGCCAGAGATGAATTTATAACAGGTGAAAGGTCGTTAAACACCAATTTGTTGCTCTAGTACCCCCTCAACGTAAATACACTAGACCAACCCGAAAATCAGCTAAGTCCCATCCATTTACTGTGGAGGTGCCCAGATGCCGGAGAGCCTTCTACTCCAATAGCTTCTTTCCTCGTGCCGCCTGCCTCTGGAACTCCCTGCTACCTGTTTCCTCGCATGTACTGATATGCAGGAATTTAAAACTAATGTAAACAGACATCTCGCTGTACAACTCCCAACTTAGGATGACCCCACCAAAACTTACACCGTAATTTTCAGTAGCCCCTTACGTCTACAGTGGCGTCCTGCCTTATTTGAGGTGAACTATGATAAAAAAACTAAAAAAACAAAAAAAATACTTGTCTCATGTTAAATATTGTTACAATTAGTGCTAAAAATATCACAATGGATCAAATATGAATTCGACTCGTAATATCCAATTACAGAGTCCGTGACGGAATCCTCTAAGCCAATCACGCACAACTTTTCTCGCCCCCAGTATTCTATATCTCTACAAAGCCACTATTCAACCGTTCATGGAGTATTGTTGCCACATCTGGAATTGTACACCATCCACAAGTCTCGCCCTCTGAGACAGGGTTAAAAAAAGAGCCTTTTATCTAATAGGTCACTCACTGTCTACCAAGCTTCAGCCTTTGCCCCATCGCCGCAATGTTGCGTCCCTGTGCTTGTTTAACAAGTAATTCAACGGAATGTGCCCCGAGGAACTTTCTGCACTTGTGCCCCCTTCAACGTAAATACCTTCGACCAACCCGAAAATCAGCAAAAACCTACCCTTCACTGTAGACGAAAAACTTTATACTCTAATAGTTTATTTCCTCGAACTGCTTGCCTTCTGAATTCGCTCCCTGTTTCTTCGACTGTACCAACATGCAGAAATTTAAATGTAATGTAAACAAGCACCTTGCCGCACAACTTCTCACTAAGTGTTCCCCTATTAATGTGGACCCTAATTCACAGTATCCCCTTACGTCCCAGTGGCAGTATGCCTTGTTCGGGGTAAATATAAGTAAAAAAAAAACATCCGTGTCCAAGAACCACTAGTGATTAAAGAAGATTTAAATGGACGAGGAAGAAAGTGGACGGATACAGAAGAATAACCCAGTTATCGTGCCAGATAAAAGATTTGTATTGATGACCTATCCTTTTCTGAGAGAAAAGGGTTCTAAATGCATGAGTAAATGACCACCGTGCACGTCTCTTCAAAATGGATGTCTTATTTTTGGTCATTCCGTTAAGATTTATTGATTCGACAAAGCAAAATGCACTTTAAGAAGAGTTCAGTTATGTTAAAGCCGAGTTGTCCTACATAGCATTTGGTAAGTACTTTAAAAGTAATTTTGTATGGTCGAACAGAAATTGGATAACATATCTAACATATCTAACAATAGGAATCAGAGAGCATTAATATATATATATATATATATATATATATATATATATATATATATATATACACAGAGAAGAGATAAGTAGAGAGAGAGAGAGAGAGAGAGATAGATAGATAGATAGATAGAGAGAGAGAGAGAGAGAGAGAGAAAGAGAGAGAGAGAGAGAGAGAGAGAGAGAGAGACACACACACACACGTACACCCAAAAGCAGTTCGGTATATGCTAACACGTTGTATATAGAAAGAAAAAGAAGAAAACATAATTAAGAAGAATATTCAAGGTTTTTGCGTGTGTGTGTCGGAGATTGATATAAAGATAGAGAGACATAGAGAGACAGATAGATAGATAGATAGATAGACAGAGAGAGTGAGAGAGAGAGAGAGAGGGGCAGGCAGGCAGGCAGGCAGGCAAGCAGAAGGGGGTAATGAAAGATGAATGAAGAGGCATTCGGGATAGGATGAAGGGTTAGTATCAGTCCTGCCCCAAGTCCGATTGCCAGAAAGTGGTCATTAAACCCATTATGTCACTCTTTATATATATATATATATATATATATATATATATATATATATATGTTTCATCTTAACCAAGAATCATCAGTGTAGCTATAACTCTATCGCAGGATTCGAAACCCGAATTGAAGTCACCCTTGACCCCCATCTGACATTTTTGCCCCACGGCCACTGAAACAAGGAAGAAAGGGAAATGTACCTGTATTCATTTAAGGAACATAGTCAGCTTCTGTCGATTGTTCAAAAGGGTGTCTACCGGAGATCCATAATAAAGGAAAGGTTGCGCAACCACCACCCGCACATCTCTTATATATATGTAATTGTTTTACGTCTACAATGAGAATATAAAAATTACCTTTTAAAAACCAATGAAATGCTACTTATTTAAGTGTTTAATATGAATATATTTTTTATTTAAAATTATATATATAGAGAGAGATAGAGATAGAGCGTTAAAGAAAGAGATATGGACAGGGCGAACAAGGCAGATAATTTGTGGAAAAAGAAGAGAGAGAAGAGAGAGAGAGAGAGAGAGAGAGAGAGAGGGAGAGGGGAGACACTGTGAATCTCCCCATAATTTATGAATATCGGACTCTTTTAAAAATATAATTGTTGTGCAGGTTTCCAATTATAATTTTCTTTTGTATATTATTATCCCCATGCACAATTTGATTCCCTTCTTTCTGTTTTCCCGTCTCCTCCATTCGATAATAACCTCCATCACCCTCCATTCCAGCCCTTTCCAATCGAACAACCCTATCCTCTACTTACCCACGACCCCACCACCAGCCAACACCGACATTAATGAGATTCCTTCTTGTACAATCAATAAATCATCTCGAGTTTTCTTTTACTTATTTTCGAGCATTCCTTTTGTATTTTTATCGATTTTTTCGTTTCTCCGTTCGACCAACTTTTTAGATTTGGTTCGATTCAGTGAATGTATTGACCAAGCAAGCCGACTTGTGATTCTCTCTGTTTTTTATTTATTGTTTTATTGTTTTCATTATTCCTCTTCATTCGTACCATTTTCTGCTGCAAGAACACCGAACGTCCTCGCCCGCTACGATCGTTTTATCTACTGCAGCTGATGGCACGTCGTCACGAATCCAATATCAAAACGAGACTAGTTACCGTAATTTCCGCCACACAATAAGAATTTATACTTCCCCCATCTTATTCGAAAATCATTTAAAAATGCTCTTGTTTTATGAGGGAAATGTAGGTGTGTGCAATACATCAGATTCAGACAACAAGCAATAACCCCTTTCTGAAAGAATGGAAGTAATGTCTGGAAAGATAGAATGGCTCCTGCGACAGAACAGATACTACACTTTAAACATTTGCACAGAGAAAATTTGCACAAAGTAAATTCATGCACATTGTAGGAAGTTCGGGTGTCTGTGATATCCCGCTGTCTATCCTAATATTAACTAGACACATTTGGACCGAGGCTCACACGAGAGAATGGTGCACCTTCTCATAGCGATGTTATCTAGAATTCTTAGTCTAAATTCCGGTAAGACCAATAGACCAAAAGAAATATATACTATAACATAGTAAACGGGTCATTTTGGGAAGAGGAAAATTAATGTTTTTTTGTTTTTTTACTTCTTTACAAACTAAACGTTAACAATCCACATGCAAAACACACTTGTTAATAACCTTATGTTTGTGGAGTGTGTGGCTGAGCATCTTTGCAAAGTTCATATTTAAAAAGACACGTGCGGGGACACACATGGACGGTTAGAATCTTAAAAAGGTCTCTCGGCTAGAGTGTCTAAAATAGCGGATGAATGTCTAGAATCCGGTAGGATGCGCCATCCCTAGCAAAAACAAAAAGATAAGAAAATAAAACAAGTACCTTCTAGAGGGGGAGATTGAATTACCTACTAAACACCATCGTCGACTGTCTTCGGTCTCTCTACAAGGGTTTGTCAGTATAACCTGACATGAGGATACTTTCCCTAGAAGAAAACCCTGACCAAATATTCAAAATAACATAGTATTCGAAGCACAAATAAGATCACCTCGACACGGCTATACACTGGCTCATACGAGGAATGGTGCGCCTTTTCCAAGTAATGTTACCACAAGAAAGATATACTATAACATATAATTCCTAGGTCAATTGATGAGGACAATTAATATTCTTAACATTTTTACTAACTCAATGTTTGACAAGTAAAGGAGAAAATTAATGGAATATTCGAATATCCATGTATCTTATATAGAGATCAAGTGTTAGCCTCAGGAAGGGGCCCCTTGATTTCTGAGAACTTCGACTGAAGTAACATGAAACAAGGCTCATACGAGGAATGGTGCACCTGACCCTAGTGATGCTATCTCGAATTCTTGTCCTAGAATCCGGTAAGACCAAGGGGCCAAAAGAAAGATATACTATAACATAGTAAACTTGTCATTTGGGGAGAGCAAAATTAATGTTCTTCATATCTTTACTAACTGAACATTTGAGAGGTACGAGAATTTTGATTGAACACTCAGATATCTATGAATATATAGAAATTAAGTATAAGCCCCAGAAAGGGGACCCTTGATTTCTGAGAACTTACTGAAATAAAATGAAAATAAGGATGTTTTTTTTCATTCTTTTCAGCTGAAAATTGACACTGGCAAGGGACAAACCACAATCCTTGAGCTTGAAAGAGAAAAACACCGTAGAAGTGTTTCTGTGACTTTTCAAGTGACTCTGAATAGAAAGATTCGTGGTCGCCCAGGCAGACTATACAGAACGATTAAGCTCGGGACGCTTACGCAAGGAGGAGATGAGGGGAACACAGAATAGATGACGTTCTAACTGATTCTTTGGAAAGAAAATAAATTAATCTCAGAACGCTGCTGGCAACTTGCCGCAGCCAAAAGAATGCGAACTCATTTTAGGGACTGCTTTTATTTCGAATCACAGCCTGGAAATTTTGGCATAATCAACTACCCCTTTTTAATGGATCCAAGCAAGACAATATTCTTCTCTGTGCGACTGATTTCGGAAGAATCGCATAAAGCTGGAAGATAAACCAATTATATTGTCAGAATCGATATTAATACAGTTACAACTTAATAAAGCATTTAGAAAGCTGAACAGTAAAACTTTCGTTTATCATATTCCCATCTCTGTTACACAATACCACGGGACTGATTTCCTGTTGCCCCATGGTACAACATGGTCGTCTTCAAATCAATTCAATGTAAACAAATACTTGTCACACACAGTTCTCATAAGTAATCATATTTTATTTTATTTTATTGCATTCATCTTTTTCAATCCACTTTATTATTCAACTGTAAATCCATCTATCGAATTAACACTCATCCTCGATTAGCTTTTGATCTTGATAAGTGTTGACTCATAAGAAAAACATGACAATTAAAAAAACTTAAAGCTTGGATCAGGTTTTGCAAACGATTCGTATGTTTCGTAAATACTGTAACTTGAAAACGCTAGCAGCCGAAGGCAACCGAAACTAGAGACAGCTTCATTAACGTTTTGCTGTTTCCTACTATACAGACTAAACACTTAGAAAACAGATGAATACTGCATACGATTAAGCTGTAGAACCGCACACTTATGCGCAAACAGACATCTTAAATGCTTTCTCTCTTGGTGAATTTTCTCTACTACCGAAGACGAACCCTTACTTGCACTTAATAGCAAAACCTGCTATTTTTGTAGATAAGTACTGTTGTCACATCTCGGGAGGTGCGACTCAGAGCACCCCTTCCTTCCTTCCTTGACAGAGTACAAAACCGACTTCGAAATCTAGTAGGGTTGTCCATTTCACTTCCCTATAACCACTTTCTCACAGAAGAGATGTTGCTAGTCTTTCTATGCTCTATCGTTATTTTCATGGTAGGTGCTCGACCGAGCTCCAATCTATGGTTCCCTCCTGTAAAACATTCACCACAAAAACCTGTTTAGCTACAACCACTGTCAATAATTTCCCTTTCTCTCATGTGTATCTAAACTAAACGAAGCTGACATGAGCAAAGTTTCTTTCCTATAACTACCCGTCCCTAGAACACAATACCACAGAGCTGCTTCCCAGTTGATTACAACATAGTCGTTTTGAAGTCCAATGTAAACAAATTCTTGTTGAGCCGTCCACTTGAGTAATCAAATTCTGCCCAGTTTCAACTATCGGTCAATCATCACGGTATTGTCTCACCGTCCACCTGACAAACTCTTTAACCCTCATCCTTGAGTGGCCTTTGTGCCTTGATAATTGTTTACTCATTAGTAAAAAAAAATCTCCATAGTCAAGTGCCCTGCGTGAAATGCTATTTGCAACATATGTTATACAGGCGGCCATTACTCTAAAGTGTGCAAATATCGTTAACCAGTACTTAACTAAGCCACTACAGTCACCGTAGCGTTTCCTAACAATTGGGCAGAGGCCATAATTAGTGTCCAAATAAATCATGTTCTGGTCAAGGGTTTGATCGATACTGGGAGCTCCGAAACTTTTGTTAATCACCAAATTGCAAACCGGCTCAAATTAACCATAATGCCCGCTACTGGTATTATACGTATGGCTTCTTCGTCTCTCGCATCTAGAATTCAGAACACCAGTTCTGTTAACTCGGTTGGAAATAATCCATAATGTCAAACTGGCTGTAGGACTTGATTTATGTTGCGGTACAATACTCGGTCAATATTTTCTACGTCAGCTCTCCTGTGTCTCCATTTCCTTTGCAGGATGTTTACTAGAACTAACAGAGAGTCAACTTGCGACTATCTAATACAGTGTTCAAGATCTTTAGTATACAATCAGACATTGTGTTGATATATTAACCTCATCAAGTAGGATGTGATATAAGGGCGGTTTAATGTCGGATATACTACACTTTTATCTGACCCGTATACCGAGTTTCCGACTGTAAACTGGTTGCAGTGACATCTCGACGTTTTTTCATGTCTGATAAAGCTTTTATTTCTTTTGAAGAAAATCTATTTTTTGTGCGAAAGAATTATTTTAGGGATTCTCCATTGAGATCTGAAGTATGAGTTGATTTTAGGGAGAACAAGAAAACATAATAATGGACTACTTACAATTGTTATATAGATTAATCCAACTAGACGCCTATACACTCTCTAAAATAGATATTATATAGGAAGTTTCTAGCAACAACTTATTTAGCACACTAGAATTTGAAAGGAAGGAACACACTAAAACGCCCTGGACAATCTTCTAACAATAAACCATCGTTACTGCTGCTTCTAGCGCCATCTAGTTCGTTCTACCATATGCGTAGACACTCCTCGCTTTTAGGAGTACGCCTAGCCGTTATGCAACTTTCCCCTATCATTGCTTACGTGGAGGATATGTGCTCTGTCCATTACAGAATTGAAAAGTGTTTACAATCAAATACCAATTAAGAACTTATATACATGCGTTGAAGCCAACGGTCAGCTATATAAATTGTCTACAGCGGCCCAGGCTTACTAACATAGTTTAACTAAAAATAAGTTATTTTGGGATTAATGCTAAAGCCACTTTCACCTTACATAATTTGGGTGACTGAAATAGGAATTAACCAGAAACCCGCCCCATATGATGTTTGTGTCTGGCCGTGGGAAATTCAAATTTGATTTTGAAACCTTTACATAAAATGTCAATTTACTCAATTCGAATGTAATATCTGACTAGTTGAGTATCATGTTTCACGTGTGCCACTAAACTGAAGTAAGACAATATTTTTTTAGTGGGGCCACTGGTCTAAACATGAACCATAAACCACTCAAATATGTACCGGTAAACTAGAATAAATATGCATTAATAATCTAGTTTCATCTGAATGACTAGTTTCTAAGTTTGTTTATAACGAGAATGTTACAATTTCTTGTAATACTGCCCCCTGATCCAATGCTCTACCTATATAAGCTAGGTACGTCTTAAGATGGAGTACTGCTGTTACATCTGGAGAGGGGTCGCTCAGAGCACTCATTTTTGCCATGATAAAGTCCAAAATCAACTTTACGATTTAGTGAGGGGATAATCTATTTTGTTCTTTACAGCCATCTTCTCACATAAGAGACACTGCTAGTCTTTCTCTACTCTGTCTGAAGGTGCTCGATAAGGTCTAATGCCCGGTTACTCATTTACAGCAAAAGTTGTCATACTATCACAACTACAATAACTTTTTTCTTCCATTTGTGTGCCTAATGCCAGGCAAAGTTTCAATGATTAGAGTTCCTTTGCAAGAATTTCCGAGTTGCGGAACACATTACTACGGGACTGGTTCTCTGCATACTACAACATAGTCATCTTCAAATCCAATGTCAACAAATCCTCGTCATGAACCGCCCTCATAAATAATTTAAAAAAATCCTTCCTTTCATTATTTTCAATCCTCTCATATTATTCTTCATCGTTCAACTGATAATCCATCGATTTCTTTAACGGTTATCTTTGAGTGGCTTTTGGCCTTGATAAGTGGCTGCTAATTATTAAACATAGATAAAAAAACATCATTTTAATAAAAAAAAGTTATGAGAGTGGTTCCCAACCTTGATATAAGCAACCACCTCTTGGAAAAGAAACTTGCGCCATGAAAGTAGCTGTTACGAAATGAAGTGACTTTTTAATGGTAAGAAATGGCAGCAATCGGTTGTGTATAATTACGAGTGATTACGTAAAATAATAAAAAAAAACACAACGAAATTCAACGCTGGCGAGTGGAACCAGGATGTTATTATTATGCCAGTCGACAGTGAGTGGCGTGTGCAGTTTTTCAGTCGTATCTACTGTCTTTATAGTTTATCGCAGACAATCTACTAGTAAATGAAATGTCTTCATCTCAATCGTCTTTTACTTTCCGACACGCATGTCGTATTTATTACAACACAGTTTGTATTGCCAACGGCAAAACGCGGTGAATATTAGCTACACCACGTGCGTCGCAAATAAATTTAGTTTTCGTTGCTAATCTTGATGAAAATGAATATCGAATATCTTACATCTTCGATCTACTTGTTCGACTTTACCATCCGATAGTAATACGATTCCCTTACTTTATTAAAGTGAAAAGGAAGAAGTTAGTAAGATTTCAATTATTTCCGTGAAGACACACATTTAAGACCTACATGATATTCTTCCGAATATACATACACCATTAAGGTGTTGAATATCCGTCTGTGAGGTACCGTAATTATATTAAGAATGCTGACATATAACATCTGAGCGGAATAAAAGAATCCGGCTGTTGACGTAGAGACACATACAGGGGCAACCGCGGAGACACCAGAAAAGACACCAAAAGAGGCACCAGAATAAAAACATCCATTTGGTTCAGTTGAGGATGCATGGGTGTCCCAAACATTTATATTAACGGTCTCGATTTTGGATCGACAGAAAGCAGCTGACTAGCGAATTGAGTGATCAACCTCCGTCAACTACATGTACCGCCTACCCCTAAATGACCCTGACTGCTCTACCCATTCGCCCTAAACGAACAGTAGAGATATGCCATTATATTTTTTATACATAATTGTTCGTCATCCTTATTTTAAGGACAGCATAAATATACAATGCAAGTTACACAGACTATGGATTGCCTCAAGGGACTTCTAAATGTTCCCAACTGCCTTGAAGAACTATATGTTAACTATATAAATAAATATTTTCGGTTTGTTTCGCGTTACATACGGTAAATAATGACTATATCAGATGTATTTATACATTTGACACATTTTCGTATATATATTCTGATCTAGAAAGTTGAGAGTATATTTAACAAACTTACTCTTTATAATAAATAAACAAAGTAATGTAATAATAATTTTTTACATTCCGCAGTAGCTTATCTCAAGAGACCCTATATGCACGTTTTTAGATCAGACATCTTAAGAAGGAAATATTATGCTATACGGACTCCAACATCAAGTGACACTGAAGACAAGTAAGATTGATAATAAAAATAAGAAGTCTATTATATATACACAGCTTAGACGTAATATCTTTATAGACTAACGTCTCCTTAAAAGACACTCGTTCTATTTTATAAACGCATCACACATTTTTGAATTATAACGGCTAATATTCGTTCGAAAAGAGAACAGAAACATTTGGTTCACGTCACAAACGCACCAAATATTTTCAAATACTTGTACTTGTATGTTATTTCTTAAAATCAACCATTCCGAGGAAGTCTTGAAAAAAAAAAGACGAAACATTGATAAATAAGTTTTGTTTTTCCTTTTTCATTTTGCATTACGTTGGAATATTATTTCAATATTTTTTATTATGTATATATTATACACAATGCTTCAAACATTTTCAATTTTATTTACTATTGTTCATTTCAAACGAGGCATATTGTCACAGAAGTGTAAGGGGTTATTGTGATTGGGGCCAAATGTATAGGGGGAACCCCGCAAAATGTTTGTTCACATTACCTTTAAATTTCTGCATGTTCATACAGTCGGGAAACAAAGAGCAGCAAGGGAATTCCAAACAGCAAGTGGTCCGAAGAAAGAAGTTATCAAAATAGAAAATCTTCCAGCATCTAAGGACCTCTACAGTGAAGGGGTGAGCGTTTGCTGTTAGTCGGTGGGCCGGCAGAATTTTCGTTCAGGGGTTACAAGTGCAGTAAGTTCATCGGAGCACATTCCGTTGAAATATTTATAAAACAAACAAAAGGATCCAACACTGCGACAGTGCAACAGAGGCTGGAGTTTGGCAGACAATGCGAGACCTATAAAGCTAGAAATTCTTTTGCACCCTGTCTAATAAAAAAAGGGGCTAGTGGCTGATGCACCAGCCCAGATGTAGCAACAGCAATCCATGACCGGGAGAATGGTGGCTTTATAAAGATATAGGATACTAGCAGATGTAAACAGTTTTCTAGCTCAGTAAAGGGAGCCTACCTTATTTACAGCAGACTTGGCAGCACTTTTTATGTACTTATTCAAACTCATGTCGCCTGAGAATGCCAGGCCGAGGGTTTGAACGTTTGGCCTTTCAGGAAGGGTGCTACCGGCTATGACAGACGTTTCTTATAGTTGTTACAGGAAAGGAGCTTTGTTTTGGTAGCATTATTACATAGCTATTCATCTGTTTCCGTCGATACTCAGGACCGCTGTGATGGTTAATTTCGCTATGCTGTGTTGATTATTCGGCCTTTCATCGGGTTGGCTGTGGGCTATACCGTGTTGGGTCGTGCTGAGCTGTTAATTTACACATGTGGCACAAGAGAACTGAACTCTGGATTTGACTTCAAAATCTCTTTATTTCGGAAGCACATATACTTCGACAGGACCCAGACGTGTGTGGAGGGAAGAGAAGTTCATTAGGCCATTTTCAGGCTATTCGCCCCAGGGAGCGCGTAATTTGCGTCTCGTTTGAATTTCAGCAACCAAAGGGCCAAGGGACTCTTCAACGGAAGTGACGTCGTTTTCACTTCCGTTCTTAGCCCCCCCCCACCTCTCTAGGGCTATCTCCTGCTCTCTGCGCCCCCTAGGGCCTCCCTTTCCCCCCGCTATACAACAGCATCAAATTTGACTATCCGTTCTTTCTGTCCCATTATACTACAGCCATTTTTAAGCGTTCAGCTGTGGCGACATTCGATTTGCTTTGATGTCGAGAATAGAGTGTGGTGTCATAATCAAATGCACCCATCTCAGACGCAACTGCATTGTTAATGAAGCTCAAGAATAAATTTAAAATTTGCTCCTGGAAAACTATTAACTCGTGAATTTGTGGAATTTTTATAAGACATACAAAAGTCTATAATATAATCAGCGTCACTCCTGATGAAAAACGATTTCGATACCAATGTCGATTTCCTTGTGGATATTTATTTTCTAATTGACTTTCCGTTTTTGGCGCAGTTTTGCGACGCCAAACCACACTAGTGAACATGATACACTGGTTGATTATAGTACACTCAATATAAATAAACCAACGGTACGGATACATACGCTTAGCCGATGGACGAGCAAATATTGTATCACTTCGGTATCTCGACCTTTTAAAAGGAAAATGTGAATTCCAATATTAAAAAGGCACCCTATAACTACATTACAATTCACCCTATAGCTACATCAAAATGCACCCTATAACTACATCAAATGACACCCTATAACTACACCAAAAGACACCCTATAACTACATCAAAAGTCTTAAATTGCCTTTCCGAAGTAACAAACAGAAAATTACTAATCTCTTGCTTCTAACGGACTTTCAGAATGCAGAGATGCCAAAATCCGACAGTGAATCATCATTATATACATCTCTCTCTCTATATATAAAGCAAAATTGTTTGCATGTGTGTCGCGGCATCACAGTTAAACGGTTAATTAAAAAAATAACCGCAAATTTGGAATCAGCAACTTCTGTCAGATGACCTTATCGATGTAAGAAGTTCTTGAAGCTTTTTTTTGATTATTCAAAATTAAAAGTATGTAAAAATATCATTAGAAACACATTTTTCGACATTTTAGCGTTCCGTTTTTTGCCGACCGAATAACCACTTTCATGGTACGTATTAGAATATAATTACTTTGAAAAGAAAAAAAAATCCTTTGTATTTATTAGAAATGGATAAAAACTATTTGATAAATATTCACCAATATATTTTTCCTTTAATAATAATTTATTTTCTTTCATATTTATGCTTCTTAATGTTTCTTTATTTATTTTAGAGAATTGAACTATTATAGATCTATGAGAATAGGTTAAACTCCCTACACCGAACTCATACTGTTGTTATATTTGGGCTGGTGAATCTCTGTTCCATTTGAAGGTTGTTGATAAGGTGCAAGAAACGTATCTGTAATTTTATTGGCTCCACTCTTTCTTCTTTTCTCTCACAGACGTAGTGTTGCTAGTCTGTCTTTTCTTTAAGTACTATTATGTCATGTGTTCTTCGGAATTATGTCATATATTCCCTGCTTCTTTTGTTCCAGCTCGTTAGATTCATTAGCATAGTGGTCTCCATCAATTCGCTGTTTTGATACCTCATTGTAATACAGCTTCTTATTCAAGTAGCTTCTTTCCGAGAACTGCAGACTTGTGGAAATATCTTGCTGCTGACTTTTTTCCTCCTACCTATAGCCTTGTTTTTTTAGACTAAGGTCAATAGGTAACTCCTGTCTTTGCGATAGTTATATTCCATTCTTGTTAGCTTCTTATAGGAAGTGTCTTCATGCCTTGTCTAGAGCGATTTCCATAAAAAAAATATGGGTAGGTTAAAAAGACAATATTGATTTGTTAGATCGGTGGCTTAGTGGTTACAGTGTTCATCATTACTTTTTATATATTATGCTATCGTAGGTTCGAATATCAGACAAGCCAATTATTATTTTTTTACCATAGCGTTCCAGTTATTTCCTAGCCGATATCGATCATCATCATGGACCTCAATATTTTGTTTTAATAGAAAATGGATGAGAAATATTTAATAGATATTTAAAAATATCTATTAAATATTTCTCATCCATTTTCTAATATTGGCTATAAAATCAAAAAAAATGTGAGAAACCCTGTACATACAGGTACTTCAACTAGAGTATAAATAAGGTGATGTTTACGTGAACGCCGAAAAACAATTCGTGACCCTAACAGTGACACTTAAAAGAATGTGGGAATGAACTGCTTATAAACTATACTTAGTAGTATAGACTATACTACATCTATGATAACTAAGGCCGTTTATGTATATATTTTATAATGGAAAATAAAGCCATACTCAAGTTTATTCGTTTCTTTACCATTTTTATAGAATAAAAACAGCACACCAACACGAAGACAAATATCAAAGCGACATGTGAAATAGCAAAGACGACGTTATTAATAAAAACGCATTGTGAAAAGAAAATTCACATCTGTTTCCATTAAAATCACCAATGCAAAAACGTTATTCTTTCTACATAAGTTAGGTTTCTTGATATTAATAGAGACATCAAGACTTTCATATGTACATTGGTTATTGCATGGCTTAGAATTTTTTTAAATGTTTAAGCAAAGAGCAGGTTGTTTGATAAATGTTTTCCCATAGCCGAGACAACCAAACAACCAAAGGGATATAATGGTTTCTTCTTGCATCTTGTTAAACAAACAAATTGTCCCCCTTTGGTTGTTTTATTATACTCGCTGGGGATCCGTTCTCGACACGTAATACCTTCTCTCTTTAAAGAGGGGTTGGTTCATTACCGATCGTCTGAGCCCCTCTTACCAGATAATGTAAACAGGTCCGTTCTTGCTTGTGTTTTTTTTACACAGACAGAATGCTACCGCATCTTTGGTGAGCTGGTTATCTCCGACTTCCGGCCTTGTGCCACATGTTGATTTTTCTCTTTTTACCGTTTTACAGCTTCTATCTTTTCAGAGCTCGTAAATCATAACCAATATACAGGGTCTTCAAAAAGTCATCATCTATTTAAAAAAATTAATAATCATCAACACTGTATTTCTGATGATAACAAAACTTATACACAATGAACAATATATATTAAAAATCTATGTCATTCAACCAAATGTCCCCTACTTGTCACATATTTCTGCAAACAGCTCACAAATTATTGCGTCATATTTCCCAAGATTTTCGGAGTTATTCACACACTTTCTTTTTCAATAAATGAATTTAATTAATCAATTTTTTGTGGTTTTCTTCCGGATACTTCATTTTTTAAGAAATTCCATAAGTAAAATCATGAGGCGCCATTTCGTCATAATAATAACTATTCTAACAGGCTCTTGTATATATTAAGATGACGGTAAAGCTAAATCAAAATGGCGTAGTACAGGATGTCATAAAAGAAGATGACATAAAAATGTTGCTATGATGCAGTAAATTAAATTTTTTTAATTACATTTAGTGTCTAAGTATTGTTATTATCATACATATAATTTTGATGTTATCAAAATTTCAAAATAGATAATCACTTTTTGAAGACCCTGCATTATTTTCTTATATCTGCCATTGTGACTTTTTAAAGAATTCCATATTGTTTGTCATGGTGACAGAGCACGGTTGAATTTAATTGTATTAAGAACATTTTTTACTCTATTTACAGTCGGCCTACATACTGTTAATATTGTATTGCAGCAATATGCGTTTACAGTTAAGTTTAGATATTATTAGCCATATGCTGTGGGTAGTTAAGTATGATTGACGGTGTATGATGTTGGTTGCTACATGCGAAGTGTATTGCTAGTTGGTTGATTTCTTATGTGACATAGGACAGATTTGAAGTTGGATTACAGCTACTGACTAGACAGTAGACGTAGTGCAATATCTTGGTAAATAAGAGCCTTTAGGATCATCGTGCCCCCGGCCACTCGCGAAAATAGCCTAGAAGTAACTAGTATTTAAGGAAATAGTTTAAAAAAATTATTTACTAATGAGTTTCCGGTTATCAAAGATAAAAGCCACGCGAACATAAAAGTTACTATATGGATAGATTTTTAGTATAATGATGAAAACTCTTATGAGAGGATTGAAAATAATGAAAGGAATGAACAAAGTTTAATCACTTATAAGGTCGGTTTATGGTAAGTATGGGTTTATATTGGATTTGAAGACGACCATGCATGTTGTAGCCTACAGAGAAACAGTATAGTGGTAACGTGAACAACATATGGGACTTTCTTGCAAAAAACTTTCTTCGTGGAAATTCTATTTTATGTTGCCAAAGAAGATGGAAAGACAGAAGATGGAGAGAGTGCGGATATTACTGGGATATTGGGGAGGTTTATTGCCATTCAAATTCTAGAGAAAGCCAACAAGGTCGTTATCAGTGATAAATCATAGGTAAATGGCTGTTGTGATAATGCAAAGTGATTTGCAACGTTTATCAAGAGAGGCGGAGAGGGCTGGAAATCTGCAGAGACTTATTTTCCCTCAGACTTCAGGAAACATGACTTGTTAACTGATAGTGCCTCGCGTGAAAAACTCCTAGTGAGTAAATAATAATAATAATAATAATAATAATAATAATAATAATAATAATAATAATAAAAAAATAAAATAATAATAATGATAATAATAAAAATAATAATAATGATAATAGTAAAAATAATATTAATAATAATAAAAATAATAATAAAAATAATAGTAATAATAATAATAATAATAATAATAATAATAATAAAATAATAATAATAATAATAGTAAAGATAATAATAATATAAAGACCGTATAGATGGCACAAAACTAACTGTGAAATACATAACCCAGATCTCAGAAAGGCTGATAATCGCAGCAAGAAACACCAGCAAAATTAACAATACAGGGAACAGCGAAACTGGAAGCATAAAGAAAAGAAAAGAAAAATGTGAGGAGAAGCAAGGACATGGACCATTTATAAAACTGACCAAAGAAGAGATGCACGAACACACATGGACATGGCCACAAAAAGGACACTTGAGAAGAGAAACGGAATCGCTGCCAAAAGTCGCACAGAATGTCTCCAGAAAAAATATATGAAAGCTAAAATAGACAAAACTCAGGAGAACAGTAAATGTAGACTGTAAACAAAGAGTCAAAATAGTAAATCGCATAATAATCAAATGAAGCAACCTAGTCCCTAAAGAATACGAAAACAGACATGACTGAGTGAGAAAGGCAGTACACTAGGAACTATGCAAACCGATTCATTTTGAGTATACAGGCAAACGGTACTGGAAATAGAAAAACACCGAATCCTCTGGCACATAGAGGTAAACAGACACACCCATTCAAACAAGGAGACCGGATGCCATAATAGCAAAAAAAAAAAGTAAAGAAAATGCCGAAGCGTAGATTTCGCAATCCCAGCAGTTTACTGGGTGAAGATCAAGGGGGCGGAAAAACGAAGCAAATACAAGAGACTTGCTAGAGAACTGACAGGAATATGGAACATGAAGAAAGTCAACATAATACCAATAATAGTAGGAGCACTAGAAACAATTCCGAAAAAATTGGAAAATAAAAGACTACGAGAAATTGGAACCAAAGGGAAGATTGAGACCATACAACGGACAGCAATAATGAAAACAGCCGAAATCTTAAGGAAAATTCTCGAATGCGGAAACCAACACATAAACTAGGGACACTAACCAACCACACGTATGTTGAAAGAGAAATAACATAAAAATACATAGAAAGATGGCCGTGAAGGTCAAGGAGGATGGGAAACCGTGGAGGTGGAGCAGTAACCAGACCTTGACTGGAAGGGTAAGGAGAGTACTGGTATATTGAGGAGGCTTATTGCCACTCAACTCCCAGAGAAGTCCGATCGTCGTTACCAATGAGAAATCGGTGGTAAACGGTTGTTGCGATAACACAAAATGTGTTGCAACGGTCATCGGGAAAAGATCGACATTGCTGGAAATCTGGGTAGACTTGTTGTCGCTAAGACCCAGGGGAACACCATTGGTTATTGTAATAATAAAAGTAATAATTATTTTTTAAATATATATATTTTTTACCATAATGTAGATTTCGTGACTGCATATTTGTAACTTAATATCTGAAGCTTGTTTAAAAGGAATATGGTATGAATTACCATTTTTTTGTTTATGGACCGATGTAGTTAAATATAATGAGTGGTGCTACTTACATCGTGTTCTTTAGGAATAACATTCCGAAATTTGGTTAAAAACAGAAACAGACATACAGAATCTCCATTATATTAAGGACACCAACGATGCGTATTATTATAACCTAAAAACAAATTATGCTTAATTTGCATTCGTTCATCTTCTAACACTCTCGGAGGATCAATGAATTCTTACCGCTCGATACACACGTGATGCTAGAATTGCTCTCTCCAGAGCATTGGACCGGGCAATGTTGAATGTAGAAGTGGTTTGGCGAACGTAACACGCCTACCCGTTATCATATCTCGCGGTAAGAATGTAGCTGTAAAGAAAAGGTACGTCTTGCATTGAAGACATTGCAGAAGTCGACAGAATAAGGTTATGTGCAGCAACAAACTGCCTTAGGGAGTCCAGCTTGGAATTTCGATTTACTTCCGAAGTCTTTCACTTGAGCGAGTATAGCCGCAAGGAAGCGGCGATTTTGAAATCAAAGTTGAATTGTCCATCAGGATTTACAAACTTCTTCAGTCCGAATGATATTTCTCCATCCTCAACTCTATTATAAAGAGTATTGGGTATTTATTTGTATATATATCTATACACCTATACCCCTCTCTTTCTTTATATATATATATATATATATATATATATATATATATATATATATATAGTATTCCATATCTAAATGAAAATAAAGTAATAAAAATAAATAATTAAATAATGATAATAATAGTAATAATAGGAATAAATAATAATGTATGAATAAATAATAGTAAAAATAAGAATTAATAAAATAAATAAATAAACAATAAAACCAAACACACAATCGATAGAATAAAATCAACTCAACCACACACCCTCTCTTTTCTTTCATTCGCTCTTAACGATACATATAAAACATTAACTCAAGTCTTCTCATTTAAAAAAAAACCTAATCCTGAAGACGACTGAGAAAGTCGAAAGCGCTCGAAAAAAATGACCGAATTAAGAACAATCGGGGAAATACTGTCACCTGAAACCAGAAGGAAAGCTCGACGGTTTGAGAACCTCACGAAGAAGATTTACAAACGAGAAAGTTCCGTGACCTTAAACAACGCTTGCTTGGATATATATATATATATATATATATATGTATATATATATATATATATATATATATATATATATATATATATATATATATATATATATATATATGTGTGTATGTGTGTGTGTGTGTATGTGTATATATATTATTTAAATTTCTTCAAATTCACACAAAAATTGTGTTAATATCCAAGTAGCGTTTATATTACTAGAGCTTCAATAATATAATAATTTAATAAGTGTTCCGAATTTATTAAAACATTTTAATTTGTACAATTGTTTCTGCCAATTTGAAAACACACATTTTTTTGTTAGTTTACTTTAAAAAAAGGACAAATACATGAAATTAAGAAAGAGATACAATTTTTAGACCTTCTGAAAACATATCTTAAATTTATTATTTCTCACAAAAAATGTATTTTGAAGTGGGCATAAACAATTGTGTGATTAAAGACTATTTAAAAAAAAAACACTCGGAATATATATATATATATATATATATTTTTTAAAATTCATTTTTGCCATAAAAGACCTGAAGATGATTCCGGAGAGAATCGAAAACGTTAGTCAAACACAAGGATCCTTCATCAATTCATTCCATCTACACGTCAAAAAGATCATTCGACGAATGGAAAAAATAAAAAAAGGAATCACTAAACAGAAGATTTCTGTCGTCTTTAATAACACATGCCTTAATATATATATATATATATATATATATATATATATATATATATATATATATATATATATATATATATATGTGTGTGTGTGTGTGTGTGTGTGAGTGTGTGTGTGTGTGTGTGTGTCCCCAACCTGTCACAGGAAAGTTAGCTAGTAAAAAACTGCCGGACGAACCCATTTCAAGTATTTAGGGAAATTGAGGAAACAAATCTATTTCCATTTTCTTTCATTTTTCTTTCTGCTTTATATACCATTTATAAGTTTTTTCTTACTTCAAAATTAAAACAAATTCTTCCTAATTTGAGACTTTTTCTTTCTTCCTTATTTTTAATTTTTTTTCTATTTTTTAACTTCATACATAAATTATATGAATATAAATATTAGTGCGAACGCTGGCGAAGCATGAATCTTTTTCAGTCATTTTTTACTAAAGGTGTACACTCGATTCATATTAGTCCACCAAACGAGGCTTTGGAGCCTTCTCTACAATTTAACCCCTAGCCGAGCAAGGGAAACCTAATATATGAGTTTACTGCTTTGCACAGAGCCTTAGTACAAAGTTTAATCAACCACCTGAACGTGCAATGGTTACTGGTTAAGACTATAAAATCGGTAAGCCGAGGTAAAGTCTTATTGAAGTAGCTGTGTCGAATTATTGCTTTGCTACTAGTCTAAAAGAACGAGATTTACCACCTGTCACAGTCCTATCTTGGCACTTTCTGTATTTGGGCTGTGATGACAGACTTAAGTTCAAAAATAGTCTGAGTGTTGTTTAGATTAACATTATCTGTGAGATAACGCCACAGAGTTTAAGGTCCAGTTAATATGATGTTTTTTCAGGATTACACTTCTTACTGATGAGACGATCACCAAAGTATCCCTACAGTCACCCAACTTGTTATTTGAAGTGTGGAAAGTTTCCCCATCCTGTTGAAAGCACTGTTCACCTCTCTGCCATGGCTGCCCAAAACTTAATGACCACTAAGTAGCGCTCAGTATTGTTCAATGCAGAGGCGCATCTATTTTTAATTCTATTTGAAACATTAGAATCAATCAACCAATCACCCACTCACTCACTCACTCACTCACTCACTCACTCACTCACTCACTCACTCAATAAATCAATAAAGAGAGAAAGAGAGAGAAACACGAGGAAGGGGAGAGATAATTATCAGAAATATTATCATATTCAGACAATTATGAGTTTACTATGAAATCATGAAGAAGCAGGTTAATGGTCTACAACCTATTTTATTTTAATTTAGACGTTTATTCATTGTAAATTAAATATCGTACACTCTAGAATAAAGACCAATGTGTATTTATGTGTATATAAATAAATTAATACCCCTCCCTTCACACAACACTTGTCAAGTAAAAAGCGGTCGTATGCAACCATTTCAAGTGTTAAGAGAAAGGAGAAAGCAAATAGAAAGTCCACCAAGCATCTGCTCTCTCCGCCGCCTGAAAGTAATTTGGAACGAAATCCTTCAATTTATTTCCATAATCAGACGTATTTTTTCTTTTTTCCTTTCTTGTTTTACACCGATCGATAATTTTTTAAATTTCTTTTTAAAACTTTCATGTTCGAGACTTTTTAAACAAATATTTATTTCTTTTTTACCTTCACCGATTGAGACGTTATCTTATATCTATATGAATATATTTGCTTAACACGAGCGAAGCATAATTTTATTCAGTCATTTTTGACGAAGGGTGTACATAAGTTATAACATGTTTATTATGTATTATGATTTAATATACTATTATAAACTGCATATACCTACTCGGCGTTCACCAGGAGACTTACTTTCATGTTTCTGTAGCTCGTTGTCTGCCCTATTTATATTTTATCTTAATTAATTTCTAAATAAATATCAATATGTATGGGAAGACTTTCAATCTCAATGAAGCAACACATGTTATTTAAAACCTGTTGTGCAATAATATCGCTCAGATGTTTTTAAAGATCATATATGCGTTTGATTCTTTTTTACTTTGCCGTTTTTTTTCACATAATTATTTTTTTTCTAATTGGATTGTGAAAGTTACATTTAATTATTACGGTATAGTTTGGTCATTTAATTATTAATTGAACAAAATTGTTAGAAAACTATAACTAAAATCGAGAAAAAGATAAGTCTTATTGTCTTTAGCAACCTGGAATTTTTACAATATCATTTTCAGCCATCTCATATTATAGTTGAGCATGCCATATTATCAGATGTGTTTCCTCTGATAACATCGCAAGCTATATCTCTACATCCAAGATACGTCGTATAGCAGCTGTGCCAGGAGCTCGTCTGCAGCGCAATGACAGATCCATGATCAGATGGATCTGCAACCTGACCAAACCAAGCACATCAGACCAGAGGCTTTGCTGAAAGCACTCCACTTGCCCAGCATGGAGGTTATCATAAGGATCAATCGCTTACACTGGTATGGTCATGTGGAACGTTCCTCCTCCTATTCAATAAATCGTTGCAGAAGCATAGATGTTCTAAACGCAAGAAGGTTGTTCGGCCAAGGAAAACTTGGAACCAATTGAGTGGACAAGACTGCACAGAGTGGAATTTGGTGACAGCTGACCCACCGAACCGTGAACACTAGAGAGTAAGCATGCATAATATCAGAAAACATCTAACCTCTGGACAAGGGTAAAGTGACGTTTAATTAATAGTTGAAGAAGAAGAAGAATAACATACAGCTGACAATCTCATATTTCTGATTGCTGATTCTTCAGTACAATAACTAGAATGATGTCAGGATCAGTTGCCTTGTTGGCATCAATGTTCTTGATAAGTTTGGCAACATCGCGAACAAATATATGGATGTCGCTTTGAGTATTTTTAGTGATAGGTAGAAATTCTGGAGCTAGGTAGCCATGATCGCAAAGCTTGGCATTTGATGTAAAGGTATTTGAAAAAAAGTTTGACTTTATCAGATGCCGAGAAGCACATATCTGGTCCATTAATAATATATGTTTTATATCCGTTTAAGACACTGTTTGTTATTCTCAAAAACTCATAGGAACCAAGCCTATGCTCAACATATCTGGATTTAACGGATTGGCAATATGTTTCGTTCACGTTTCTATAAGCCTTTTGCAGCGGTAGCGTTCAGTTTTAAATGCGGCTATGGTTTCTGGGTATCGTTTAAAGCAATTGAATTAGTGGTTTCTATGGTGGCGGCACATTCGGGGGTGAATCACGGCTGACTGCTTTGTCTAATAGATTTGTAGGGTGTAAAAAACTGTAAATTCCAGCGATTAACAAATCAGATCTAAACACAGAGGTGTCACAGGATACACGTTTTCTGAAAATAGAATAAAGAGGAAATTCAAAAATGAAAAATATTTAGGTGTCTAAGTCAACCCTTAAGTGTTGATACACTCTTTTTTTTATAGAAATCGCTTCAGACAAGGCATGAAGCCACTTGATGTAAGGAGCTAAAAGAACTAATATGATTATCGCTAAGGCAAGAGATGCCTATTAACCTTATTCTTGAAAATACCAAGGTTATAGGTAAGAGGAAAACAGCCAACATAAAGTTTCCCAAGCGTGCGGTTCTTGGAAAGCAGCTACTGGAATAGGAAGCTGTATTACAATGACGTATCAAAACAGCAAATTGATGGAGACGACTAGACCAACGAGTCAAACGAGGTGGATAAAAAGAAGCGGGGAATATATCACATAATCATGAAGAACACATGCCATAATAGTATTTATAAAACAGACCGAGACTAGCAACATCAGGTCTGTGAGAGAAGGGAGTGTAGAGATGAAGTAAGGGTAGGGCCAATAAAATTACAGATAAGTTTCTGCACATTATCAAGAACAGAGATTCACCAGCTCAAATATGACAACAGTACTCCATAATAATCTGATTGTAGATTTGTAGAGGTAGAGAATAGCCTCAGGTGTGAGAAAGTGTTTGGAGCGATAGAGAGAACCGACTTTACGAGAAGCAGAAAGAGCAATGGATCTAATGTATGAACTCCAAGAAAGAGTTGATGAGAGAGAAAGATCAAGAAGTTTCAGAGTCGATTTCTCCTCAAGAGCAGAGCCATCCATGAGAATCTCAGGAAGAAAAGGAACACGCCTACGATTTAAATACACTGCTCTTAATTGGGATAACTGAGCTATCTGAGGATCCCAACAGAGATAGAACTGCAGATGTACACTGTTCAGGGCAAGTTGTAAGGAAATTAAAAAAAAAGGCTTGCAAAACGTCAATCAGCATTGCGTACTTGAGTGTCTTTATAAACCATCTGAGTCAGTTCATATGCAATGGAAAAATCTTGACCAAACCTTCATTCATCATCAGTCTTGTAAGAGTGAACTACGCGTTCTATATTGTGAATATTAAAGTCACCACAGACATGAATATTAGCAGAAGAGTAAACATACATGGTTAATGAGATATTAGTGTCACTATAGTTTTGAAACACCGTTACACACGCGTTTCAGCACGCTTCACTACAGATCGATAACATCAGAAGATCGTCGATCTTCGGCTACGTCGTAAGACTTCGACCATGAACAAACACAAAGAAAAAAAAAGAAAAAAAGAAAATATTGTCCGTATTACCATGAATAGGGTTTTATAAAACCGAAAATTCGGATTAACAAAAAAATAATTTAATAAATATTTCATTTATTTGGCAAAATATCACGTCATGTTGTATGGTTCTAAAATTTCAAAGTTATACATGGTTATGTTAAATCTTTCAGGAATTCGCTCAATGACAGTAACTCCATCGTTGTGGGAACGATGAAGAGAAAAGATCAAGAGGTTGCGATGAGAAAGTGCAACACGGACAAACATAAAGACTAACTCAGTATCTTCATTGGAGATGTTTCTACTATGTAGTACAAACTCTTGCCGTAGGCGCAAATTTCATGTCAATGGCGATCTCAAGAGTCGAGTTTTGAGGTCACATTTGGATAACCTGGAATATTCAGATAAATAAGTCAGATTTGGTCTCCTGTAAGTTGATTTAGACTTCTAGAACGTGTGAACGCAGACCCCTGATGTTAGCAAAAAAGATCTGGTAGTAAGGGTCTACGTTAAGAGTTTACATACTGAGTTTACTCTTATATTTAGTTTTAGGACTCTATTGAGATTGTTTTTAATTTTACTTTTGCTGTTATTGTCTTTCGGTGTTTTGTTGTGAATTTCGTCTGCTTATCATTTATCATTTTGTGTAAATAATGCAATGTATTGTATGGATTAAAAAAAAACTCCTTCCGTTGTAAAACAGTTTTCTCCTGACTGTTTCACATATGAAAAACGTTGTTGTGCACCTATACGTCATGGACTGAATACGGTTTCCTTGTCATTATTCCTTGTCATTATTCCTTGTCATTATTCCTATCGTCGGATATTTTATTCCTTTTCAATATATATATATATATATATATATATATATATATATATATATATATATATATATCTATATATATCTATATATAAATATATATATATATATATATATATATATATATATATATATATTATCGCGGTCGCGTGGTCATGAGCGTTTGTCTCGTGATTTTAGCCTGAATCTACAGACCGGCGTTCGAGCCCATGCCACCGCCTGCAACCGCTATTTCTACACTGATAATGGGGAAGAGAGCCCGAAACGACGTCGTCTGAAGGTGAAAAACACTTTAATATTAAAAAAATTGAGGGTAAGAGAGCCCGAAACGAAAAAAAATTATAGTATATATATATATATATATATATATATATATATGACAAAGCAGTCGGGTTTCGAATCTTAGTTTGAAGCGCTCATTCGTCACGCAACACTGAAGACCTCCATTACGGAAAAGCAGGCTGTCTGTATCAGACTACGTTGTGCTTCTCACCCTTGTAGTTTGGGCAACCCGAAAGCATAAGAGTAAGAAACCTCGACTGCTAACAAAACGATCGTGTTTAGATTTTCAGTTGTAAGCACTCGTTCTTCTAGCCACCATAGAAAACCGTGATACGGCGAAACAGACTGAAATATTACATACATTATATAGAGTATATATTAATATATATTAAAATGTTATTACTTACTATTGTTGGATATGGGTGGGCCATAAAGACAATATATGTTAGACAGGGGCAGCAGGAATAAGACGTGTGACCTTTCAGGCAAATTGACCCTGCATGGGAAAAATAAGTGTAGCGGAAGTTACGCCAGATAATTTGTGTGAGAACGTCAAATTATTAGAGTTCAGGAAAGCGAGTAAGATGGAAGACGAGTTTTGAGGTGTTATGGCGATAGTTAAAATTAAGGAAGCAATGCGCTTCTAATTAATGGTTTCTCTCTCCTCCTCACTCTCCCTCTGCCTATTCCTTGTGTGTCTTTCACCCTAACCAGATAAACATATGAAAATTAATCCTCTATCTTCTGTAAGAATGTGCTGAGTGAATTAATATAATGACAAATTAGTGTAAGGAGAATGCAACCGATTTTTTATTGCAGCTGGCAAACGAAGCGTGGAAATCGAGAATCCGGTCGAAAAAGAGCAAGGTATGTTTTAAATTAGGTTTGAACTGTTGATTCTTTAATGGCTACACATATTATAAGCAAACACTGCATTCAGAAGAGGAAAGTTGTCAATATCAGTAAAACACCTTATGTAGATCTAACTTTAAATACATAGAGCCAAGATTCTTCGAATTTAAGACGACTTGAAAAACTAGACGAGACTAGAAAAGCAAATGCTTGAAGTTAAACAGAAAACACACTTCATGATAGAAACCTAAAAACGCTCATAAAAATAATAAGTACGTGTGTAGCGGCGAAGTTTATCCTTCGGTAGCCAAAACGAAAGTCCTCAAAATCGTTTCTGCACATACGACTTCGCGCACGCATCTACTTAAATTAATAAAGGCAAATAAAATTATTTTGAACCAATCACAGGATTTTCTTAATTCATCGAAATTCTTTGTGGATCCATCTTGATCCCCATATAGCGTTTTCTCTCGCCCCATTTCTTGCTACAGTTATCAACTCACTCAAACACACACTGTCATACGCATAGGCACACTAAAGGCGATACACACACACTGCTTGACTTCCCTTCAATGTCGTCTGCTGATTTACGCTGATTGTAAACAAATGTATAAACGTATTCATTTTAACGCTGATAACATTTCTCATCGAACTTTTCTACAAAGAAAACTATATGCATCAAATGAACTTTTATTAATAACTTTTAATCAAATGTAAATTTTATAAATGAGTGGGGAAGTTTTAATTACGATTTTTTTGACCCGTGGATAATTCACGACCTTTAAATAATCGACTCAGACTTCCAAATTAGCTCAGCATATGAATTCCCTTTGCTCTGTAAGGAATCTCAAAATATGAACAAACATTGTATTTTTACATATCTATGTAATCTACAACTTTTAAATATATATAACATATCTCTTTTGTGAATTTATGCTTTTGTACTCATTAATTTGTTTGTGTTTATCATATAACATTTTTCTCGATCTCTCAAATTTGAGTATTGCCTAAAACTGTTATCTTTAAAATGTTTCTCTAAAACTGGTTTTCCCAAAGATCGACCCAAAAAAACGAGAACCCTAAAAAAAGGTCCTCCAAACGTGATAAAAATTACCGGAAATTTTAAGCTTGAAGTTACTGCTTCCGGGCAACATAAGATTTCGTCGATAGTGAATGCATGGGAGAGAACACTGTTTTAAGCCTTTAAGCAACGACTGTCACTGGAAACACTTCTAAAAACAACTGTAAAAAAGTATGACCAATCTGAGAGATTTCTTGAAATATATAGTTTATGCGAACGGGTTGACCTTCAGCCTTTCTCGATACAACCATAATATACTACTTAAACACGAATGACATTCGGGGATAACAATCCTAAGAAACGATCGATGATATTGCGAATAAGCAACACGCTCTATAAGGATCAGCTGCTTACTGTGGCGGTTATTGACAGTACTACTTTACGCGTGAAAATCTCCATGGCAACGCATGTGTTAATACACAATAGGAAAGAGGGGAATGTGTCCTTTCCGAAAGACGATTCCAATTATCAAGTCCGAAGAGAAACTTTGCACTTGATGGCCATTGCGTGCACTCTATAAAATTAACTGCTTCGTTTATTCTCATTCCGTGGCCAGTACGTTCTATTAGGCTTATCGAATAAACACTGTCTGACTTTTAAAAAGTTGATTTAGGTTTACTATTAAAAAAAATGTTTTGACTAACATTTTGCCTTTATACTTGATGTTTAATTCATCTATATGATACAAGTGAACGTACGTGTGTCCGGCCCAAATCGCGGTATGAAGAAGCGGAGGATTATTTATCTTCTTCTCACGACGGGAAGATGTGACAGAAGGTCGAAAAGTGGGATTGGAAAGCCAGCGATCAAGGGGTTGACCACTCTTGCCCACAAAAATGACTGGGCAGGGCAGCTCCCTCAGAATTCCCTGGTAGGAGCGCCTCAGACGATTAGCAATAAGCTAACCTGTTCTTAAAGCGCGGGAAGGTGAGGACTGGTGCGGTGGACCTCCTAGAACTGCACAAAATTATACCTCATCCCGACAGAGGAGGGTCAGAAGGGGATGAGAGGAACGAATAGAAAGGTGAAAAAGGGTAGTCAGCAGAAAAGCGGCTGCTGTTGCTGCTTTTATCAAAGCTTGATACGCGTCAGAAATTCAGATTTTAAGTTGTCAGCGTTGGTCATAGCTACAGGGGTGTCATGAATGGAGAGTTGTTCAACAAGATCTTTGTTCCTATTACATTTACATTTCTGCATGTTAATACAGACCTGTGAAACAGTGAGCAGGAAGGGAATTAGAAAGACAAGCAGTACGACGCAAAAAGCTATTAAAGTAGAAAGCCTTCCGGCATCTGGGGACCTCTATGTGGAAGGGGTGGGATTTTGTTGATTGTCGGGTCGGTCGGGAGTATTTACGTCAAGGAGGCATGAGTAAAACAAGTTTGTCGGATCACATTCCCTTGAAGTATTTGTAAAACAAGCACAGGGATGCAACATTGCGAGGATAGGGCTGGAGCTTGGTGGATAGTGTGGAACCTATTAGATTAGAGGCTCTTCTATGCCCCTTATCTAAGGGTGAGAGGCTAGTAGTTGGTGCACCTACTCATTTCTTGGCCTTTTGGCTAAGATCAAAGTGTAGTATCTGTTCCGATGGATACTGCACCCCATAGACTGGTATTGTCTTGGTTTTCGGGACTTGATTTATGCCAGTCTATGGGTCTGCCCTGTGCAGTTTTAGGAGGTCCACCGTCCAAGGCTTCGCCTCCCCTCTTTGGGGAGGAGTAAGTTTATTGCTTATTGCCTGAGGCGCTCCTACCCGGGAATGCCGACGGGGCTGCCCAGGAAATTTTTAAGCCCCACTTTCCCGACCCGACCTTGGGTCACATCTTACTTGTGGGAGTAAGATAAAAACTGGCCTTGTGCCTAACTCCTGGAGAGGAGTAAATCAATACTCATGTATGAGCGAATGCTTGATTTGTAGAGATATAGGATACTGGCAGGTGTGAGAAGTTTTATAGCACGGTAAGAGGGAGCCCACCTTCCTTGCAGCAGCCTTGGCAATGTCTTCTATGTATTTGTTCCGATTTATGTTACCTGTGAATGTTAAGCAGGGGAGTTTAGATAATGGACTCTCGGGTAAGGTGCTATTAGCCATGACTATTGGTGTTTGAAAAGGTTTCTTATATTACTTTGGAATTCAATTTCATATCACTACTTGAAATGAAGTTTGAAATACAGTAGCATTTGTTAAACGAATTAATATTCAATTTACTTTTAAAAAGTTGAATTAAGATTTTATTTAGTTCTTAGAATAAAGAATCTTTTAACTCACAACGAAGTTGTTTCCCCATGTCTAGAAAATTAACTATATAAATAAAAACTATTACAGGAAAGGGCAAATGAATAAATAAAATAAGATTTAAAATAAAAATAATTTTTTTAATAAAATATACGTATTACAAAAAATATTAATATTCTCATTGACCCTAACAAAATTAAAGACGTAAATAGATTTAGAACAAATAACAAATTAAAAAAAGAATTCAAATTCATTTCATTTTCTGTCGAATAGTCCTTACCGACAACCATATAACTTCGCACACATCTGAATAAGGGAAATTTTCTTCCTGAAATATAATATTATACGGAACTTCCATTGAACCGCGCTGATGCAAATAAGATTGATTGTAATATAATATACAGAAATATCATGTATTTATGAAAAGACTGCAAAACTCATTCCATCGTTATATGTCTTAGTTTGCTTCAGTTCGTGTTTTTCCATTACACCTCTGCATTTTATTGCATTCAGTAAATTATCTTTATATAATTTTTTCACTGCTTGAAACATGTAATATTTGTTCCTTTTTAAAACCAACAACTTATCTTTTTGTTTTTACTAAGGATAGGGGCATCCTGCCGGATGCCAGAATTCACCCGCTATTTCAGACACTCTAGCTGAGAGATCTTCTTTAGATTCTAACCGTCTCTTTAAGTGCAATGGATCGTATCTCTCTTGCACTTGGTTCACCGGGTATATTAGCCAGATAGTTTTTGAATTTATTTTTTATTAGTCCGGTTGCTCCTATAATTACTAGAATTAATGAGATCTTCCTGAGATTACAGTTTTCTTTTCATGTCGTACATAATACCTTGGTATTTCGTTATCTTTTCGCTTTCAGCTCTGTTTAAGCCAGCATAATTTGAGACACTGACTTCAACTAGGATAGCTATTTACTTCCTTTGGTCCCATATCATTATGTCAGGTTTTACAGCTCCGTTTTCTGGATATGTGGCTGTAGGGATTGCATAGTGATAGTGGATGGTGTATGACTTAATTTCAACTGTTCTTTCTTGTATATGCTCCCAGGACTTGCTGCTATAGTGGATATTCAACTTTTTACAGATAATCCAGTGAAGATATTTACACACTCTATTGTGTCGCATTGTATAGTAGGCGTCCCCCAGTACAACCTTACAACTGAATGTCAGCTGGCTTACACTCTCCATTTCTGTGTGGCAGAACCTGAACTTGTTATTGTTGCTGAGACCACTCATCTTTTTAAAGGTATTGGTCATCAAGCCTTGACTTGGGGCAGCCATTATCATTCTTTCTTTAGTAGCGTGTATTTGTGTATGTGAATAAATTATATATATATATATATATATATATATATATATATATATATATATATATATAGAGAGAGAGAGAGAGAGAGAGAGAGAGAGAGATGGCGAGGGAGGGAGGGAGCGAGAGAGAGGAATTAAATTGCGAAGCGTTAGCGACAAACAAAGCCAGCTACTTCTAATAATTTCTTTTTGAATCAAATTTTGAATCATATAATAACAAAGATAAAGAAAAGTAAATATGTACACATTTTTACATGAGTTCAAATAATAACAATATTTCACAAACAGCCGACAATATGAACTGAACATGAAGACAAGGGTCCACAAATGGTGGTACAGTACTAACGTACTTTCAGAAATTACGTAATAGTAATGATAACAAGTTGGAGAAGGTAGAGGACGGCCAGACACTCTTCACAGTGAATGTTTGAAAGCAATGTTTGAACAAAACACACGTCGAAGTGTCAGAGAAATATCTAACACACTTGATATCAGTATTTTAACGATGTTCGAAAATCTGAAGTAAATTAATAAGGTGTAAAAGCTAATTTTACTTATGTTCATATGTGAGTTGATGCTGAAACACAAAAAAAGTTACCCCACATAAAGATGTCTTATTGACGATAAAATGCTGATAGTTAAAAGACAGAGCAGATACAAATAATATTATATAATGATGCACGGGAATTCTAGTCTTATAGTAGATGAAACACAGAATAGAAAATGTTATATCTGTAGAAAGATTGGATGCGGGTGTGTAAAAATAATGTTAAAAACGGTATTTCCCGCATAAGGTTAGATTAAGCAGAAAGGTGAACATTACCATAAGTAGTTTGACGATCAAAATTAGGACAACGTGTCAGGATATAACGTTATGGACCGGAAAGGAAGTCCGTAGTTACAAGTAACGACAAAGAGAGAAAAGTATTTCTCGTTGGCAGGTAGAAGGGGTCGAAGCTCGAGCTCCGTCCGATGGTGCGGGGAGCGGGTTACAGGAAGCTTACGTAATGTGTAACTGTGCAGTGTTACAAAAGAATAATGCAACACAAAGAACATGACGGACGCCATAGAGTAACGTCATTGCTGCGATACGTCACGTAACTCAAATTCTACTTGGAAAATTCAGCTGTGCGTGCTTTTTAACCGTACGTTGAATTTTACCATACCAGTACTATTTTTTACACACCTGCCTCTTATACTTCTACACCAGTAGGTAAACAGTATGTGTGAAGAGATTATTGATCAAGAAGCTAATTGTGAAAGAAATGAAAGGGGTATATCAGTATAATGACTTTTTTGTTTGTTTGTGTCAGTGTTTATTTGACTCTAACCTTGTGGTGTTTTTTCTTAACTGTCACCCTATTGGAGGACCGAAGGAAAACAGATAAAATCTTGCTATGTTTTCCCTACGACCATGATGACAGCTTAACAACAACAAAATAGAAGAGAAAGAGAGACGGACGTTACAACCCATTGAGTCAACTACTTACAACTTGTCAACGAACGACCAACTGTTTTCTGTCAATGAGATGACGACGGGCAATCACAAGCATCAGATAATTATCCAATTTGAATGAAATTCTCAGCATTTAGTCAATATATTATATATTTTAAAACATATACAAGTTTTCAAATTCAAAATCAGAGCGATTTTGAAGAATTTAAGTTGGAATCTTTGCTAGATTAACGCACGTACACAGTACCGTATTATCTTTGCACATGTTGTTGCCGTTAAAATCGACTCTATATCACCTGTTCGGTAATTTTAAGTAAGGGACGAAATATAAAACGACGGCGGCTTCGAAATTTCATATGAAACAATATTTTCCATAGCCGCCAAACTAGATTGACCCGTTTCTCTGGATCACGTTGACAAGAATGAATCAATAGTTTAACGGATGTTCTATTCTTAAAGAACATCTTATGATCTTAACATTTCACTGTGTAAACATTCATATTCAGTGGTTGGTGAATGCATGCAAACGACAACATGTGATGGAAAAATAGCTGATTCTAGATTTGATCACCAAAAATATCAAATGCCATTAAAAAAAAAGTAATTTCCTCTTAAAATCGATATCCCATGCTGAGATAGCAAGCAACTTCAGCTGATAGACTCCCTGGTCATCCAGTTTTTATGTTCAGTGATTAAACCGCCGATAATTCTCAAATTGACTTGCTATATAGCCTATCCCGAATGACAGGTTATGTATAGATATTCCAGAAAAAAACAGTCAGAAAGAGATTCATGTTTTCTGTTGGTCACAGAGATAGCTCGGCCTTTGAGGACTAAGCTGACGGACTGTTTGTATTCGGTTGGAAGAGATGTTTGTTCTTATTGCAAGTCTGTCGTTCGGTTGAGAATCAAAGTATCATGTTAACTAAACACCGTTATTGTTTTAAACTTGAGTTGTGGTTTTGTTTGGAAGTAGACAATTTTTGTTACAACGATAACGACCTATGCAGTGAACGCACACAAACACAACTTCACAACTGGGAATTCAATTCACTATCGATTTTTATTCTAATCCGTAAGCGTGAAATCTTCCAGAACAAAAACATTGATAATTTCCATGACGACGGACAATTATTTGTCTAATTAACAATTTAGTCGTTCATTATTTTTACCGTTTATTTTAATACTTCATAATTGAACCATTTTATGTTTATTGGTGTGGCGCCGAGGAACACTGTAAAATGAAAAGACGTTAGAGTCGATTTATTATAGAAATTTAAAATTTAGTGCCAGACATGAAAATAGTAAAATCCAAAAGAACGAGTTAACCAAAACAATTACATTCAACCAAATGAATATTAAACTAATGATTCCAAAACTGGGAGCAATTGACTTTCAAATAGATAATATTGTAATTTTAAGGGTAGAAAATTGGAATATAAGAATGGCAGTATAAACTTCTTTAGAATAATGATATTTTTATAACTTAGAATTATTTCAGATGAGGTCATTAAGATGTACATGTATTAAGCGGCAACTAATATATATATATATATATATATATATATATATATATATATATATATATATATATATATATATATATATATATATATATATATATATATACAGGGTGGGCAAAAATAAGGGTCCTATTTTTAAAAATTCATAACTTTTTTATTTATTGATTTAAAAAATTTTTTTTTTTAGAATAAGTAAAGGACCCCTTCCGAAGCAAGCATGAGCCGTATTAGCCCTAAGGAACGTACCCTCATTTAGAAAACATTATTTTTGCTTAAAAAACTCAAAACAGTGTAAAAAACAATACTTTAGTTTTTGTAAGTTTTAAGAAGTGTTTTTCGGCTAAAATTTGTTTTGTTTATTTCAAAAAATCTCGGAAGGGTCAGTCTACACACACATAAAGTTTGGTGAGTTTAACCTTTATTTTGTGGAAGTTATTCAAATTAAAGTTATTCAAATTTAAAGATAGGACCCTAATTTTGGCCCACCCTGTATATATATATATATATATATATATATATATATATATATATATATATATATATATATATACGTAGTTTATTTGTTATTGTTTTTGTTTTTGGCAATGGCGACCGGTGTTCTTACAGTGCGTTTTTATTTAAAAAATAAATAACACCGGTTGCTATCTCACAAAACAACACAATAACAAATAATCTACGTTATAGGTGATAAGAAGTCGTGCAAAAATGAGCAGCTCATTCTAGTCTAGTGGTTAGAGAGCTAGTCTACGATTATTAACATGGAAGGTCCGATCCCTGTCTACTTTCAAACAAAACTACAACTCAAATTAAAAACATGTTACAATGTCTAGTTAGCCAGAAACGCGCATCCATGTCTAACTTTTGTGCATGCAAAAAATAAGTTGTAAATTAATTATAATTATACAATTATAATCATACAATTATAATTTATTATACAATAAATTGGTTTATAAATTAATTAATTAATTAATAAAAAATGATTCGTCTCTCTCTCTCTCTATATATATATCTATATATTAATACGATAGCGTGTGTGTTCGTGTGTCACGCTTCCGGCAAAAGCGTTGCGCATGCGTGCCGCACCCAGATTTTGAAAAACATTCAACTCGCCTAATTTTCGAAACATTATCAAGTATTTCCCTTTGACGCAACGGTTAGCGACGTAATATTTTTGTTTTCGGCCCGACTGGTTTATAGTTCGATCCCAATCAACCTCTAAGATTTTTTCCTACATTTCGAGGGGAAGGGGAAGAGAGGTAGGGAGGGGACAACCGGGAAGACACATATTAATACAATAGCGTGTGGGATTTTGTGTGTCATGCTTACATCAAAAGCAACGACCTTCCGAATCTTTGTATGCTACTCATGAATTGGCTTGGCCTTTTGGCTAAGATCAAAGTGTAGTATCTGTTCCGATGGATACTGCACTCCATAGACTGGTGTTGTCTTGGCCTTCGAGACTTGATTTACGCCGGTCTATGGGTCTGTCCTGTACAGTTCTAGGAGGTCCACCATCCCAGGCTTCGCCTCCCCTCTTTGGGGAGGAGTAAGTTTATTGCTTACTGCCTGGGGCGCCCCTACCGGGGAATGCCAACGGGGCTGTCCAGGCAATTTTTAATGGCCAGAATGCTCACCTTCTCAAGCGCTGGCTATTCAAACCCCACTTTCCCGACCCGACCTTGGGTCACATCTTACTTGTGGGAGTAAGATAAAACTAGCCTTGTGTCTAACTCCTGGAGAGGAGTAAATAAATATTCAGGAATTGGAGCCAAATTTAATTTAATCGAAAACATTTACAAAGTAAGGTTTAGTCGTCGAAATATTACCTTCACTAGAAATAGTGTATATAAAGAAGTTTTGTAAATTGTTTCATGTATTGTTCATTTAAAAAAAAAGAATATACAAGTCCAAATCTTATTATATTTTATTCAAACATGTATAGGTTAGGAACAAGATAATTAGTATTAAAAACATCATTTCGTGTAATTTACACGGGTCCCGCTAGTATATATATAAATATATATGTGTGTATGTTTAGAGGTACAAAATTTATAAATACATTTGAACGAAATGGACGGAATACTCTCTGAAGCCGTTTAAACTAACATCTCATCAGGATAAAATCATTAGTCTAAAGAATGAAAAATATATCTGGCGAAATGAGCAGTAGATTTACGTTTAATAAAATACAAACGATTAAAATAAATTCAATATTCGTTTAAAAGATATGAAAATAGCCATAGTAAGTGATTATAAAAAAGGAGAGGGGCGTAGAAACTTCCCCAAAGAGATTTAATGATTAAATGAACTGCTTTCTTTGGCATTAGGAAGGGTTAGGAATTGTATGAGATACATATTCTACTCGTACCCCTTCTCTCCATCTCTCTTTCTCTAGAAAAAACTGAAATAATAATTTTTGACAAAATGGAACATTAGTTTATGGAATAGTGGATACACAAGGCAATATGTTAGTAGAAATAAGGACAATATGTTAGTAGAAATAAGGGCACTATTAAAACTTGGCCCAGATATTCCGGTCGATTCGTTCGACGATATTCATTTACCAAATGAATATATAAGTCCAGCTTTAATGATGTATTTGTGTCTTCATTTTTACTAGCATGTTACCCTGTTTATCCACCATTCCAACTAATTTTTGATATATACGTATATATGTATATAATTGTATTGCTTATTTCTCACCCACAGCCATGCCAAAATTTGGACAATTTCTGGCAAATCAAAAAATTAATATCTGTATAATTTTTCTGCATTTTTTATTCATCCTAAGGAAGGCTCAAATAAAAGACGAAACGTTGATGAATACATAAATAATATAGTTTTTGGCTTACCATTTTCATTTTCCAATACGTCGGATTATTTTATCCCCATTTTTATCCATATATATATATATGTATATATAAATATGGCATAGTAGTAGTAGTAAGTAGTAGTAGTAGTAGTAGTAGTAGTATACAATATACTTATGGCAAGTAAGCTACACAGATACGTTTTTGTTTCACTCCCAAGGGCAATTTGCCTGATTATTTGTCATAAAATTCTTAATTCAATAACATTGTTGGAAAATTATAAAGTATGATGGTTAGGTAATATTGTTTTAGATGAGGATTTCCCGAGATGTTATTTCACTTAAGGAAGCAAGTAAACAGACTTTTGCATATTTACTTTGATTCACGTCAGAAATCATTGTCTAATTTACAATTTAAAGTCTTTTTAAAAATCATGTTTTAACAAAACGCCAGGCCCTTATATTATTAATCGACGAAATTATAACTAATGATGTTAAGGCAATGTTTTGAATATTAAAAAGTAACTTTTTTTGAAGAAACGTAAAAGATATTCAGTTGTCGCCCCGAATTCGTAAAAATAACCGCTTCATAGATTATAGAAAATTAAATGTAAAAATATTCAACTTTTGTCCGGTGATTGTCTACAATCGTGTCGTATTCACCTAAAAAAAGTTAGAAATTACTTTTAAATTAACAAGTTAAATGATTCGAAATTTCTCTCAAATTCCGAAGGGTCACAGTAATTCATTATTTTCATGAAATTGTGTTTCATTTTACGCGATTTAAAAACGATAATTAAACGTATAATTAAGTAAAATAATTTTTAAATCTTATAATTAAGAAGAAACGCAGCGATTTGTCAAATATATGTCGATTAGGCAATCAAAACACTTGAAATATGAATAAACGCGACTGAATCGCCAAAAGTGTCTTTTACTAAATTTGTTCTAGAAATGGGGAACTACAAACGAACTTCCGACTGTAGGAGAAAAGCTTTCCCTCTCCTCTACAATATATCTAATAAAAAATTGAATAATAATAATAATAATAATAATAATAATAATAATAATAATAATAATAATAATAATAATAATAATTAATAACATGGCTATATATCTGCCACTTATTTATAGTAAAATACAATTAAATGTTTATCTTGTACTAAAAAGCTGACAGACGTTTTGCTAGCTCTACTCAAAATTATATATATATATTGTTGTGGTTGCAAGGTTGAACAATAATTAGTGAGGAATACAATGAAGACGCAAACAACAAGGAAAATGCAATAATAAGTGTATTAAAGAAAAGGTATAGTTACAGTATGTACAAATGAAGGTGTCGAGTCAGAGAGTCTTGGTGGGAGGACATGTACGCTCTTCGGCGTCACTTCCGGTGGCATTTAGGTAACACACACTAAGGCCAACCTAGGCTTGCCATTTATAGTGTAACGTTATTCGTATATGCAAATGAGTGGTTGCTACCACAACACCCCCTCCCAAGATTTGAAGTCACACAGATTTCAATATCTTTTTCTTTTTGGGTTTACCATCAATGGTTCATTAAATTTTCTTTTCCTACCTGATCTTCGGGGTTCAGGTGTATATTGCGGCGGTTCCAAATTAAAGGATTCGTATATGATATCTATGGTTTCCTCCTCTTCGACTGTTGTCATATAATCATCATCTTGGATATGACGTTTTTTATCTGATTTAGGTGCCTTTTATGTATACTCTGTGGACCTTTAATCATATATGTACAACCACCAATGCGTTTATCCACTACTCCACATTCCCAGTAAGATGTGTTATTCTTGTAGCACTTAAAATATACTCGATCTCCCGAGTTATATTTCTTTCTTCTCGTGTGTGTAGTGTTTCGGATAATTGCCTGTCTTGGCAACAGTTTATCAAACGCTGATTTTACCTTTCTGGCAAACATTAGATCAGCTGGTGATATGTTTGATGGTGTACTAGGATGTGGTGTGATCCTATAAACTTGCAAGAATTGTTGCAAAGCCTTTTCTGTTGGTGTTCCAATGGATTTTTTTAACGCTCGTTTTAGCGTGTCCACGAACCTTTCCGCAAGGCCGTTCGACCTTGGATGATACGGCGGAGTCGTGATGTGCTTCACTCGGAACGTGTCGCAAAATTCCTTAAACTCTGCGGATGTGAACTGCGTTCCGTTGTCAGTGACCAGTGTGTCTGGTACACCGAATCTTGCAAACAACTCGTGTAGGAACCCTATTGAGTTGTTCGTTGTTGGATTCCTGCAACGTATTACCTCCGGCCATTTTGTGTAACTATCCACTACAATTAAATAATAGTTTTCTCCTACTGGACCAGCGAAGTCCATGTGGATTCTCGACCATGGTTGGTCGGTTTTCGGCCAAGGTTTGTGTACTATAGGTGGGGATTTTGTTGCTAACTGGCATCCTTTACATTTATTTATTGTTACTGCTATGTCAGTGTCCATGTTACGCCAGTACACGTAGCTTCTCATTAACGACTTCATTCGATTTATTCCCGGATGTCCCGTATGGAAATCTCTTAACATCCTATTCTGCAATGTTTTGGGTATTACCATTCTCTCACTGTACAGTAACACATCGTTACATATGGAGAAAACTTTCTGCACCTTTGTGTCCGTTATAACTTTCTCTTTTATGTCCTTTGTGTATTCGTCTTTCTCGGCTTCCCTTTTAATGTCCGACAAAGTTACGTGTAGTTCCTTAATGATGTTTGCTACCATATTTTTTACTTCAACATTTGTCCGAATTGCTGCAATGACTGATTCTTCCAGATTGTGTTTCTGTAGAATCAGTCTTGACAGTCCATCCGCATGGCAAATCTTTTTTGATGCTAGATGTTGTAGCTGGAAATCGTAATTAAGTAAGATTGTACCCCAGCGCAGCAATCTATTTGCGGTGTATACCGGCAATCCTTTTTTTGATCCATAGATCGTGACTAACGGTTTATGGTCGGTTTCAAGTAAGAATTGTCTACCATATAAATATCGGTGAAATTTAGTCACGGAAAAGATTATGCTCAATGCTTCTTTTTCGATTTGTGAATATGCCCTCTCGGCTGGTATCAGCGTTCTCGAAGCGTGCGCTATTGGTTTTCTAGACCCATCCGGCATAATATGTTGAATGCATGCTCCTAAGCCGTAGGAACTAGCGTCACTAGCGACGACTATTTTTAATTTTGTGTCAAAGTGCGTTTAGAATAATTCGGATGTTAGTGCGCTCTTTATTTTGTCAAAAGCGGTTTGACATTCTTGCGTCCAGTTCCAAGGTGTATCCTTCTTAAGCAGATTATTTAAGGGGGCTCGCAAGTTATGCATTCCTGCAATAAAAGATTGATAATAATTTGCGAGTCCCAAAAAACTCTGCAAGGTTGTTACGTTATCAGGTGCTGGCATATTTTTTATTGCCGCAGATCTGTCTGGGTCTGGACGTCGTCCATGTTTGTTTATTATGTGTCCAAGATACTTAATCTCGCTCATACAAAAGTCACATTTACTTTCTTTTACTTTAAAGCCGAATTCTTGTATTCGAGTAAATACTTGTTTCAAATGTTCCTTATGTTCTTGTAGGGATTTGCTCCTGACAACAATGTCGTCCAGGTATGCACATGCGCACTCACTACCACTTAGCATGGTGTCCATCGCTTGCTGAAAAATGGCAGGCGCTACTTTGATGCCAAAGGGCAATCGGTTGTATTTGTATAATCCCTTATGCGTATTGATGCATAGTATTTTTGAGCAATTTTCCTCGACCGGTATTTGCAAATATGCGTCGCTCAAGTCTATCTTAGAGAAGATATTACCACCATTTAACTTCGTGAATATTTCCTCTGGGCTTGGTAGAGGGTAATAGTGATCTTTTAATAGGGAGTTGACCCCGGTCGAAAAATCTGCGCACACTCTAACTTCGTCATTCTTTTTCTTTACGTATACGGTGGGGGCTGCCCACTCGCTGTGTTCTATTTTTGATAGAATTCCTGTCTGTTCCAATCTATCTAGTTCTTTATTAATCTTTTCCAACCCAGCGAACGGAACGTTTCGCTTTTTTCTAAAAATTGGGCTGGCGTTTTCTTTAAGTTCAAACGAGGCTTTGAATTTATTACAGTGACCTAAGTTAGTCGTGAATGCTTCAGGAAATAATTCTTTTAAATCGTCTTTTATATTTACTGTTGTTGGAGAAGAACATTCTATTTTTTTACAGAATGTATTGATTGGCTTATCTCATAGTCCAAATTTCTCAATTAAATCTATTCCAAACAGATTTTCACTATTTTTCAGTACGAATATTTTTAATTTCTTCGTAATCCCTTTTAATTTTATCGGAAGGACAACTTCTCCTTCAAATTTTATACCACCACCAGTTACCGTCCGGGCTGATTTACTCGTTTTCATCATGGTTGGTTTTTTTCCCAACTTTTCCCATGTATTCAGGTTTATAATAGAAATATCGGAGCCGGAGTCGAGTTGTAACTTTATTGGTGTTTTAAATATTTCCACTTTTACGTATTTTCGCCGATCTTTGTCTAATTTTGTATTTGATTTTGTTTGCTGTACTCTCTTTCTGGTGTCATCTTTATATCTGCAGCAGTCGCTTTTGTGTCCCACCTTCTTACAAATGTAGCATTTTTTCTTTTTATAAGGACAATCTGATTCCCAATGCTTTTCTGCACATCTCTTACAGTTATATCTAGGAAGAGGCTTGTTATATTATGTCCTATATTTATGGTTATTAGGATTGTAATATCCCGTTCCATTTCGATTGCTTTTCTTTGTAAAGTTCTTGGTTGGTGTGTATGGTTTTCTAACTTTTCTTACATATGCCACTCCGGATTCTTCTATATTTTTTGAATCATTTTTAGTGTAATGGCCCTTTCACAGTCCTTAGCTAGTTTCTGGAGGGTTAAATCTTGCTCAGATTCCAGCTTAGACAACACTCGTCTGCGTATTTCTGCATTTTTCGTGGAAACTAACCCTTGTGCGAAGATTAGACATTTAAAATCTTCTACCGTTAGTTCCGCAAGCTTAAAATTATCGCAGTTTTTATTGACAACTGATGCGTATGTCAAATAATCTTGGTTGTCTATCTTTCTTAGATTCATGCACAGCCATCTTTTATGAAAAAGAGATATATTTGGATTAAATAATTGTTTTAGTAATTTCACAGCTTCCATGAACTCTAATTCCGCAGTTTTTTTAGGTAATATGTAATCTATGAATTTGCTGTGTTCTGATGTACCCAATTTCCTGAGTAAGAGGCTACCTCTCTGGCTATTTGGCCAATTTTTGCAGTCCAGTTAAAAGACATCCTCGTATCTTGTATAGTATGCTTCAACAGTCTTTCCTTCCTCCGGCACATAATTAAATGTGTCCATACTATTAAAGATAGTTGTATGGGAGAAATTAACACTGTCGACATTTTCTCGATTACTCTTTAGTAGTTCCAGTGTTTTAGCAAAACGTTCATTTTGTCTTTCCTCGCGGTCAGCTTGTGTCTGATTTTGTCTTTCCTCGCGGTCAGCTTGTCCCTGTAAAAATTGCATGAACATTTTTGATAAGTCTTCCATTTTTTTTTTTTTTTTTTTCGAGTCACAATTGAAAAAAATGTATGCAGTAGATTTAGTTCTTTGGAGTTTTTTTTTCTAGTATTTTAGTAATTAAAATACTCTTAAATTGAGATTACCCCCTTTTTTTTTTCTTTCGTGACGTTTTATTGTATTATCCGTTATCCAGTGACAACTTAAAAAAAAAAATCCTTTCCTTGAGCTTTAATTTCTAGCTATAGTATTTCCTTTTAGTACCGTCGCCAAACAAATTATGAATTAAAAGATTCCTTTAGTTGCTGTTTTGCTAACGGGGAGCAGTAATTAGAATCCACTGGTGAACTTTTTTTTTCGTAGGTTACTTCCTTGCTTTTCGTAATACGAGTCTGACCTGTCGTTTTGCGACAGAACAAAATCCGCTTTTCGTTTGCAAGTTGGTCCTTTAGTAATACAAAACAGATTTGTCGTTTAGCGACAAAACAAAAATTCACTTTTACATTCGTTTGCAAGTCGGATTCCCAGAAAACGGCGTAAATTGTCGCTATTGCCACGTTCGAGTTTTTTTTTAATAGTTCTTCGTCAAACTGTTATATTTAGCGCTTCATATCTCGTCGCCAACTGTTGTGGTTGCAAGGTTAAACAATAATTAGTGAGGAATACAATGAAGAAGCAAACAACAAGGAGAATGCAATAATAAGTGTATTAAAGAAAAGGTATAGTTACAGCATGTACAAATGAAGGTGTCGAGTCAGAGAGTCTTGGTGGGAGGACATGTACGCTCTTCGGCGTCACTTCCGGTGGCATTTAGGTAACACACACTAAGGCCAACCTAGGCTTGCCATTTATAGTGTAACGTTATTCGTATATGCTAATGAGTGGTTGCCACCACAACATATATATATATATATATATATATATATATATAAAAAATCAAATATGAAAATGAAAGTAAACTTTTAGTAGATAGAACCTATAGTGAAATGGTTTTAAATATACGAGATAGAGCAAATATAAAGATAGATGAAACCCTACCTCCTCCCTCCCTTTTCCTTTCCAGCAGCATCCATGGCCCATTCAACTAACCCTCCAACTTTCTTCCCTTTATGCTTCACTTTTCTCTTTCTCCAGCCCACTTCCTCATTTTGGCCTCGTCTTTAACTAAAGGATTTCTTCTAAGAATTGCTTAAATATTTAATTACCAAAGTCATTTGTATACAATTCAGCTCCGGCCCAGGAAGTATTTTTAAAATAGCCGTATTTCTCATATTAATTCCAATTGAGTACGCTCCACCTACGATCTGAACTCAACATCTCACTATTAGAGTTATTTCATTTTTGAACGCTTTTCCATGCTGCCTTCACGAAAAACTTTTCTTCTCCATCTAAATCTCCTTTCATTGGACACCTTATCAACGGACAATTACCAACTGGACAAACCCCATATCTTTTTTATCACGAACTTTTTTTTCATTCTCCATTTCTTAATATTTTTTCAAATGTTGAATTTTGGCTTTTCCACTGCCAAATTATCTATCTATATAATTCCTCTGATGATAAGATTTCGATCTTTGAAAAGCTTTGGCTTAAGGAAAGAATAAAACATAATTTCATTACAGAATATACCTTGGATTGAACAATTGAAGTTTGAAATAAATCTGAACATTCGTACATGTTTATCACTCTTCTTTCATATATATATATATATATATATATATATATATATATATATATATATATATATATATATATATATATATATATATATATATTACATACCCGTAACCGGTGTTAGGGTTACAAACACTACCGATATTTATTCTACTTTTACTTAATAATAAAATAATAAATTGTGACATATATTTTAAGACACTCCTCTTGTATAACTAAAACTTGTCTCTTTACTTCTATATTATTATCTACTCACTAGGAGTTATCACACAGGTCATCGTCAGTGATCGCCCACTGCCAACAACCTGTGGTATTCCCTGGAGTCTGAGTGACAAGTCTCCTCAGACTTCCAGTATGCTCCACTTCTCTCCGTTCATCACCGCTAGTGACCTTGCGGCATCGCAACAGCCACCTACCACCGATTTCCCGCTGATATGGGCCATTGGTCCCCTCTGGGGCGCGAGTGGCAACAAGCCTCCCCAAGGTCTCAGAGCTGCCCGCGCTCTTCCAGTGAAGGTCTGGTTTGCGCTTTCCCTCCTCGACCCTCTGTCCATAATTTTCGTTGTGTCAGCCTATGCTTGCGACTCTCTCGTGCGGATTTATTTTCCCCGGTTCTGTTGTCTTGTGCTTCCATGTGTTTGTTCTCCATTCGTTGCTTATGTGGGTGAGTTTCCGCATTCGAGGACATTTCTCAGGATTGTAGCTTTTTTGTATCATTACTGTCCTTTGTATGGTCTCATTTATCCCTTTGATTCCTATTTCTCCTAGTCTTTTCTCCATGTTTTTCGGGACTGTTCCTAGTGCTCCTATGATTATTGGTGTTATACTGACTTGCTTCATGTTCCATATTCCTTTCAATTCTCTGGCAAGTTCAGTATATTTTCTTCTTTTTTCCGTCTCTTTGATCTTCACTCTGTGGTCCGTTGGAACGGCAAAGTCTACGATTTTGCAGAATTTTTCTTTCTTGTTGATTATTATCATATCCGGTCTCCTTGCTGTTATGGGTTTGTCTGTTTGTACATTCATATCCCATATGATTTTGTGTTTATTATTATTATTATTATTATTATTATTATTATTATTATTATTATTATTATTATTATTATTATTATTATTATTATAATTATTTCATAGTAGTCTGAACTTTTGGATGTTTTAGTTGGATTTTCTTTTAACATCAAGTTAATTCCCTTGACTTTTGATATTCAAGCTGTACCATAACACTTTCGCCGTTCCTAACAGGCAAGCCTTTTTCTAAGTGGAAAAACAATTACAGTGTCAATCTGTGTAAGCCATTTATAGTAGCTTTTCATTATGGTTTCAAGCATTCCAATTACAACAGGCAGTCATAAGAAATAACTTCTTTACATTTCTATTTTAGATCTTGATATTCATTTATTTTTTCGTGTTCTTTCTCCTGCACTCTGGTTTCGAAGAGGCAGGCTATATCAATGATTAAGCAAGTTCTTTTGTTTTTGTTTGGAAAGGTTTAGTCGATCATCATCATCATCATCATCATCATCATCATCATCATCATCATCATCATCATCATCATCATGATGATGATGATGATGATGGTGGTGGTGGTGGTGGTGGTGGTGGTGGTGGTGGTGGTGATGATGATGATGATGATGATGATGATGATGATGATGAAGTATGATTATTTTGTATTATTCTTATAAAGAAACAAACAGAATTATTTTGCGATCTGATTTACATAGATCTTTTTGGGGTGTACGTCAATTAGATGGCGAATTGAGTCAGCGTTTCTCTAAATGCTCACGGAAACATTAAGAAATATTAAGAAGCGGTTAAATCGAACTAAAGTTTGAAGGTTAGAGAAATATATAGATAACCAAGAGAGATATAGGCGACTTGTTCATTTTATTATCAATTAAAACCGAAATGAGTTCTCAAACAAACTTAATTCTAGAACTAATGGATATTTTAGCATGTGTTTCATGAAAATACACAGGCAAAAAGCCCTAGGGAAAGAAACGTGTATGGACACACATTTACTACAATGATATATATCGATGATATAAAAGAGAGTTATCCGATTCAAGGTCTGTGACAACAGTTTCGAGTTAGCAGTAATTTGTGTCACGCGCGTGCGTGAAGAAAATGAAAGACTATTTTCTACGAACAACAATAGATGTAGTTTGGGTAATTAACTGTAAACATTGAAAACAAAGAAAGAAAGGAAATCAACTTACCGTATAATATGGTAATCGATATTTTATTTCTTATGACTGCCTCTTCTTGATTGCATGAATTATTATGTATTCAACTCCAGCGTTGACTTACTATTAATTATTAAATAATCAACTAAATCATTAAATTCCATTGCATTAATTTTTTCCAACGATGCTAAGCCCCGTTAACAAAAAACAACTGCAGACTGTGCTACGTAATATTATGCTTAATTATCTAACATATAAAAAATAAAAGAAAAAAGAGGGCAAAGTATTTTGAAAGTTTTTTGCCAATAAGGTCATGTTGGAGACGGCTTTTAAATATATTCCAAAAATGTCCTCGGTGAAGAAAAATTTTGGTTCTTTTGTTTCTTTCAAAATCGGTATTTTATAGTTTTGTGTATTTATAAACTATATTTATTAGGAGTAGTGATTGATGTGAAGTGTGTTAACACACAGTGTTAACCGGAAAATAACTCGAATAAGATTTGTTCCGCATTTCCTTACGGTGTAATAGGTTGCGGTAAAGGTAGTTTTGACTGTGAAAGGGTTATATCTACCGACTCCATCTTCGACATTAGTTATTAAAGCTGAAACGATTGAGCGGAATAAATATAAAACGAAATCTAATTTTTGTTCTTATACAGAGCAACTTAGTTCGAAAATGATTACCGAAACAGTTTTCGGTCACCAACTTTTGTTTATGAAACTATACCGGTCAAGCAAATAGGGGGAAAACTCATTTTACTTTATATATGAGATTAATGGTCAGAAGCCGAGTATGAACAATAGAGCGTCACGACAGTCCGCTGATTGGGTTTTCAATGGACTTTTTGTCCTCTCTTTTTTCTTAATGTCTGCAAATTGCATATGACGCTGAAGATTTTCGAAAATAAAAATTGGCCCAATTATTGTCAATTCGTAAAAGACATTTCGATAATAAGGTCATTACTTAGGAATTAACAGAAACGGTAAGAAGAAAAACTTGTATTGTTTTGTTTATTATTCCTATCGCAAGAACGTTGCTTGCATGCATTCCATATTGCATTGTATTGACAATAATAACACTCTTCTTTTGAATATTTGAAAATTCTTCATATTAACTCGATGTGAAAAATTCCGGCTTGTTTCTACTCCCTTTTAAAGCGAAATATCTAGAATGGAAGTCCGTTTTAAACTGTTTAAATGTGACCGTCTCTCTCTCTCTCTCTCTCTCTCTCTCTCTCTCTATATATATATATATATATATGGGTGGTGAGACATTGATTTTCTTTGTTTCAGACCAAAAATATTTTTAGTAAAAAAATGTTTTTTTAAATTGGTCTCCCACCCAAAGAAATATTTTTTGTTTAAAAGGGGGGAAAAAGTGGAAAAATCCCCCCCCTTAAAAAATCGAGCGTGAACGCAGACTCCACACTATATCAGAGAACCAGTTTTGATACATAGAATCGTTTTAAGATCATTCATTGCTAAGTAAAAAAATGAAAAAAGCAAATCTTTAGCGTAAGTAGTTTAATCAAAATCATTCTTATAACTTTGTGACATTTGCTCAGTCGTTAAAGCGTCGGACAAATTCCTCCAAATTACCTTGTGACTTTAATTGTGTCGAAATTATTTATTTGTTTATTTAGTTGTTAAGATGTGCCATAATGTATTTCTTATGTTTCTGACTTAGAAATTAAGTAAATAGTATTTACCCCCTTAAATCTTTCGTTTGCAAAAATTCTCCAGAACGGACAGACAGACATATAGACAGACAGACAGACAGACAGACAGACAGAATGACAGACACAGAACCTGCTCGTTATATTATAAGTGGACTAGCCAAAATGGCTCCTCTACGGTCGTCTAATTTTATTAGGCTGCCGCGTCAGAAATGAAAGCTCACTGATGGTGCCCCACTCATATCGATGAACCAGTCTTGATAGACAGAATGACAGACAGACAGATGTCTGTCATCGAAAAAAACGTTACTAAAAATTCAAATAGATCTTTATAAAATGAACACGTTAATATTTTTTGGGTGGTTGACATTGATTTTCTTTGTATCGGACCACAAATATTTTTAGTTAAAAGAAAAACAAATTTTTTTCACCCGCCAATATTTTTTTTCATCCACGCTAATAACAGAAGCACACTGGTTTAGTCTGGTTCACATACTGTAGAAGCACACTTGTTTTGTCTGGTTCATATTCTGTAGAAGCAAAGTTTTTTAGTCTGATTCATATTCTGTAGAAGCGATTTTTTTTAGTTTGGTTCATATTCTGTAGAAGCGCACTTGTTTAGTTTGATTCATATTCTGTAGAAGCGCACTTGTTTAGTTTGATTCATATTCTGTAGAAGCGCGCTTGTTTAGTCTGGTTCATATTCTGTAGAAGCACACTTGTTTAGTCTGGTTCATATGGTTGACCATTGAAATATACGAAAATATATGTGTATTAGTATATGGAGTCAGTGAATTGTTTGTGAGGGCAGTTTTTGATGAGGTAAAACGTGTTTTCTGGGTTTTTCAGTTGTTTCCTCAGGAATCCTATACCCTATAAAACAATTTCATTTCTATATGGATGTAAGGCGCCCGATTAATTGAAGAAAATAATACTTCACCACTGGTACCCATAGAAAAATAATCACCCATATGCCTGTTTGTGAACTTGGGTGAGTGCAATAAGGGGTTTATGTGTACGGGTACCAATATTGATGTAATTAGGGATTAAGGGGTCGAGTACACCTAGATATGGTAAATGCTTCATATATTTACTATCGGATTAGTTATTGATACTAGCGGTTTCAGATGTTATGGTAAATTCGGGCTCGTTGGGTTAGGAAATATGCTAACGTGCCATCCCTTGTCAACAAAGCTAATAGCTAATTATAAGGGGTATACCCAGTGGCGTAGCTAGACCTTTTGCCGCCCGGGGCGGTAGTAAAATTTGCCGCCCCCCCGGCATTTGGGTGCCCGGAAAATTCGTCCATGGATAATTCGCCCATGGATAATTCGTCCATGGAAAATTTTTTGCTAGGTAGGAAAACTGGTCCATTATTATTAAGTTAACATTATTCTTAATTTTCATACCTTGCGAAAATTAGTTCTACGGTATCTAATTTTCCTAAATTCAATTAAATTAAAATTAAAATATGAAAACTGATTTTTAATATTTTTTATTCATTTGAGATTTTATCTGTTTTCCTTTTGTTTTAAGTAGATGGTGGGGGTTGCCCGGGGTGATTTTGTCCGATCCCCCAGCTAGCAATTGTAAAGTTTACAAGGAGTTATAAAAAGTATGCTACAAAAACAAACGTTTGGACAGTAATAAAATTAATGAATTCAAACTTTCGCATCTAATGTTATTTCCTCTTTGATGTCGGTGTATATACACCCAAATATCCAACTTTCTCTTCGCACCTATTCGATAAAAATTTATATGAAAGTTCCCCTTTAAGTATGAAATCTTTCTGAGGTCATTTTGTTTTTTTGGTGCTTGGCCGAAGCCTAGGCTTGGCCCTATCCTGTTAGGTCAGCCGGTCACTGAGTATATCTCCAGAAATAATTAATGCTTGCATTTTTTAAACTTAGTGATTGAAATAAATTAAAGCAATTTATTCTCAATTAATGGAAATTTTGTTCAAGAATTAAAACCAGCCATATATATATATATATATATATATATATATATATATATATATATATATATATATATATATATATATATATATATATATATATACATATATATGTATGTATATATGCGTATTTATATATGTGTATGTGTGTGTATATATGTATATATGCACGTATGTATGTATATATGTATATGTATGTATAAATATATGTGTATATGCACATATATATGTATATATGCACATATATAGTTATAAAATAAATACGTATTTATTATAATGCTCCCATAATGTTGAGCATAATGAGAGCCGAAAATGGCAAACGGCCGTAAGCGAATATAGCAATGGTCTTGTTTAAAATTAGATCTTGTGTACAATTAGAAATATCTTGCAGATTTCAACAAGTTCACAATCTTGCAAATAAATACGCTTTTCTTATACCGTCAAATCTGCTTGATGATAATTATGATTGTCAGCTTGGTGGATTTGACGAAGATATAGAAAAAGAGAAATTCTTTGCTGAAAAGAAGAGGTTACAGTATGTTGTAAAAGCTTCAGAAAAAGACAAAATCGATGGACCTCTTGAACTTTTGAACTTTATACAAAGATACCAACTTGGGGATTCCGTCCCTAATATTGTGATCTTGCTGAGAATTTTCCTCACCAGAGCTATTAGCGTTGCTAGCTGTGAGCGCTCTTTCTCAAAACTGAAGCTCATAAAAAACTACCTTAGATCAGCAATGAGCCAGACAAGACTTACAGACTTGGCAATCCTCTCAATAGAGAGGGAACTTGTCGAGGAAGTGAATTTTGATAGAGTCATTGATAACTTTGCCGAAAAAAAGGCGCGAAAAAATCTGTTTGTAAATTTTCAACCGACTTGATGCCTTGCGACAGTTCTCTCACAAAAAATAAATTTATAGCCTTATTTGCCATTCATAAATACATTTGTTTAAAATATATTAAAACTATTTTTAAAAGAGTTGAAACGTTATTAACAACAACAAATTTCTGAAAACCGAGCGATTACACACACGGATTTAAAAAAGCACCGATACAAGACGTTTTTTTTGTCTTCGGAGGGCTCGCCCTCTTAATAATAACATTATGAAGACAAAGAAAAGAAAACTACATCGGACTATTCTCTCCTTGATACATCCATGTTATTTGGCGAAAATTCGGACTTTAACAACAACGACAAAAAAGTAAATAAAAATGATTTTATCATTTCATAACATTTTCAGGTTTTCAAATGTTCTCATTTAAATTTATTATTATATAAAATTATAGTATAAAATTTCATATTTTTTGTTAACTTTTGTTTTTTTTAATTTTTTTCTCTACTTTCTATTTTTACCCTCTCAAAATGCCGCCCCCTCAGGTGTGCCGCCCGGGGCGGCCCGCCCCCTCGCCCCCCCCCTAGCTACGCCAGTGGGTATACCCATCTTTACAGTGTCCGATGGTAATGTACTTACTGTCCGCACAAATTGCGAGCTTTGGTGTTGATTATTAAGGGCTACCGCATAATACATATTTCTTATTTACTTATCTCCCCACGAAGGCAAAGTTAGACACAAGGTCAGTTTTTAATGTGGGTAAAATTGAGCTCTCCAAAAAGGGGCACTCTAGATTGTGAGAAAAATAAAAATTGTCTCAGTCTAGAGAGATTTCTTCTTTCCTGCTGACAGAACAGATGAAGTGTAGTATCAGAATAGATACTACACTTTTGTCCTAGGCCAAAGACGATGTTGTTTTCTTTAACCGTTAGATAAACACTTCTCATTACAAGTAAAAATGTTAGCTCAGTGATGATATCATGTAATAAATGTTAGTCGCGGTGATGAGGTCAAGTAATACATCTTAGTCGCGGTGATGAGGTCAAGTAATAAATGTTAGCGTGGTGATGAGGTCAAGTAAAAATGGAAGCGCAGTGATGAGATCAAGTAATAAATGTTAGTCGTGGTGATGAGGTCAAGTGATACATGTTAGCGTGGTGATGAGGTCAAGTAAAAATGTTAGTGCAGTGATAAGATCAAGTAATAAATGTTAGTCGTGGTGATGAGGTCAAGTAATACATGTTAGCGGGGTGATGTTTGGCAATATGAGGTCAAGTAATACATGTTAGCGTGGTGACGAGGTCAAGTAAAATGTTAGTGCAATGATGAGATCAAGTAATAAGTGTTAGTCGTGGTGATGAGGTCAAGTAATACATGTTAGCGGGGTGATGTTTGGCAATATAAGGTCAAGTAATACATGTTAGCGTGGTGATTAGGTCAAGTAAAAATGTTAGTGCAATGATGAGATAAAGTAATAAATGTTAGTCGTGGTGATGAGGTCAAGTAATACATGTTAGCGTGGTGATGGGGTCAAGTAAAAATGTTAGTGCAGTGATGAGATCAAGTAATAAATGTTAGTCGTGGTGATGAGGTCAAGTAATACATGTTAGCGGGGTGATGTTTGGCAATATGAGTTCAAGTAATAAATGTTAGCGTAGTGATGAGATCAAGTAATAGATGTTAGTCGCGGTGATGAGGTCAAGTAATACATGTTAGCGGGGTGATATTTGGCAATATGAGTTCAAGTAATAAATGTTAGCGTAGTGATGAGGTCAAGTAAAAATGTTAGTGCAGTTATGAGATCAAGTTATAAATGTTAGTCGTGGTGATGAGGTCAAGTAATACATGTTAGCGGGGTGATGTTTGGCAATATGAGTTCAAGTAATAAATGTTAGCGTGGTGATGAGGTCAAGTAAAAATGTTAGTGCAGGGATGAGATCAAGTAATGAATGTTAGTCGTGGTGATGAGGTCAAGTAATACATGTTAGCGGGGTGAGGTTTGGCAATATGAGGTCAAGTAATACATGTTAGCGTAGTGATTAGGTCAAGTAAAAATGTTAGTGCAGGGATGAGATCAAGTAATAAATGTTAGTCATGGTGATGAAGTCAAGTAATAGATGTTAGCAGGGTGATGTTTTGCAAAATGAGGTCAAGTAATAAATGTTAGCGTGGTGATGAGGTCAAGTAAAAATGTTAGTGCAGTGATAAGATCAAGTAATAAATGTTAGTCGTGGTGATCAGGTCAAGTAATACATGTATGCAGGGTGATGTTTGGCAATAGTAGTTCAAGTAATACATGTTAGCGTTGTGATGAGGTCAAGTAAAAATGTTAGTGCAGTGATGAGATCAAGTAATAAATGTTAGTCGTGGTGATGAGGTCAAGTAATACATGTTAGCGGGGTGATGTTTGGCAATATGAGGTCAAGTAATAAATTTTAGCGTGGTGATGAGGTCAAATAAAAATGTTAGTGCAGTGATGAGGTCAAGTAATAAATGTTAGTCGTGGTGATGAGATCAAGTAATACATGTTAGCGGGGTGATGTTTGGCAATATGAGGTCAAGTAACACATGTTAACGTGGTGATTAGGTCAAGTAAAATGTTAGTGCAGTGATGAGATCAAGTAATAAATGTTAGTCGTGGTGATGAGATCAAGTAATACATGTTAGCAGGGTAATATTTGGCTAATATCAGGTCAAGTAATACATGTTAGCGTGATGATTAGGTCAAGTAAAAATGTTAGTTCAATGATGAGATCAAGTAATAAATGTTAGTCGTGGTGATGAGATCAAGTAATACATGTTAGCGGGGTGATGTTTGGCAATATGAGGTCAAGTAATACATGTTAGCGTGATGATTAGGTCAAGTAAAAATGTTAGTTCAATGATGAGATCAAGTAATAAATGTTAGTCGTGGTGATGAGATCAAGTAATACATGTTAGCGGGGTGATGTTTGGCAATATGAGGTCAAGTAATACATGTTAGCGTAGTTATGAGGTCAAGTAAAAATGTTAGTGCAGTGATGAGGTCAAGTAATACATGTTAGCGTGGTGATGAAGTCAAGTAAAAATGTTAGTGCAGTGATGAGATCAAGTAATAGATGTTAGTCGCGGTGATCAGGTCAAGTAATAAATGTTGGTCGCGGTGATGAGGTCAAGTAATGCATTTTAGCGGGGTGATGTTTGGCAATATGAGTTCAAGTAATAAATGTTAGCGCGGTGATATTTTCTAAAAAAATCTATTTGCTGACGTTGCTTTTCATACAGACAGAAACGGAAAATGGCTTTAACGAATAGAAACTATTTCGTTTCATTTACTTATTTTTATTATGGACGAATAAAATAAATTATTTAAATCTTTAAACATGTTTTAAATACATTCCTCACTGTGATATACTTTGTTTAATTTAATTTTTATTTTATGAAACGAGAAGAATCTATTTAAAAATGAATTTTATGTCCTTACTTTCTAATATATTTAAGTTATTTTATGGACCTCACCAATAATTTCCCCTAGTGACATCAGATGGAATCGAGTGAAAATTCCAATAGTGTATTTAGATTCTGTGAAAAATTGAAATCTTATTGAAACTTATTTAAAGGTCCTAACAGTTAACATATCGCTTTCTATAAAACACAGACACTGATAATTTATATTATTTGGATTATTCGGACTACTATTCTTGTCTTGGATGTTATTCTCACAACGTTTAGGCCGATGCAACCTCCGACCTGATTCAGGTGCGTCTTGTCAAACTCGGAAATCTTTATGCTGCACTCGGAAATTTGTATGGAATTTTGAACGCATCCCTTTACTTATTCCACAAGGGAGTTTGTTCTCGTTCCGTCAGCCATGACTGGGTAGAAGTACAGATTTCTGAGTTCCAAATAAAGATTTCTGAGTTCGACAATAACCACCTGAAGAACGTCGCCGGAGGTGTCATCAGCCGAAACGTTGGGACAATAACACCCAAGATGAGAACAATAATACGAATATTACAAATAACCAATCAGCATCTAAAAGAAAATTCGAAATATGATAACACACACTGACTTATATATATATATAAATTTCGCGGCGAAGATGGCGACGTCTGATTGTATATCTGATCGTAATGGAACGTACGCTTCTTTTGGACCAATTGAAATGGTATATATATAACAAAGTAACGCTGAGTTATTACCCTACTAAGTTGTTAAAGATACTAGTGTGCATACTATTTTACGAACTAAAAGAAAATCAAAACTTCATTTCATGACAAACCCAATAAAAAACAATGAAATTAAAATATGGAAAATTTCTCAAGATCGTGTCAAAGATTTCATTTTTATTTCTTGTCGAGTTTAAAACTCCACAACTGTGCGTGACGTGTGCAACAAAAGAAATGATATCGTCAAAGGTTAAGATGTCTGCATTTGTGTCGATGAGAAAAATTTGTGTACGCACCTAGTTGTGTCTGTGTGTGTAAAACTGTTTACGCGTGTGTACATGCACGCGCGTGCAATCACGTCATGAAGCTACATGTAAAACATCAAACAATAAAACATTCTATCGAGAATCCAATACATTTTCATTTCATTTTTCAGAATATCAAATTGTTACATATCACTTAGTTGTATTGCTTAATAAGATCCTGAATCTCTCATTCTAGAATATAAGAATAAAGGATTAGTAAAAAGGGTCCCAGAATGAACGACGAACTCGCTAAATGATTGACAGGTGTGATATAGAAGTACGACCTCAGTAGATGATGGAACTCGAGAAGTTACGTCATTCTCGTCAAAGGTTAACGTGTCTTCTTCTCCAGTTAAACTTGACAGCTACCAAACGCATGAAACGATAACTCGCCCCAAGCCCCGGTGCTGGTGGGGGGGGGGAGTCATGCAGTAGTTCTGCCAGTTTTGTGTTTGTCTGTTTCTCTTTCATCGTTAAATATATTCCTCTCCCTTGGCAATCTACACTATTGAGAATACCATAACATTTATATTTTAAGCTGAGAGGGATTTGGTACAAATAAATTTCACTCGCTGTCTGACTTGTCCATAAAGTTTCAGTTATGAATACCCATTAGTCTTTGTCTTATTTGTATTCAATCATATGCTCAAAATGTGCACTTCTGTGTTATAAGTACACCTGTATATTGAGCAAATGTCTTTTTCATACGTATAAAACCACCAATTTAAATAAGACTTGTGTTGCTGTAATCGGCCTAGGGGAAGGCCGACAGGCGTGAATCTTGACAACGAGCGTGTATATTAGTATTATACACACGGCATCACGACAGACTCGTCAATGGAAGCAGTCGTATTCGATCTCAAGTAACGGTCGACGAGGATTATGACTCCAAGGGAAGTTGGCGCAACCTACCCAGGGCGAACCGCCGCACAAGGACCAGACGAGGCTGGTCGAAATATTGAAATATTGAATGCTTCTAAGGACAATGCGTTCAATTATAGGATCAGTAGTATAGCACAGCAAGATATGTCTCAAATCATGCTAGACGTTGGCGTACATCTATATAATACTAACACTCTGATGATATTGCTTACACATTGAATGTTTTAGAAGTCGGGAGTAAAAGCAACATAGGAGGAGAGTAAGAGGATAACAGAAACAAATAAATCATTTAAATAATGAGTCAACCCGAAAACGATCGCACGTCAAGTCAGTCACCATTGCAACAAGGCTTTAGATTGGATAACGCAACTATCGTTTTATTCAGCAGCAGACACGTTTGAAACTGTAAAACAGTGTGTTTATTCTTTGTCGTAACTGACACCTTCGAAACTTATTCGTGACATCTCGCTAATTTTCCTTAAATTGAAAGCAGATGGTAAATATATGCTTTACCTCTTAGGATGTATTTATCTTAACTATTGGTTTAGGGCACTAAATGCACACCCCGCATATAGAATACTGCACCCAGGCCTGGGCTCCAGCGACTAAATATAGAAATTGGAATATAATATTGAAACTGAAAGGCGTACAAAGAAGGGTGACAAAACTAATAAGTAAAGTAAAGAACTGCAGTTACAGGGAGAGATTGGACAAATTGGGATTGACTACTTTGCTGGAGAGAAGAATGAGAGGTGATATGATTGAGACTTTCAAGATAATTAATGGCATTTCTAACTATGGTGGGCATTTTTTTAGTATTTCTCCTAGATCTAGAAGGTTATTGTTAAGGAAGTTTTCAAAAACTAGATCTGTTAACCAGTTTTTTTTGCTCACAGACTAATATGTTTTTGGAATAAGTTGCCAGATCAGATTAAAAACAGCAATAGCGTGGATCAGCTTAAGATGAGGTTGGATGAATTCAGAGAAAGTGGTATGAGAGAGAAATTGAGGGGGCACTTTTGGGAGTTATCAAATGAAATATTTAACAGAATTTGATCTGGATATCGATACGATACTAAGAGTTTAACTTTTTTAACAGTTGAATTGAGAATATAGTTAAAGGGGAGATGCCCCAAAAGGCATAACAAACAAATAAATAAATAAACTAATATACAATGTATCGACGTTCACTGAACTGATAACGGGTGCTCTAATCTCTCGCTATATAAAACCCACTATACGTATGTATGTGTGTGAAAGGTTAGAGAATATAGATAAAAAATAAAATTGCATTTATATATAAAACTTCAAGGGAAGACAATCGAAGTGATCCCGAATCTTGAACTGTCTCTCTAAGGAGATCATAGACAGCAGAAATCCTCTTAAAACTTCAAATATATCATATTTTAATGAAAGTAAAATCATATGTTTCAACTTTTACAGGGAAGAAAATGAAAGTAGTCCTGAATATCAAAGTGATGTTCTACTCCAATATCTCCCTCAATTGGGCCAAGGGAGCTATTGGGACATAAACTCCATTCAAACTGCAAAGGAGAATAGAAAGTGGACTTTCGGTTTACTTTCGACAGCCTCTTAACTCTTGCTTCCCTTATTTTGTCCTTTAGTCCTCACATTCCATGAGCGATATTTCATAACAAAGGGGGAAGAATTGCTGTTTTCTGGGTAGGAATCTACCCATCTGATGCTTTTTGTTGGCTAGTTTCTGACCTTGAAGTTGCATTTTTAGCTCCTTATATCAAGTGGCTTCATGTCTTGCCTGGAGTGATTTCCATAAAATAAAAAAAATATATATCCTATTTTGTTGAAATTAAAATCATATCTATAAAATTCTCAGAGGAAGACAATTGAAATAGTCCAGAATCTCTACGTGCCCTTCAATGTTCCTCTTCTAAGATAGCTGTGTGGGTAGACCTCCTTTAAAATTTCGAATACGTATATCTGATTTTAATTAAATTTAAACTACATGAATAAGGCACTAATTGAGAGAGTTTTCCAAAATTTCAGTTTTTTTTTTCTAAATTAAGGGGCGAAAGGCGCCAGTAAAAAAAAAGATAATATTGTGCTATGAACATAATGGAAAAGAACATAATGTTCCTCATTAAATTCTGAGCAACTAAAATACTCCGCCGGACAAAGTAAGGATGGTCAAAAGTCTAATCTTGGCCTTATCTCTCCATATGAAATATTGTATGCAATATTCCAAAGTTATGTCATAGCACGTTTATAACTGAGGCAGAATAAGAATTTGACCCTTCCCATAGGTCATATTTAGAGCTCTACTATTTCACTCTGATCATAACAGCATGTTACTTTTTTTTACTGACTGTTTCGCTCAACAAAAATAGTCGGAAAAAGCTGAGCTTTGGAAACATCTCTGAATTAATGTCTTATACCTATGGTTATTTCCAAATATGATCTAAGGGAATGATCAGACTTTTATTCTGACTGATGTGATCTCAGTTTCTAACAGCTGTTGATCGATAACATCGACATGCCAGTGTCGGAAATTATGTACATGTCTGTAAAAATTCAAACACAGTTTGTTGATTACTTTAAACTATTCGTGTAAATTAGCCGGCGACTCGCTATTTACAAAGTTAAATTCCTCTGTAATTATTAGCTAATTCCCTATGGCCGAGGGGTTAACTCTCTTGACTGCAAATCAGTGGCGATTTGTGATCGGAGTTCGCGCGCGCCGACAGTTGAGAATTAGCTTCCTGCACTGAAGATTGCGTTAGCATGGAATATCGATGTCTGTAGGTAATAAATAAATTATATATATATATATATATATATATATATATATATATATATAATTAATTATGACAATATATGTATTAGTAGTGCCTTTTAATTGGCAGTCTCTTTAAAAGATTCAGCCGGATGATTGTCAATCAGTTGAAACAGAGCATATATAAGTCAGCTTAATTTTATATTCCAATAACAATGCTTTTAGTTTTCATTTATTTATTCTCAAATTTCCAAAAAACATAACATTTCTGTGAGATGTATTATTTACGGTCCGTTTAATTTGCCGTGAGCCAAGCAATATTTTTATGTCAATATCGTCTCTGCAACACTACAGTATCTTCAGAAAAATCCACAAAGAATAAAAAGTTCTTGGATTAAAATGTCTTGAAAAAAAAACTACATCATACAGTGAGTCATTTTAAGGCGAAAACAAGTAAAAAACAAAGAAAAGAGTAAACTCACATGTGAGGAAACTCACTAGTACAATGTTTTTTGGAAATGTGAAAAAAATAAAAATAAAACATGGCTATTGGAATATAAAATGAACCAAACATTTTTATATATATATATATATATATATATATATATATATATATATATATATATATATATATATATATATATCGTACATGTATTGTATTAGTTTCTGTAAATGTAAATCCGTAGAAACTCAAGTGTTTATAAAAAGTGCTCAATACCAAGTAGAGCTGTTTATAAGTATAAATTTTTATTTATAAATAAAAATTTATACTTATATATATATATATATGTATGTGTGTGTAGTTGAAACCCTTATTCCAGACATTTAATTTCCCTGATGATCTGCCAAGCAAGTATCTGGTAGTGAAACACGTGTAGGAAAAACATTTAATTTGAATAAATAATATTTGTGAGAAAAAATCTTTAATGATGATCATTGGTGTCCTGAAAGGAATGCTTTGGTAAGCCTTCACAAAATCGCATATATATATATATATATATATATATATATATATATATATATATATATATATATATATATATATATATATATATATATATATATATATATTAGTGTACACCCTCTTTTTAAAATGCAGGTATAAATATGAGACGAAATAATGCTTCGCCAATTTTCGCATTAATATATAAAAATAATAGAATTACGTCAGTAATTTAACTTTTCATGTCTGCCGATCTAAAAAAATCACCTATTTTGACTTTTTCCTTAGAATGAGGATTTCAGACGATGTTAGTCTTTCTAATGCTTTTTGATTTCAATTTTATCCCTTTTCTTATTAAAATGTCACTGGACATTTTAGCATCCAAGTCGTTAACAGAAGTAAAAGAAAGTAAGAAAACGTCTCAAAGTGGAAAGTTGAAAAAAAAGAAAAAAGGAAAAAACGTAAGAAAGCAGAAAAGAAAAAGAAAGAAAACGTTTCATTATGGAAATAGGTTTATGCTTTCTTTTCCCTCATTCGCAGTGCAAACATATATATATATTGCTCTTTATTATAAAAGTGAAAATATAGTTTTTCAAAAGTTCCTTTCAGATACAATGTAATATTAAAAGCGTTTTCACTTTTTCATTCAAATCGCCATGGTGGCGACAGGTCGCTATGGCGGTGAATCATTTTCGCACACATCTGTCAACGAGACGCGTTGCAATACAAATTAAGTCACACGAGACAAGTTGTTTGCCATCCGTCTATACGAGATGTATATTTATTTATTTGTTAAACGTGTGCATCTTCAGCGACACAAGCGGCTTTATCTGCGGACCTTATTAAGTTTCCATCCGAACCCATAGTCGCCGCATGCTGTGTCCTAATTTAAAGACTTGCTGCCTTTAAAAGGAAAACATATTGCTTGCGGTAACTTTCCATCACTTCGATCGATTACTGCTGTTTCGGCTTTGGGAACAGAACCCGTATGTTTACAGAGCTATTCTGATGATATAATTTAATACCGCGTGCATAGGAAGGCTACCAGCACTTCGACGGGCGGAAAGTGGATGCAGGCCAAATTTATCAATGGCAATCAGGAAGATCTGACATTGCCCAGGGTTGAATGAAGAGCTCTACTATTTCGCTGTGATCATAACAGGATATTACGTAATTTTTTTTTTACTGACCCCCGCCATCTGTTTCTCCCCCTAAAATAGTCAGATAAAGCTGAAACTTTGGAAAACTTTCTGAATTAGTGTCTTATACACATGGTTCACATTTCATTAAAATCGGATATACATATTGGAAGTTTTAAGAGAGTTATGCATCTATAGCTTACTTAGCGGGGACACATATGGTTCGGCACATAGAGGGGAAGTTAGAAATTCTGGACCACTTCCATTGTCATCTTCGGAGAATTTCATGCATATGAAATAAATTTCATCAAAATAGGATATATTTGAAGTTTTAAAGGAGGTTCGGTCGCCATATCTATTCTAGGAAAGCACTTAGATGTTCGGGACATCTTTCAATGTCTTCCCAAGAAAATTTTATACATATGATTTGAATTTCATCAAAATAGGATATATTTGTGATTTTATAGGAGGCGTTTTGCCCATAGCTTTCTTAGTGGTGCACATATATTCGGGGCAACTTCCGCTGTTTTATCCGGAAACTTACATGAGAATGCCTTTTTAGATTTTACGTAGATTCCTTTCTAAGGAACATACACAGGATTGATATTTATATATATATATAGATGACCCCATATATGCACCTATGACTTACACAGATTTAGATGCAAGACTAACTATAACTTAAGATTTACGCTCAAGCAAAGCCTGTTTGCATGCTGATTTAAAGACAGATAATGTCGTTTCATTCAACCCAGTTCCCCTTCTTTATCCGTATTAACCAACTCTCGTGGGATTGCAAAATGTGAAACAAAATTGAGCGTACTGTGCATAGGCCATGGCAACCACAAAGGAACACAGGCTGGTGTCAACTACTCATGAAAATTTCCAGAATGCACTTCGCCGCTATTTCCCAGTAGGGGCGCAACAGGCGATCAGTGATGAACCAATTCCTCGTTCTAACGTAGGAAACTAAGAGTAAACCATTCACCAACTGCAAAAAAGTGGTGCCAACACCTGTGAGAATGGCTTCGTGAGCAGTGTACAGAACCAATACACCAATCGCACTCTAATTGTCGTCTGAGGCACAGGAAAGAAATCTTTCCAGACAAGTGTCAATGTTTTTTTGAATGGATATTAGTATTTTAACAGGTCGTGACTTTATTATTTATACTAGCGAGACCCGTGGAAATTCCACAGTTGCATCGTTTATCTATTGTATATTTCTGCCATGCGTAACAATATTTCAATTCTATGAACGTTTGACGCGAAGTCACAATATTATTGTACCACTGTTTTCACAAAAAAAAACATATCTTTGTAAGTACTCTTATTAGTGTAGTTTCAGAATATAACTGTTTATCGTGATCTATCTCTAAAAGCCTCCCAAAGGAGTTTGCAGTATATTTCTATTCTATGTACGCCCGGTGCGAACGGAGACCCCTCGATATTTGTTGTAGACCCGTGCTAGGGGTCACAAAGATAACAACCACAAATTGTGACAGGTTAAAATATACAATGTATTTATTCATAGCAATACAGTAACGCCACTAAATGTGGTAGGAGATGACCGGATTCCTACCATGCGGTAAAACATGAATAGGAATGTCCTCTATATTTAACACCTACCCACTATAGGAGTATGTGACACAAGGTCGGAAAGTGGGATTTGAAAAGCCAGCGCCCGAGAGGTGAGCGCTTTAGCCACTAAAAATTGCCTGGACAGCCCCGTCGGCATTCCCCGGTAGGGGCGCCTCAGGCAGTAAGCTATAAACTTACTCCTCCCCAAAGAGGAGAGGCAAAGCCTGGGGGGGGGGTGGACCTCCTAAAACTGCACAGGACAGACCCATAGACCGGCGGAATCATGCCCCGAAGGCCAAGACAACACCGGTCTATAGGGTGTAGTATCCATCGGAACAGATACCACACGTGGTACGAGGACTCTCACATAATAGGAATGTCCTCTGTTTGAGTCTTTGCAACCATGGTATTTATTATAGATGGTTGCTTCCATTAGTTTTTCAATAGGGGTGATTTGTACCCCACAACAATATTATTATACCATATTTTGACAGAACAGATACTACACTTTGATCCTAGCCTAAAGGCCAATAAAGTGTACTTTAGTTTGAGTTTCACGTTCAACATAGCAGCGCCATCAGATGGAATTAAAAAAATACTGTTGTTGCATTGCATCTTTGGCAATCTGGAGAAAGTATCTGTTTAAAAAACGGTGGAAAGTAATAACCTACACACAAGCATGGAATTACCTTAGCGTATTACTATATAGATTATTATTCATACAAATAGTTATATACTACATGCCGTCTAAATTATTAACAATTCACTTAAGCCGCACATCTTACATAACTGTTTGTATAACTAATATAAAATGATAACTGAACTGCCTATCAAACTATTATATTCCACTTTCAAAATTTGTAATCGTTTTAACGAGGTCACAAGACCCACTTTGACTCAAGAAAATATTATTAAAATGTCTAATTAAACCAAATAACTAGCAATAGTCGTATTAATGAGGCAATAGCATTGGTAAAGATCGGTCCAATTATTTGTGACAGTAGAGATGGTTGGCTTGTCGGGTGGCTATTTACAGTAGGTAAATTCGTTGCTCGGTTGACGGTTTTGTATGTGTTGTTGATTTGCATTTGTGGACACCGAGCAGTTTTAAAAGACGAAGTGCGAAGACAGGGCAACCAAGCGAAAACGCAGTGGGTGTTAACAGACGACAAAGATTCTTGCAGTTGCCAAAGCGTCATTGGAGATTGTGTTAGTATTGTTCAGGTATATATATATATATATATATATATATATATATATATATATATATATATATATACATTTGTATATTCTAAACAAGATTTCTTCCCGAATTTTCTACTCTCTTGGAGACCTTACCAGGGATTGTTTTCAGTTTCTTACATTATTATAGACCTAATACCAGCATAGGGAAGTGTTCGTTTACATTTTTGATTATTGCTTGAACCAGTTAAATACACGGTAACAAATGATATTGCATTTCCGTTATTTGTGGATCTTGAAGCCAAATGATTATTGAAGAAATTTATTTTTCAGCAATGGAACGGGCATCGCGTGATTGAAAGAGTCTCCGAGTTAATTGTGTGACATTGGTTTTATTTCCGATATAACGACACGAATTGAAATGGAAAACGCAATGTTTGTTATGATTTATCATGTAAATGTCACTGTGAAGTCAAATTGAGTAAAATATTTAGAATGAAAAACAGTAAAAATTAACAGTAAAGAAAAAGGTATACTACTACTACTACTACTACTACTACTACTACTACTACTACTACTACTACTACTACTACTACTACTACTACTACTACAACTACTATTACTACTAATAATAATGATGATAAAATGAAAAGAACAACACTAATAATAATAATTGGATGAAGAAGAAGAAAAAGAAAACTCAAATGAGAAAAAGAAGAAATGAAATCAAAATAATAGTACATCACATGACGAAATCATAATACAAAAACAAACAGAAGAAATAGTAGTAATAGTAGAAGTAGGAATATTAGATAACGAAAGGGGGTGTCGGAGGGAGGGCACCCTAAAAGGTGGGATGGCCTAAACGCGGAAGTCGACAAATCACATGACTTCCGCCCAGAGAGCGGTTATTTTCTCTTATCCTGCCGACAACCGACCCGAACAGACGCGAGGCGTTACTGTCCCGGCCAGCCCCGGCAGGGAGGAGGTCAGGAACGGTGATTTACAGGTAGCTAAAAGTAGGTCTGTTTGTCAATATATTATTGTTAACTCACCCTCCAATTCATTCAATTTACTCTGTCTCTCTCCCTCTCTCCCTCTATCTCTCTCATACACACGCATTTCAGTTTTCTTCCCTTGTTCTGTTAAATAAATCTTTAAAAACCAAACCCGCGTCCACGAGGTTTTAAATTAATAGCTGAATCTCGCAGCATCAACGGCTTGGATTACAACAGAAAATACGCGAGTGTATAATGTTATACACCCGATGGTAAGAAGTATCTAACAGGAGGAGAAAGAAGAAGAGAGAGCATATGTTTGCTAAATTTTAAAGAAAACCATTGAATGTGGAAACCAACCAACATAACTAACGAGCGCTAACCTGTCATATATAATTTTAAATATAAAAAGAACAAAACGTGTAAAAAGAACATCACACGAGGCTAAGGGATGTTAAAACTGACAGAAATCCAATAGATTGTTCCCTGCAACAAAAAATTAAATCATACACACATGTATGTTGTGACATCAGCCGAGGCTTGTGCCACACAAAACTGTTGTGAAAGGTCAAGCAGGAAAGACCAAGAGAGAGAGAGAGAGAGAGAGAGAGAGAGAGAGAGAGAGAGAGAGAGAGAGAGAGAGAGAGAAACGTCTTGTTGAATTGTGTGAGAGTACAGAAATCTTAGGGAGGTTTATTGCCACTAATATTCCAGAGAAGACCAACGGTCGTTGCTAGAGAGAGATCAACGATAAATGGCGTTTGCGATAACGTTAAATGATTTGTAAAGATAAGGTGGAGAGTGCTGGAAATTTGAAAAGACTTATTGTCACTCAGACTCCAGGCGAACACAACTTGTTATTGTCAGTGAGTAATCATTGATAACGACTATTGTTCGAACTCCAAGTAAATATAATAATAATAATAATAATAATAATAATAATAATAATAATAATAATAATAATAATAATAATAATAATAATAATAATGTCGTGACTATAGAAGAAGGGTGTCTATATAAATATAGTTTTGAAAGTAATGAGATTCTTCTTCGTGAAGAGAAAGAGAGGAAATACTAAGAACTGGGGTGAAAAATAATCAAAGCTTACAAGAGAGAGAGAGAGAGAGAGAGAGAGAGAGAAGGAGAGAGAGGGAGAGAGAGAGAGTTAAAATTATTTGGAAATAAACTACACAGTTTATTCCTTTGAGAATACTGCATTTAGAGATGACAGCTAGAATTGGTTGAGAGCACCTTAATGGCAGCTCAGGAACAAGCCACTCGCACAAGGCCCATCAAGCATTACATTGACAAAACTACAGAATCACTGATATGCCGATTGTGTAATGAAAAGGAAGAAACCTTAGCGCATATTGTATCTGAATGCCCAATGCTAGCACAACATCAGTATAAAAAATGGAGACATGACAAAGTCGCTCAGGTACTACACTGGAATACATGCAAACCATATGAATTGTACCACAATAAGAAGTAATATAATCATAAGCCAGAAGTGCTACAGGAGGACGACAATGTAAAACTTCATTGGGACATGCACATAAAAACTGATAACGTTCTTGAATATTCCAAACCGGACTTAATCTTTCTAAACAAAAACAAGAGAACTTGCTTAATCATCGATAAAGCCTGCCCCTTCGATACAAGAGTGCAGGAGAAATAACACGAACAATCAATACACATCAAGACCTAAAATGAGAATTAGTTAGACTATGGAAATGTAAAGAAGTAAATGTGATTCCCGTTGTAATTGAAATCATAACAAAAAGCCACCATAAATGGCTTAAACAGATTGACGAGACAATTTTTTTTCCAATTCTACAAAAGGCTTGCGTGTTAGGAACAGCGAAAGTGTTAAAGTACAGCCTGAATGTCTAAGATCAAGGGAATTGATTTGATGTTCAAAAAAGACAACTTCAACAGAAACATCCAAAAATTGAGACTACTATAAAATAATAATAATAATAATAATAATAGTAATAATAATGATAAGAGGAAACGTTAAAAAACAAAAAGAAGAAAACAAATAAAACAAGCCGCGCATGCGTGGTCCCCCTCTGTATGTGACTCGATGTGGCGAGTGTAAAATGCAATAAATTTGGGCAATTTGGGCATTTTTTTTACCTCCTTTTGACCCCCTGGGGGCGAGAACCAGAATTTTTCTGAGGTCAAGGATGCTCATTTTATATCCAGAACAATTGCCTCTACATTTTTGCCAAGTTTCAGAAAAGTTGAATGTATGGATCAAACGTTATGAAAGGAAAGGGTCATTTTTTGTGATTTTAGGGGGCTTTTGACCCCCTGGGGGCGCGAACCAGATTTTTTCCAAGGTCAGCGATACTTATTTTCTATTAGGAACAAATGCCTCTACATTTTGGTCAAGTTTTAGAGAAATTGAATTGATGGATGAACAGTTATGGGGCAAAAAATGTCATTTTTTGCCATTTCGGGGCCTTTTGACCCCCTGGGGGGCTAACCAGATTTTTTTTCAAAAATCGGAGAATGTCACTTTCTAACCAGACCAAAGTTACAATTTCATGCAAAATTTCAGAGAAATTCAATGGATGGTTGCGGAGAAAAATCCGGACGGAGGGACGGACGAACACACGGACGGACAGACGGACAGACGGACGGACGGAAATGCCTAAAAACATAGGTCTCCCGATTTTATAAATCGGGGGACCAATAAGAGCACAACACATGTAAGAATCAGAAAATAAAAACAAACAGAAGAGATAGCAGCAGCAGTAGTAGTAGTAGTAGTAGTAGTAGGAGGAGTAGGATGGGGAGAGGGAGATGAGGAGGAAGATAATAATAATAAGGATCTATATACTATTAAAAAGTTCTGGTGTTTTTTGAGTTTATCAGTTCATACGCCAATGGAAACGTGATTAGTTGACTGAAAAGGACACATTACTTAGGCCGTGTTTTTTTTTTTAAAACTTGCCATACTCGAGTTTGAATCTCACGTAAATCTAAAATATTTTCTAACTGAATACGTGTTTTATACATTCAAAAGAATAAACATGACATAATAACATAAAAAGACATTGCACCAAGTGACCTTTTTTGATAATCCGCAAAAAGGGGACATAAAGTAGATTCGGCATTAGTTAGAAACAAATTATTTTTGCTTAAAAACATAATTTCTAATAAAAACAATAGTAAATACATTTTAATGACCATAAACATCCATCGTAGTTACTTACTCTTTCATGCAAATACTAAGTAACATATTTTCTTCCACAAAATGTAACAAATATTTTTCATCTTACTAGCTATAAGGCGGTAGAAGCTAGGTAAAGATGGAAATTGACACACCCAGATACTCTATCAACACCGCTCAAAGAGCGGTTATAAACTCCTTCTCCTCCTCTTCAGACGAATATCTATGTATCTCATGTGTTAGCCCCGGGAAAGAGTCTCTTGATTTCTGAGAACTTCGACTGTAGTAAAATGAAACAAAAAGTGAGGAATACACATCGTTTATGTTAATTCTTCTTCGCTCCTGATAAGCGATTCGTTCTCTGTTTTATTGTTTGAAATAGTTTTGCGTAGGCGGCAGTAAGATGAACAATCAGAATATTATTATTTAACATTTTACTGATATATATATATATATATATATATATATATAGTCTCGGAAGTTTCTCAACCATTAAAACTAAAAACAAAAAAAACCCTAAAATAAACCAAAAAAAAAACCCCCCCAAAAAACCCATTAAGTCCCAAGTCGTTCAGTGAAAAATCACTCATGCAAGTCAATTTAGTTTTTACAGTTATTATATTAGTTTGCTTCTAACATTATTTCAGGGATCATCAGTTGTTTACCATGAAAATTGTTTCGGGAATTTAAAAACAAGGCAGTATTTAATTTCATGGCTTCCCAGCAGAGTTGATCAGACCCCACTTCCCTTAAAAGGCAAAAACATAAACGTTCCGTATACTAAATCTAAGTTTTGTCCCGTATAAATGTTTTTCTAACTTATATTAGTTATTAAAAATAAATAAATAAATAAATTTATATATATATATATATATATATATATATATATATATATATATATATATATATATATATATATATATATGTATATATATATATATATATATATATAAATAAATAAATAAATAAATAAATAAATAGATAAAAAAATAAAATTTCCTCCTTACCTGTGTTGTTCGTTTGTCTAATAAAATTTATCCGTTACTTACAAAAATGTTGCTGCATTTTAAAGTGTTTAGACGAATCCATTACACATCTTTTTAGGTGATTAATGTATTTTTAGTTTTAGTTTTATATTAAAAATATAAAAAATATCAACATATTAAAATATTAAAAGAAAGAAATTAAAAAAAAATTAAATTATATATATACATATATATACTTTTAGTCCTTCTTTTATAAATACTAAGATTCCTTGCCCACTCACAGCGTATATAAGCTTAACTGCCGATTTTTTCTCTTTATTCTTCTTTTTTAACTCACAGTATTTCCAATTGGCGTTCATAAGCTAACCGTCTATTCTTTATCTCTTTCTTATTCTTTTTAAACTCACAGCGTTTCTAATCAGCACTCATAAGCTAACCGCCGATTTTTTCTCTTTCTTCTTTTTTTTTTAACTCACAGCGTTTACAATTGGCGTTCATAAGCTAACCGTCTATTTTTTTATCTCTTTCTTCTTCTTCTTCTTCTTCTTCTTCTTCTTCTTCTTCTTCTTCTTCTTCTATATATATATATATATATATATATATATATATATATATATATATATATATATATATATATATATAACATTTCTGGGTTTTTCTAAATTCTATAATACAATTCAACAAGCATTTTCTTGAGGATGTGTGACCCATCTTCTGTTAAAATCTGCGTAAATCGCGCTCTTACACACATTTAATTTCACTTTCTACCAGTTCGTCAACAACATCAGACGATAAATATTCTTTCGGGACCACGAGAAGATTTTCTTGCAAATTCTAATATCAGCAAGATGAAGAGGAACAAAAAAAAGGAAATTACTCTTTGATAAGGCTGATTGTCAGCGAAAGTCTCAGACATATATTTATGAAAAAAATGATTTCATTCATTTAATGAATAAATAATAAAAAAAAACGTTTCTAGGTTATTCTAAATTCTATAATTTAATTCTATGTTCGTTTGGTGAAGACAGTATTTTCAGAGGGTAGATATTTTCTGTTTTCACCGGTTCAGGTTTCGTCAGGGTTTATAAACAGGATGATTCCTATAAATGTCGCCCTTAATCACACTAGCCTCTTACGTCTCCGTAGAAATATACCTAGTTTGAGGTGAATCAGAAGTAGCAAAAAAGAATTTTAATTGTATTTAATTTATATTTCGCTAATCAACCCTTCCACCTTATAAAACTATTTTCGTCTTACTACATGTAATAATTTCTGGTCAGCCGGATTCTATTTATCTTCCTCCCACAAGGTAAGATGTGACACAAGGTCGGGAAAAAACCAGCGCTCGAGAATTTGAGCACTTTGTGCTGTTTAAAAATTGCCTGGGCAGCCCCGTCGGCATTCCCCGGTAGGGGCGCCTCAGGCAGTAAGCAATAAACTTACTATTCCCCAAAGAGGAGAGGCAAAGCTTGGGAGGGTGCACATCCTAGAACTGCACAGGACCGACAACCAATAGATCGGCGTAAATCCAGACCCAAAGGCCTGGACGATACCGGTTTATTAGGCGGGGTAAAAACCCCTGGTTGGCTGGCCAGCCGGATATTTACCTCATTAAACTGAATCCATGTCGAATCCATCTCTCGCCGGGAGGCGACAAATAGGAACCAGAGAAAGAGAGAGAGAGAGAGAGAGAGAGAGAGAGAGAGAGAGAGAGAGAGAGAAAGAGAGAGAGAGAGAGAGAGAGAGTGAGAAAGGCAATATAAGGGCACAACAGAGAAAATAATTAAAAGACAGAAGAACACAGAATTAAAAGGAAAACAATCATTAAAGAAAAGATGTAGAAGAGATAAAAATCTAAGAACAAATGATGATGTACGAACATATTCTATTATATAATTAACGTTGGAATGTATTTTCGACAATATTTAATGTATCTTGTATGTCGGTACTGGTACAGTTTGTGACCCATGCTGAAACCGACTTTTTGTCAGAATCTGCCCGCAGTTTACGTAAAAAGCCGGAAGATGCCGACGCGCTTAATACATTAAATTGTAAAATTCATTAAGTTATAACAATTGATTAAAGCGATAATGAATTTCAGCGTTTTAAATGTAACCCTAACCCTAAACTATGATCCCTAACCTTAAAGAATGTAAAAGACTGTTTTTGTTTTTTTTTCAGCCTGAACAACGCTTAACTGATCATAAAATAACGCTAACCTAACCCTAACCCTCACCTTGTAGGTATAGATCAAAAGATGTACTAGTACAAAAAAACAATACAAAAATAATAATTAAATAATCCTCAACTTTCTCGTGAAAAAAAACAACTAAACCTTATTTTATAAAAAAAGGTATTATAACAGTTGTTGCATTATATTTTCTTTTGTTAAAAAATAAATATTTGTTCATAAAATTTTACATACGGTGACTGTTTTTTCTTGCTTTAAAGTTTCGTTATTCTTTCCTGTATGATAGCGTCACCTCGTTTTTATATTGAGGCCGGGACGTTTACATTCAGCATCTTCCTGCTGTTTACGTAAGTTGCTGGAAGATGCCCACGAAAAGTCGGTTTTAGAATGGGTCTCAAACTGTACCAGTACCAAAATGTCAATGTGTTTACCTATCTTGGCAATAAAGTTGCAAATAAATACTGAACAGAAAGGGGACAATGTGCGAATCAGCAAATCCTGGACTGAACTGGACAATGCGAAAGCAATCTGGAAGTCAAATCATCTTACCAATATGAAAAATGACTTCTATGACGCCATTGTTACATAAGTTGTCGTATATAGAAGTATCACATGGACTTTTATCAAAAGATTTGAAAAAAAAACTTGACTGTGTGTACACCAGAATGCTAAGAGCTACTCTTAAAATCTCCTGGAAGCAGCACCCTACAAGGGAGCAACTCTACGGACACCTTGCTTAGATCTCACACTTCATCAGACAGAGAAGAACCAAATTTGCTGGTTATTAAGGATGAAATCGCCAGCGATGGTCTTTGATGGATGCCTAAACAAGGATAATGTTTCGTGGGAAGACCGCACAAAACTTACGTCAAGCAACTAATAGAGGACTCACAATTCGCCTATGAAAACCTACATGTTGTTATGGAAGATAAAGCGAGATGGTCTGAGACAAAATAGAGACTCGTACAAGATACGAACTTGTGCCTCCTAAAGAGGGATCATCTGTAGCGGATGTCGTCTCAACCATTTCGCTAACAAGTAGCACGGTTAAAGAAAGCTGTATTTGTACGAGTCTCACCTTTCTCTTTGCAGCTTTCTTTGTTTATTCCCAGCCACGCGAACTAAATTAACCGTGTATTTAAAACGCAAAACGAGGCTAATTTTTCTTTTTTGTTTTTTTTGTGTTTATTACCAGCTCCGTGGAATAAATTAATCGTTTCTTTAATGGTACTACGCACGCGAACATGAGTGTAAACAAAAAACAGCTCGATCAATAATAATCACATTCTGCAACCGAATGCCTAGTAAAAAGTAAACGAAATTGTAGGTTCCCGCAGTATCTATTACACCAGTCACGTAACCCCCTTGTTGTAGCAGAAGAAGAAGTAGAAGTAGTACTAGTAGAAGAACAAGAAACTAACAATAATAATAATAATAATAATAATAATAATAATAATAATAATAACAATAATAATAATAATAATAATGAAATAAGAAGTAATTAAAAAAGAAAAGAAGAACAACAACAAAAGAAGAAAAAAATGAAGAAAAATGAACAACAAAAAAGTAAATAAGAACAAAAGGGGAAAAAATTAAGAAAAATAAGAAAATAAATTATAATAAGAAAATGATAATAGTAATAATTTTATGCTTAAAATCATTATTTCTTTTTCGTCTTCTTCTAATTCTGATTAAGTAATACTAATACTACTACTAATAATACTAAGAAAATAAAAACAGAAATGATAAAAGAAGAAAAAAAAGAAAAGAAAATAGTAAGAAGTAAATAATAAGAAAAAGAAGAAATAAAAGAAAAGAAAAAAAAACAAGGAAAATAAAAAATAAAATAAGAAAAAAAGAAGAAAAAAATAAAAGAAAAAGAAAAAAATTGAAAGGATAAAAGAAAATGAGAAGAAAAAAAGATAAAAGAAGAAAAAGAAAAGAAGGATGTGTAGAAAAAATGGAAAGACATTCGCAAAACAATGGCTCAGTAAACAAAGAACAACGGAAAGGAATCACGTTTGACCTTTGCCGTTGTTAACGTAAGTCAAGTGATCCATGTCATTTCCCGCCAACCGATCACACTTGTAAGAGTGCAGCGGACGCGAACGAGCGCAGATGACATTTGTAATCGGAAGGTACATTAGACAATGGAACATAATGTACGGCGTGTGATGCTTATGTCAAAAATACACTACGCATCGGGTGACTTTATTACTTCTATCGGTAATATTAAAGGTCACCTACGATGTTACAAACGGTTTCTATGGTAATACAACACTTGAATGAGGACAACACTTGAAATGAACCTTTTAAGATAAAAAAAACTACTCAAAACACAAATAATGATATAATTTATTCAAATGATGTTGACCAACTCACGTTTTCATAACAAGTGGTTATGATTGGTAAGTATATGATTGGTCTTTTGGCTAAGATCAAAGTGTAGTATCTGTTCCCATAGACTGGTATTGTCTTGGCCTCCGGGGCTTGATTTACGCCGGTCTATGGGATTGTCCTGTGCAGTTCTAGGAGGTCCACCCTCCCAGGCTTCGCCTCCCCTCTTTGGGGAGGAGTAAGTTTATTGCTTACTGTCTGAGGCGCCCCTACCGGGGAATGCCGACGGGGCTGCCCAGGCAATTTTTAAATGGCCAGAGTGCTCACCTCTCGAGCGCTGGCTTTTAACCCCACTTTCTCGACCCAATCTGTGGTCACATCTTACTTGTGGGAGTAAGATAAAACTGGCCTTGTGCCTAACTCCTGGGGAGGAGTAAATACCTTTAAATTATTGGCTGATGATCAAAGTGTAGTATCTGTTCCGATGGATACTGCACCCCATAGACTGGTATTGTCTTGGCCTCCGGGGCTTGATTTACGCCGGTCTATGGGATTGTCCTGTGCAGTTCTAGGAGGTCCACCCTCCCAGGCTTCGCCTCCCCTCTTTGGGGAGGAGTAAGTTTATTGCTTACTGTCTGAGGCGCCCCTACCGGGGAATGCCGACGGGGCTGCCCAGGCAATTTTTAAATGGCCAGAGTGCTCACCTCTCGAGCGCTGGCTTTTAACCCCACTTTCTCGACCCAATCTGTGGTCACATCTTACTTGTGGGAGTAGGATAAAACTGGCCTTGTGCCTAACTCCTGGGGAGGAGTAAATACCTTAAATTAAGGTTATATATTTGTAATTATGTAAAGAAAAAGTTGTAATTAAAAGATGTTTGCAGTTTATTTTCTTCCCCAAAAAGTACACCATCATGATACCGGCTCTGGATGTCTTTGTGTTGCTCAAGGCATATCCCATATCAAACTCGACTTTGTGACACAGCCGACCCTCGTGAGGGGGTGGTAAATACGAATATTAATACGGATTTCGGACGTTAACACTTTATTAAAACAAATGCTTTTAGTTGATCTATTCAAAACATAAAGTGAGCGATATATATATATATATATATATATATATATATATATATATATATATATATATATATATATATATATATAAGGAGTTGACAACATCTTTGAAGGACACGTGAAAATTTAATTAAGTGAAATTAAAAAAAAAACAACATATCGTGCAAATTTAAATGAACATCATTTATTTAATATTTTTGCAAGCTTTTGTTGTAAAACATCTTTGTCAGGTGAGACTGTCGCATAGTTTGTTTTCTTTTTTTTCTTCATTTCGATGGTATAATCCTCGAGGGGTCGAATCATGGTAAAGTAATATATATATATATATATATATATATATATATATATATATATACATACATATAATACTTTTATAAATAAATATTAAATTATTTATACCTACATACGCTAACGTTTCAAGCTTATTGCTCTCATCAGTGCAGGAAAGTAACAATTTCAGACTGTCGAGCTGCGCGAACCCAGTTTACAGAGTCAGCCTAGAATCTGCAAGCAGCTGCCATATCTACTCGGCCACCGGAAACTCTCACGTGATTAGGGGTAATGAGGATTTATGTTCTAAGAAGCGGGCACACATAGAAAAATAGTCGAGAGTGTTCGACGAACGTATGCGGAACTTCACTTTAGAGCGAGAGTGCTCAACTTTTAATTTCTTAATGGAGCTTATAATGTTTTAATAAATAAATATTAAATTATTCATATCTACAGACGCTAGCGTTTCAAGCTTATTGCTCGCATCAGTGCAGGAAAGTAACAATTTCCGACGGTCGAGCGGCACGAACCAAATTCACAGAGTCAGCCTAAAATCTGCAAGCAGTCGCCAAATCCACTCGGCCACCAATTAATATTTATTTATTAAACACACACACACACACACACACACACACACACACACACACACACACACACACACACACACACACACATATATATATATATATATATATATAGTAAGCAATGAAAATATATATGGCAATCAAGCTACACAGAGGCTCCCGTGGGTGTGTGCGTGTTTAATAAATACATATGTTTAATTATTTTTTAACCTGCATACACTTGTGTTTCTTGCTTACGCAGTCATCGGTGTAGGAGATAATAATTATTGCTGGTCGAAGGATTCAAATCCAGTCACAAAGTCACCCTCGACTCTGCGGTCCGACATTCTTCCCTTCGGCCACCAAAAATCACAACGGGAAAGGAAAGAGAATTAAGATCTATATTTGTTGATGCAACGAACAAACATAGAAAGCTAGTCAAATAGTGTTTAACTACAGACGTAGGAACATTGTATTACGCTTAGCTTGACTACTTATTATAACTATCTTAAAGAGACCGAATAGGGGGCTTATAACAATATTCTTTAATAATGAAATATTAAGTATTTTATTTATTTATTTATTGTTGTTATTTAATATATATATATATATATATATATATATATATATATATATATTTGATTTGAGTTGAAAAATACTTGTAATCCAGGGTTTCGAATCGTACGAACGGTAGTGAATAGTCATATCTCTATGCTGATGAGTCCTGATTGAAAAGGGACGAAACGTATAAGTACATAGATAATAAACAATAACAAATATTTTATATATATATATATATATATATATATATATATATATATATACATATATATATATATATAAACATTTAAGCTACAGCCTTATTTAACCTAAGTTTTTTCAACCCTCTTTTCGTGTTAATATTGACGGCTTTGACTGTAGATGCTTAGCATACATAAGGCTGTAGATGAAACATGTGTGCAACTATGTAGGCAATTCGTTTGTATAATAAAATTGATACTGAATATATACCTATGCATATTATTGAGCAATATTCTATAAACATACAAAGGATTCCCATGATTGATTAGTATACAAAACATCACCAGCATTACTATATATATACTAGAAGAATACCCATAACATGATGGGTACACTTAAATCCGCAAACAGAACAGTTTACTACTTTTATGTCTTCCTACGAAGATTAAAATCAAGATATAATGATACAAAACCTTGTGTCAAAAATCATTATTCCTATTTCAATTTAAATTCATTGCATGATTTTGATTCTAGAACATTTCTAAAATTATAGGTTTACACATAAGGGGTCTTAAGAAGAAATTAAAATTCAGGGAATCTTGCTTAATTAGTGTCTAATGACTATAGATTGAATTCAATGAAAAATCTAGACTTGCTTCAATTTTGCCGCTTTTTCTTTTTTCTCTATTTCAGGAAAATTCATTATCTAATATATAAAGTTAGGATGATAATACCCCTGTATTTTCTAGCAGAATCACAGGCTTTTTCTCCCGCTAACACTGAATATTATGTTTGCCCAGCCATTTTCGACTCTCCACAAAACATACTCAATGTAGGTGGTCGCAAAAACTTTCCCCCCTTACACTTAAGTACTGTCACTCCCCCCATTGACACCGGAAATTAATAAACAACGTCTACTTTTCAAAAGATTGTACGTTATAATTTACTACATAATACAAAACATTACGCACACATTTAATTGCCGCTCTTGCTAATTCCGCTGAATTTCGAGAATATCGGATTACGTTATTTCTACCTATTACGTATACATTTATAGTCATTCCGGTTTTTAGAAAATGCAATTAACGAACACAGTTCTTTGCAGTATTTCATCTTTAAACATGGCGGCTACAATTTTTTCAGCGACTCGACTTTCGAATTAAATCACTATACGCCAAGATACTCGACACATCTATACAGTTGACACTTTCTGATTCCTACACCTTTCACATGCATAATATCCAAATATTGGAAAAAAACATCGATTTCTTGGTATAGAAATGACGCAAAACGTGTGACTGGTGACCCTACATTCGGTCGCCTTACGGAGAATCGTACGATAACACGCATGCCAGCTACTGACTAGCTTCGTTTAAATTACCTAGTTTTCGTAGATTTTATATTCGCTTTTGTGGACGAAACGTTAACAACGATGATCCAGGACCGAAGGGTTTATGGTTCGATCGAAGTCGTCTCACACAACCATTTTTTTATATATTGTTAAAACGAGTGAGGAGGAAGGGAGGACTATGAACCGGATTTTAAAAAATCAACGTTATCATGTAGTCATTTGAAAATAAATCAATGTAATATCTAATACTTTAACTATTGTGAATATCATTCCGATGTGACCTATTCGGATGCTGACAAATTTTAATTCATTATTTTCTATTTTTCCCGTGCAACGTCGGGGGTCGGAGCCAGCTAGATTAATATAAATATATTGTTTGCTTAAAACATAAATGCAACAACGTAAATTGCTAAAACCAGTGAATTTCTGTTTCGTCCGAAACATTTTAGTTTTTTAACATATTGTAATTACTTGAAACAGATAACTTCTTCAATTACCCTTCAACAATTGAATGTAATAATGAACTAACAAAACGATACTGCAATAATTAAATTTGACAAGTGAATGTGAAAAGATAACAATCACAAAACTAAATCTGCTTACTTTACATAAAAAATGTGATAACAAAGCATCATAAAACTAAATGTGCTTACTTTACATAAAAAATGTGATAACAAAGCATCACAAAACTAAATGTGCTTACTTTACATAAAAAATGTGAAAAGATAACAATCACAAAACTAAATCTGCTTAATTTACATAAAAAATGTGAAAACATAACAATCACAAAACTAAATCTGCTTACTTTACATAAAAAATGTGATAACAAAGCATCGCAAAACTAAATCTGCTTACTTTACATAAAAAATGTGAAAACATAACAATCACAAAACTAAATCTGCTTAATTTACATAAAAAATGTGAAAACATAACAATCACAAAACTTAATCTGATTACTTTACATAAAAATGTGAAAACATTACAATCACAAAACTAAATCTGCTTACTTTACATGAAAAAAAAATGTGAAAAATTTTTTTAATACGTTCCAGGCTGACTAAAATAGAAATGACGCCGCCTTTCTGTTTTACCTCCCAACCAATGAAACTACTAATTTAATAACCAAACGATAGTGGAATAATCGAATTTTACTTTTAACAGGTAAATAAAAAAAATAATCACATTTTGCATAAATAAATAAGCTTACTTTAAGTAACAAACATACAACAACAAAATGTACTACGTAACCATCTTAAGCCTTAAATTTTAGACATTTACTGGAATAAAAAACATGTAATGGATTTTGATCAAAATTACAATAAGGATTCTAGACATAAGGTTAAGTAGCATTAAATATGTATTTTAATTTTCATATGGGAAGATAAACGTGGGGAAAACTGTACTGTTTGGGGAATTTATTTTACCCGTGCTGGAACGGGTATTCTTCTAGTATATATATATATATATATATATATATATATATATATATATATATATATATATATATATATATATATATATATATATATATGGGCAAAAATAATTGTTTGTAAATAAAATGTTTTTGAATGAACTAGGATTATATTATTTTAAATGAAGAGCTCCAGTCGTATTATACACTCTTGAGCTACTATATAAACTTTTGTGCGAACTTAAATATATATATATATATATATATATATATATATATATATATATATATATATATATATATATATATATTAGTTGTCAGAGTTATATTATCATCAGATCACACTCTATCTTCCAGCCTATCGAATTCATATGATGCCTTGCTGATCCTTTGTCTGATTTTCGCAACAAGATATCCATAATTGGATAGAGTACTAATAACTTCAAGGCGCCTCTCATAGACAAAAACATCAAGCACCCCATACAGATCACCAGCTGTGAGAGTGTACATGACTTTAGTTTTGTTAATACTAACCGCCAGTCTAAAGCAGGTACATGCATTCGTGAAAAGATCTACGACTTATTCCGTATTCCTTAGGAAGTGTGTTACTAGATCAACATCATCAGCATATCGCAGTTCCATTACAAATCCATAACTAACAAAGCGTTTGGCTTGACGTTTTCTCAGGTTGAATACTTTTTCCGGTTATACGGAATCTAATATAGACACCTATTTAACAATCGTGGAAACCATAGCTGAGCATAGATGTCAGATAAAGTGCGAACAGAGTCTCGCGGGTATATCACCTTGCTTACCCCCATTATCAATGGAAAGTGTATCTGAGAGTAGACCATTGCAATGAACTCGCCCTTTCATACAACCATGGAGTTGTAAAAGCAGTTATAACCAAATTTTCGAAGCAATTTCCAGAGAACCTCACGGTTGGCTGTGTCAAATACCTTGATGAAATCCACAAAAACCTGACAGAGGCACACGCTGTTCAATCCATTTTTCTAGAAGCTGCTTAGCAGAAAATATCATGTCTACTGTCTCTAAAACCAGACTGAGACTTAAGAAGGACATCCGGACAGATATACTTCTCCAATTGGTTTAGCAAGGACCGTGCAAATACTTTTCCAATTGCTGCTAGCAGTGAGATACTACATTGCTCGGGAGTCATAATAGTAACATTAGAGTATTTCATATGGGTAGTAATATAGAGCAATCAAAATGTGCTCAATATCCTAGACTGGGCAGCTGTATTTAAATTTAGCGTTGCCCGGGAGAAATTACTCATTTTTATTTTGTTATTATGGTGTATACTTGGCAAAGCACATAGTGTTGTCCGGGAGTAATAATACTTATAATACATTATCATATTTGATAAGTTGTATTGGCTAGTCAATCCAGTGTTCAGTCGCCTGGAAATTTTCTTCATTTCGCTCATTCAGTTTTTCCTTCATTTTTCTCTTCAGGTATTTCATTAATTTTCATTCATTTGTTTTCATCCATTTTTCTTCATAATTTTGTTCATTCACTCATTTCGTTATCTTTTCCCTTCACTTTTTCATCCAACTTTTCATTCATTTGTCATTAATATTTTTTTTATTCATTGTTCATTTATTTCTCTTCATTCAATAGTTTCATTCCTTTATTCATTTTTTCAATTAAGTATTTCCTTTGTTTATTCATTCAATTTTTTCATTCATTTTTAATTCATTTCTTCTCATTCATTTTTTCCATTCTGGTCATATTTCTGTTTTTTCATTCACTTCTTCTCATAATTTTTTTCATACATTTATTTTTTAATCAATTTATTTTCATTTTTTCTTTCATGTTTCACTCAGTTTTTAAAAAATCCTTCTTCAGTCATTTCTTCATTTTTTGTCATTCGGATTTTCTTTTTTTTCTGTCATTCATTTTTTACATTTACTTACTTTCGTTCATTTTAAATATTAATTTTTTCATTCAGTTTTGTCATTCATTGTTCATTCATAATTTCATTCATTTTTTTCATCTATTTTTTTTTCATTCACTTTTTCATTTATTTTCATTCATTTTATTCATCCCTTTTGTTATTCATCTTTTCTCATTCATTGTTTTCCTTCATTTTTAAAATTTATTTTCTATTTGTTGCTTCATTCAATTTTTTACTTCACCTTTTTTATTCATATTACAGTATTACACTTGATAAGTGTCTGGGATAAAAAATTGTAAGATTACAGTATTTCTTTTGGTAACTGGTGTATATAAATTATCTTTGAACTATTGTCTTATAAACATCATTTATCTTCATATTATTGTGAAATGGAGGGGAGCAAGAAATTAGGAATTTATCGGGACCATTTATTCTACTCGGCGTTGTCCGGGATAAATATTTGTAAGATTAAATTATTACTTTTAGGTAAGTGATATATATTAAATATATTCGGACTATTTATTTTATCAACATCATTTATCATGTTGAAATTGAGGATGGGGTTAAGAAGTTACGAATTTACCGCGGCCATTTTTTTCTACTCGGCGTTGTCCGGGATAAATAATTGTTAGATTATAGTATAACTTTTGGTAAAGGATATACATTATATCTGTTCAGAATATTGACTTTATAAACATCATTTACCGTTATATTATTGTGAAATAAGGATGGGGTAGAAATTAAGAATTCATTGGGACCATTTGTTCTTGTCGACATTGTCCATGATCAATAAATGTAAGATTTCAGTATTACTTTTGGTAATGGACATACAGTATTCTCTTAACCAACATAATTTATCTTCATTTACCTTCATATTATTGTAAAATGGGGGGCACAATAAATAATGGATTGACCGGGATCATTTCATCTACTCGGCGTTGTACGGAATAAATAATTGTTAGATTACAGTATTCCTATTGGTAAGTGGTATATATTAAATCTCTTCGGACTATATTATTTATAAACATTATTTATATTCATATTATTATAAATTGAGGGGTGGGAAACATTAAATTTGGAACTCATTGGGACTATTTGTTCTACTGAGCGTTGTGTGGCATAAACTATTTTAAAGACTACAGCTTTACTTTTAGTAAGGAATGTATAGTAAATCTCTTCGGACTATTGACTTTATCAACATTAGGTCTCTTCTTAATATGTGGAAATTGGGGGAATTAAGAATTGAATAGGACATTCTTTCTACTCGGCGTTGTCCGGGATCAGAAAATGTAGAATAACAGTATTACTTTTTGTAACTGGTATATATTAACTCTCTTCAGACTATTGTCTTTATCAACATTATTTACTTTCATATTATTGTGAAATAGAGGAGGAGAGCAAGAAAATAAGAATACACCGAGCCTATTAGTTATGCTCAGTATTGTCCGGGATCAATAATAATTTCTTCATACTTTGATTTTAACCACACTTTTGGTAGTGTTGTGAAGGATTTCTTACTAACATTACAGTAGTATATTTGGTAATGGAGGGTGTGGGGGGTTACAGAAACTTTTGTCCTACTCAGAGTGAATGAATTATTATTATTAACATCATATCTCTTCATACTTTGATTTTAACCTTACTTTTAGCAGTACCTTGAAGGCCGCGTTACTGACATTACACCCGCATACAGAACAAATGGTCATCCACTACCGACAAAACAACACACACCAAAGCCTTCCACCAGACCCTATTAACCAACGGTTTCCCCCTCACTACCATATCCAGCCTCAATAACACCAAAAGACGTAGACACCACACTCTCACCAACACTTGCTTCCTTAAGCTCCCCTTCTTTAGCGACCTTATCACTTCCGCTATCCGCAATGCTATACGTAGTGAGAACCTTAACATACAACTCTTCCACACAGGCACTTCTCTCCGACAACATTTGTCCAAAAAGTCACTACACTCCGGACCCCTGCTCTCTAGCTAATTGCCCCATCCCCAACTCTGGCCTCTGCTTCCGCACCTATACGGTGTACAACTTACAATGCGCTAAGTGTCAGAAGTTCTACATCGGTAGCACTGTAAGGTCTCTGCACCAACGCATAAAGAACATCTGAACACCCACATTTCTTCCTTCCACAAACACTTCGCTCTATTAGTGTCCGCATTCTCAACTCTGTCCGCAATGTCAGTCAGCTTCAAATTTCGGAAGCTATTCTAATCTCGAAATTTCATCCAACTTTGAATAACATATATGAGTTGCCTTCCGCTTTTATCCTCTGATTCTTACATTCTTACATTCCCACCCCAACCGACTTACCTTTGCCTCTTCCATTTATTTGCCCAGCACCATCCACCTTACACCTCAATACCTTTTATCCTGTGTTTAATTTTTACATGGTTAATATTAATATGTAAAACATTATAATAATAGACTTTAATATAAACGAGAATGGAGTAATATACACTTTATGTATATGTATGTAGGCCCTGTGTATATATATATATATATATATATATATATATATATATATATATATATATATATATATATGTATGTGTGTATGTATATGTGTGTGTATGTGTGTGTATATGCATGGACGGCGGCACCGGGGGGCAGGGGGGCTCAAACCCCCCATTTTTTGACTTGCCCCCTCACTTTACGGTCATCAATGATGAAGTTGTGTGTGCATGTGTTTAACACGCCCCCCACTTTTTAGGAAAGCCCCCCCACTTTTATAACTGTCCCGCCGGTCCTGAATGTATGTATATATATATTTATAATCCCTAAATTAAAGTTTAAAATTTAATAAAATAAAAAATGAAAATAAAAAAATACAAAAAAAATAATAATAAAAAAAAATAATAATAATAAAAAAAAAATTTAAATAAATTAATTCTAGGAATATTATACCTTTTAAATAAATATGTAGTTAGAAATTTACACTTTATATGCATATATGTGTGTATACTTTTATCTCTTAATCCCTCTATCCTTTTCCAACGGTTTTTTCCTACTCTCATGATGTTAATTCTTTCCACAATTGATTTCAAGTTTTCAAGTTTTTTTTTCAAGTTTTAATTCTAACCATATTCTGTTTTCAAAGTTACCTCCCTTTGACCGTTCGTATTCTCATAACGGCCCAAATTTAAAATTAGAATTGAATTAATAAAGAAAAAAGTTAATAAATCAAATAAAATAAAAATAATAAAATTATAATAATTAGTATATAAATAAACAAATATTAATAAGATGATGACTTTAGCTGAATAATTATATAATTAAATTATGATAGGAATAATTAACATTTTCTGCATACCTACTCTTTATTCTCTCCGGTATTTTGTCAACAACAGTTGATTCCAGTTGATTCCATCAGTGCATCTCGTTCGTTCGTTTTTTCGACCACTCGGTCTTTAATTTTTGGTCGTTTTATAATGAAAGTTTTTCTTTCGAAAATTTAAGATTACCTTATTTCGGAACTTTTATTTGCCTGACAGTATCCTCTTTTTATTTACTGTTCCGGTATTTAATCTGTTTTACGTGAAATATTAATAAATTGATTTGAGATTCCATTCTTGTTTTCTCTTCTCGTTAGTTTTTGTTAACCTTTCCACCTTCCGGTACCTATATCACATTGCTCCAGCTTCGGATTACAAACCTACACACACACACACACACACACACACACACACACACACACACACACACACACACACACACACACACACACACACACACACACACACACACACACACACACACACACACACATATATATATATATAATGATTAGTGAAGCTTGAAGCATAAACGATGTCGTTGTTGTTTTTTTAATTTTCATTATTATATTTTTTATTCAATATTTAAAAAGCCCTACGTTCTTCATCGAAATAATCAGAGAAAATCAAAAAGTGAAAACAAGGTAACCCATGTGCGGAGTATAAAGTATTGTTTAAATGTTTAGAGGCTGTTATCTTTTATATAAAAATGTCGCTATTCAAGTATTTAAGTATACTTATAAGGTGTATTTTAAAATTTATATTTAGAATTTTTTTTATATATATTCGAATGTAAATTTTTTAACATAAAGTACTTATAATAGCTCAATCGTGTAAGGCCAAGGCTATGCTATATTTAATATTTTTTTGTAATTTTATACTATATCAATGTTATAAAAGATAGATGTATGTCATTTCATAAAACTTCTTGTTTATTAAGCATAAAATTGTTTTGGCAAACACCAACAAATTTGTAAAATACTCATGTGCATTTATTTTTTGATGTGGTATCTTCAGTGCTAAAAAGCAAAAACACAAACCACATGAAAAACTAGGCGATTACAGCCTAAATTACAATCAGTGCTCATTATCAACACACACACACACACACACACACACACACACACACATATATATATATATATATATATATATATATATTCCTAACATGGAATTATGGTCCCGTTATATCCGTGTGGTACCATATCCTTTTATCTATTTTTATTTCTATTCATCATCGGCTATAATTATTAATCTAATATATATATATATATATATATATATATATATATATATTTATCCACTCATAGAGGGTTTCACTGTATCACAGCTATTCAGTGTGACTAAACAAGCAAATACTTCAAGCTGAGATCAGGATCCCACGTTAACTTATATAAAACATTCACAGCAGCTGAGATCGCTTTATTTTATTAGTAATGAGATCCGTTTCCCGGGAAAATTAAATCACTCAAGAAACTCGTGCTCTCAGCTTTGCACCCCATATATGTATTTTTACTCGATTTTTGGACTATTTTAAAGTATAAATTGTAGTGTTCTGTCATTATTATTTAGAAACTTAATTTCTAAATAATAATGGCGATTTTAACTTTTATGTTATACTCCCAGCAACGTTCTTACATAGAGGCGAGGAATTTTCTTTTGCGAGTGAGGGGGCGGGTTAATAATGATTCTAATACATAAATGGAAGGTATTGTTTGATAGGAATTAAAGGTAAAAAGAGTAAGTTTTGCTAAGTATTATTTTAACGAATATAACGTTTAATTAAAAGAGTAAGCGAATAACTTATGCAAAAAAACAGCCCCGGATTTAATGTATAAAAAGTGAATATTGAAACGTTTATTAGTGAGAACTGTTTTTGCAAGTGCAAACCGACGCGTGAGAAACGCTCGTGCGCAAATAAACTTACTGATACTACGATGACTATGCGTCCCTATTCTTTCATTACGTAAACAAAAATCCTAGTCACATGCATTAAAAACAATAGTGAAACATAGTGCGTAATGTATTTAGTTTGAGTTTAAAACAAAGAAATGTAGGGGACATTTTTTTATGTATATTCCAAGAACGTCATCGGGAATAATATTGTGGATGTTTATGCATTTTTCCTAACCTGAAAACAAAAGATTTGGAAGTCTTATGTAATAGCCATGTAATTGCTGAATGCAATAATAAAAGTGAGTGGACGGACGGTGTAATACGAAAAAGTGACCCTAATTAGGTCTCTACCCAATTTCTCTTACGGTGTTCTAGGTCGTGTTTCTCTGGGATTAGTCACTCCAACTCGCGCGCTGAAATTACTAAGACAAGAGAATATGGCTATGCGGATGAATATGAAAATCGGTGAATTCAAACGAAACTATTTTTTTCATCGAGAATCGTGTACCAATGAGCAAGTAAAGCCCATGGAAGTATATTTCTATCAGAAACTTTTGTTTACGAAGCTATACCAGCAAAAATAGGGAGAATTCTGATCTTACTTTATATATATGTTGAAGAGCTATGCACTATTATTGATAGCCACCGGCGTTCTTATTTATCAGAGTGCTCAACCACAAAGTTAGGAGCATAAAGAAATGACATTTATTCATCGGTCATTATATATATATATATATATATATATATATATATATATATATATATATATATATATATATATATATATATATATATATATATATATATATATATATATATATATATATATTATTTTAGAGGTAAAAGATGAGAATAAAACATTGTAAAGATACAATATTTATTAAAAACATCAAAAGTTCAGAGCAAGGAGCCTCATATCCTTAATCCATGGATTTTCAAAGAAAACCGGTATAATAATAACAATAATAATAATAATAATAATAATAATAATGATAATAATAATAAATAAGTTAGTAGAATTTATAACTCAGATATCCATTTATGGGTATTATATGTATGAATGTATGTATGCGGGATGTGTATATATATGTACATGTATGTATGCTTGCATTGGATTTACTTCATTGTATATGTTATATGCATGTATATTATGTGTATGTATTTGCATCTTTATCTGTATGCGAATCTGTTTATGTACATACCTCTATTGTGCCATACACTATCCCGCGCAACAACCCCTTTATATGTAGATGTACACCCACATGCATCCGTGTGAGGGATGTACACCTTTGTTCGATTTTCTATCACCCTAAAACCCTATAGATGTCTTATGAATCCGTTATTTGAATTCAAGATTATTGCAACCATATCTTATTTGACACCTAACAGACAATAAACTAATAAACTAATACCACCCACCTTTCTAAATTTAAAATCTCTCTATGCGAATTAGAGTTTCCTTTTTTTTTAAATTGATAAATAACATCCCTAAGAAAAAATCGTTTTTAAAGATAAATATTCCATTAAGAGATTGTCCTAACAATAATCTCTCTATAAAAATGGCCTTAAAATAATAACCCTAACCTCTAGCCTTTTAAAAGCCAAGAAAGGAATTATAAGTTTAACCGCACCCTTAAACAAAATCATTCAACTAAACGAAATATAAACAAATCCTACCTACCGCCGCCATAAACATCATTAAGCTTAAAAAACCAAGCGAAATCTGACACTCACTCTGATAGACAAATAATATAAAAAAATAATGTAAGAAGGTCCTTTTAAACAATAATATATACGAACACAGTTTTATGTTTTGCGTATGTATATATCTGTGTTAGCTTAATATCTGTGAATCAAATTTAGTGTACATCCTATATATATCTATTATGCGTGTATGTGTGAGCGTGGATATGTATACTTAACATTTCAACCCTTCCTTAACCCCCTACACCTCGACTGCACCCATTAACCCTCCCCAACTATCATAAACAGCTAATATTCCCACCCAACCCGACAGAAGAGGCACTTTCTTTCTTTATCCAACCCCTCAGTCTATAACAACGCTAAACTCGGCTCTGACCTAAAATATCGGATCTCTATATATGGATGTATATATATAACCTACCGATATTCGTTTCAACCAGGAAGCGATGGTTGTTCGAAATCCTCAATTTTCTATATACACCGAACTATAACAAAAGAAAAAATTCCAGCAACAAACGAATACAAATACTACACAGGATAAATTGGAATTTACCAATTACCAAAGACCACCAACATCTTGCAAACACTTTTGGACTCCTGAACAATTTAAGTATCGCTTTCTTTTTCAAGCATTCATCCCTAAATAACGGATGCTTTTATTTTTATTTTTATTTTTTATTTCATTTTGTCCTGACGTATTATTAGATAACACCCACTTTGATTTTACGCTCACACCTCAATATAAGACTTTTCACCTCTGGCCCTAATTTTGTTCTTTACTTCTACTTTGTTTTACTTTATATAACATTTTCAAAGTTAATTGTTGCCGACAATATTTATAATCGCATTGTCGGCTTCCCCATCCTCTGATGAGAAGAAATGTTTTCTTTGAAAATCCATAGATTAAGGATATGAGGCTCCTTGCTCTGAACTTTTGATGTTTTTAATAAATATTGTATCTCTACAATGTTTTATTCTCATCTTTTACCTCTAAAATAAAATAAATTGCTCTATTTAATATATTGAGCTTTACACTATCACGATAGATTATTATTATTATTAAACGATAATTTAATTATCGTTATAATTCTACACTTAAATATATATATATATATATATATATATATATATATAGTATTACTATCTACAGTTTACGTATACAAGAGGGAGAGAGAGAGAGAGAAAGAGAGAGAGAGAGAGAGAGAGAGAGGGTGTTGAGCTTCCTTGCTAGAACTTTAAATGTAGGCTTATGCCATGATATCAATAACCTCGATTGCGTGTGTGTTTCACATTTTAGAAAACTGTATTATCCACTCCGTAATGAACGGTCACATGCGACCAATAGAGTTAGCTACGGCCACGCTGGACTGGCTACACGACTTCTCGTTACGGGTTTGATTTCTGTTGTAAATCTCTCGTGTTTCTATTTACTTGTATTCTGTTTGTTTACCACATTGAAACAGAAAAAAAATGTTCATATTTACTCGTATTTTCTAGTATCATCAATTGATGAATTATTTGTATTGTTTGATTATCCTGGTATGAAATTAAATACAACGTCAAGTTCTTCTGCAAGTTCGTTGTATTATTATTATTACTTGATTTTGTTTGTAACGTCTAAGAAATACAGAAAAGTCTACTCTTTTGTTTCATTTTACTCTAGTCGAAGTTCTGAGAAATCAAGAGCCTCCTACCTGGGGTTAACACTTGATCTCTATATGATATACATAGATATCCGAGTGTTCAACTGTTCTCTTTTTTTACCTGTCAAACGTTAAGTTAGTAAAGAAGTGAATAGCATACATTTTCCTCTCCCCAATTGACCAGTTAACTATGTTGTAGTATATCTTTCTTGTGGTCACTTGGTCTTACCGGATTTCAGGACAAGAATTCATGTAGGCTGGTGGAGTATCAAGCTTAGTGATCTTACTAGATACAACATCACTTGGAGAAAGATCACCATTTCTCGTATAAGCCAGTATGTAACCATACCGAGGTGATCTTATTTGGGCTTCAAAACTATGTTATTTAAAATATTTGGTCAGGGTTTACTTGTAGAGTGAAATGTCTTAATGTCAAATGGTTCTAACAAACCCTTGTATAGGAAGACCGAAGACATTCGAAGATGGTGTCTAGTAGATAATTCACACTCTCCAGTAGGTTATTTAAACTCTCCGTTGAAAGTTATACTCTTCCATTTCATTTCAGTGTTAGATAATGTAAGTGATGGAGGAGCGAGAGTTGTCTATTTTTTCACGATCATAGGGTGACGTCATAGCTCGATGCGAGTAAGGTTACTTTTCGGGTTTGATTTCTTTGGACTTTATCGGAGTCGGACGTATCCGCTAGCGGCTTGTGCTTTAGTCTGTTGTACTTAAGTACAACAGACTAAAGCACAAGCCGCTAGCGGATACGTCCGATGGTGCACCGAAAGTGTTTTGTCGAAGAACACCAATAAACTAGCGAACCATACCTGTGTGGTCTCGTGTTTTATTTACAAAACAATTACACTCAGAATGACTAAACCCCTTATGATGAAAGATGACGGACTGGGAGATCATCATTATCACCGCCGTCATCACACTTGAACCGAGTCCAGTTGAGGCATAAGGCCACATTAATTGGCAACCCTTTACCTATGCAACAATAGTATTAGGCTCTAAAATCGGAATTTCTCGTCTTACAGTATTAATTTTCAGAACATACATCTCGTTAGCACCTCTGTCCACAAACTGACTAGTTCAACTGACAGCACATACTTACCGTTTATGTTCTACTCAAATTTTAAGTCCTTTTCACTTTCAATCTCCATGGTATTCAACTTACTAAAAAGAAATAGGTGCAAAGCTCGGCATCTCTAACAACACAGAATGTTTTATCTTTCAACAGTTCGGCTCGTGTGGCAGAGATACACGTAATATTGTCTTCTGCGCACATCTTAGTTCCGTCGATCAAACCGATCTCACCGAGGAGTCCTTATTAGCGGCAATCAACGTCATTCACGACAACGACCGATCAGACTTCTACAGCCCTCGTAAACAATGACAACAAATAAGAGATATCATAGCAAATGTAGAATTTCACTGTCTGCATCTAGCAACATTTATCATGATTATCACTATATATAGCACGAAACCATACTCGCAAAACTTATAGCAGTATTATTCCGATCTTGTCTCCAATAACTGACGTCATCATGAGAGCTTACGAGAAT
>OY744523.1:128982187-129044687 GCA_963556195.1 Sepiola atlantica
TTTGGAGTAGAAAGCTCTTCGGCATCTGGAGACCTCCACAGTGAATGGATGTGATTTGGCAGATTGTCGGCTGGGTCTAGTGAATTGACGTCGTGGGGTCAACAGAGCAGCAAGTTCATGAGAGCACAATCCATTGAAGTACTTGTAAAACAGGCACAAGGAAGCAACATTACGGCGATGGGACAGGGGCTGGAGGTTGGTGGATAGCTGGCGACTCTTTTTTGGACCTTGCCTAAGAGGGAGAGACTAGTGGATGATGTTATCTGTGAAAGTCAGGCCGAGGATTTTGAATGATGAACTCGCAGGTAGGGTGTTATTTGCCATGGCGATCGGTGGCTGAAGAGGTTTTTTGTAGTTATTGAAGGAAAGTAGCTTTGACTTTGCGGCATTAAAAGTTACCATCCATTTTTTACCCCAATCCACTACAGACTGGAGGTCATTTTCTAAGGATTCAGCCATTGCCTCAGATATGTGCGCGTCGGTTTTGCCAACATGACGAGAGTAGAGCGTGGTGTCGTCAGCAAATATTCCTATCTCAGTCTCAATGTTATCAGGGTGGTCATTTATGAAAATCAGGAACATAGAGGTCCAAGCTTGGATCCCTGGAGTACATCAGCATTTATGTCATGTTGCTTAGATGAACGGCCATCGAGGACAACCTGGATCTTTATTTTTGTTAGGAAGGATTTAATTATATTAAATATTTGTCCAGTAATACCATATGAGTGCAGTTTTAGGAGAAGCCCTTCATGCCAGACCTTGTCACGGGCCTTGGATATATCAAGCGCTACCGCCCTAGCTTCACTTGCGTTGTCCAGTGTATGATATATGCATTCAGAGATGACCGTTAGGATATCTGCAGTAAATCGAGCTTGTCTAAATCCGTATTGATGATCAGAAAGACGTTTAGCATTAACTACGTGCCGGACTATTGCTAGATTGATTAATGATTCAAAGATTTTAGCAAAGATCGGGAGTAGACTGATTGGGCGGTAGTTTAGAGGATCAGTTCTATCTCCGGAATTCTTGAAGACTGGTTCGCCAAAGAAAATTTTCCAACTATCAGGGAAACAAGATTCAGCAAGGCATTTGTTGTATAGTTTGGAGAAGACAGGGGCCAGCTCAGTAGAGCATTTCTTTATTACTATTACTGGTATAATATCAGGCCCACAGTCTTTGGAGGTGTCAATGTTTTTTATGATGTCTCTGACCTGAGATGGGGTGATAACCAGGTTCTCAAGTGTAGCTTCAGTCCGCAATGGGAGGGGGTGGTTTGCTGAGTCCAGATTGGAGTTTAAGGTGAAACGCTGGGCAAGTAATTCAGCCTCATCAGTTGCCATCCAAATAATATCGTTGTGATTTGATAGCGGGGGAATTGTCGATTCTCCATTGTTCATCACACTATTGTAGATTTTCCAGAAATCACGAGTACCTAGTTTCTGTGACTGAATGCGTTTTTGGTTATCTCTGTATTCCTTCGCTTTGCTTCATCTATCACTATTTTGCAATCATTTCCTGCCTCAGTAAATTTCAGTCTATTCACAGTTGACTTATGCCAGCCGAATTTTTGGAGTACCTTCTGCCTCTCAGCAATAGCAGCTTCACATTCTGAGGTGAACCATTGAGAAGAGTGGGGGTTTCTTAAGAATTTTCGCGTGAGGACATAAGAATGAATGTCTGCTTTGACCCGTTCGGTTAGCTCATTTGCACACTGATCAGCGGGGAGTAAGAAGGTTTCACCCCATGAGGCGTCGTTGATGTGATCCCTGAGGGATTCAAAATCAGACAGCTCATAGTTTCCCATCGTTTTGAGCATCGACTCTTCAGCTTTTGGACGAGTTTTTAAGATGATAAGTATCATTACCACGACGTGATCAGAGTTTCCGAGCGGGCTATGGCCATTCGCCACACAACCCTCGGGTAGTGAGGTCAAGAACAGATCGAGAAATGAGACTTGCTGGTCCGCACGATCAGGAAGGCGGGTCGGAAAAGTAACAGTCTGTGAGAGGTCGTGAGCTGAGGAGAAATTAAACGTAGAGTTCCCAGCTGCATCAGTAACGCTGGAGAATCCTAACCAGTCACGGTAGTGTGCATTAAAATCTCCAAATATATGTATTTGGGAATTCGAGTCGAGTTAGAGTGCTCTATCGAAACTTTCAGAGACAGAGTCAAGCAGGGTACTAACCCTGTAATATAAGGTCAATCTAAAGCACATGTAGGCTTGGTCATCTGATTTTAACCTATGTTCTCTAGTCAAGGGGAGGGTGTTCCGAACATTAACGCCTAGCCCGTGCATATGTTTATCAGAGTCCTTACGGTAGAATGGAAGGTAATCAGTCATGTCAAAGTGGTGAGAGGAGATTGAGGATTGAAGGTTCGTTTCACTTAGTGCAAGGATATCCGGGGAGTTTGTCAGGAGAAAAGTTTCTACGTCTTTAATGTTGGTTCTAAGTTCCCAGATATTTGTGAATATATATATATATATATATATATATATATATATATATATATATATATATATATATATATATATATATAAGACAATGAATGTGCATTCAACATTTATCTATTATTATACTAAGGCTGAATACATTAAAATTTGTTTCCTTAAGGTTTTTTGAATTCCACAAAATACATGCTAAAATATAGCTAGGTTTTCTGGGAATTAGGATATGTTTGGAAACGAAACTTAGCAGCAATTGGCAAATAATTCACTAAGTGACTCATCAAAAGAAAATCAAAGAAAAAAACTGTTACGATTTTTCTTTTAAATTAATATCGCATCTTAAATATGCTTTTGAAGGTATTTTGCCTCCTTTCTTATTCTTACATTTTTAATAGATGCTTACAAAAAAAATATGAACTCTATATTTGATACCTATCCCGCGCGCATACGCGTCCTCATTTAAAAGTGGAAGAAAAAACAACCGACACCACACGTCCATATTACACCAACAAGGACGGAGTAATCCAATAAGATCAGGATTTCCAGACACACTTATAAGGCCAATTATACTTGGCGAAATATTTGTAATTATTATAAACTAAAATGGAAGTTTATAAAAAAAAAGAAAAAAATCTGTTACGATTAATCTTTTAAATTAATATCGCATCTTAAATATGCTTTGAAGGTATTTTGCCTCTTTTCTTATTCTTATATATATATATATATATATATATATATATATATATATATATATTTCTATGTAAAAAAAAATATTCAGATATAAATTTTATAACATAAAGCAATTGTAATAACTCAATGATCTAAGGCTAGAGCTATGTTGTATATAATATATTTAATTTAATTTTATAGCATATCCAATGTTATGAAGGACAGATTCACATCATTTAACAAAAACTTGTTTTTATTCAGCATACAATTATTTCGGCTTACAACAAAATATATGTAAAATTCTCCTTCAATAATTAACTATATAATTAATATTTAGAAGTTAATCGGTATTATTAAAAATATTTAGAAAATATTTTTATATTTAATCATAAAAATTGTCTATATAACTGATCAAATTAGCAATTTTATTTGACACTAACACCTTTCTTACTTATTTTTATTTTCGCAGTCAGTAACTAAAATATCTCTTATATATATATATATATATATATATATATATATATATATATATATATAGATAGATAGATAGAGAGAGAGAGAGAGAGAGAGAGAGAGAGAGGGGGGGGGGAGAAAGAAAGAGAACATCAAGTTTTTTTGGACAATTTTAAAGCAAACATTATCGCCCTCTTGTTTCGGTAACCATTAATATCTTTCCACATCGATGGCTCGTATAGGGTTTACAAATACAAGTAACGTTTATTAGCATTCGATAAAATCAGATATAGGTACGTTCACATTATAGCGACTACTATTAGCTTCCTTATTCCATCGTTATTCATTTTCCATACCGACAACCTTTATTAGTTTTTCAAAAAAGCGACTATTTTCTTTCAAGTCACTTGTAGCTGGCGAGATCAGCACTCCTTATAAGATTAACATACCAACAGCCATTACAAACTGTACATACAAGTTATTATTATTATTTTTTTAGCTTTCTATAAAAGCAATCATTACACTGTCATTGCATGTTTGAAACCTTTTTTTGAAAGGGTAAAAGAGTTTTCTCACTGATTTATAGGGAGTCTTAGGCCATAAAACGAAACCGCACCTAGGAACATTAAGTCTATAATAATTAATAGTTAAACTGCTATATGCTATTTCGAATTGAGTTTACATTAAGAAATTAAGGCTCGGTTTGGTTTTCGTTTTACAGCAAATAAATTACAGATTGACCACGAAATCGTTAATAAAATTCACAATTTTTTCTCTATCCCAATCATATTTCGTTGTAATAAAAGTCAGTCTATGCCTGACTTGTCCACCAAGTTTAATTCATAAATATCGGTGGGATTATCTTAAGGATAATGTCTATCAAAACAATCCCCATGTTAAAAGATGTAATTATTCTTATTGTTTATTTATGAATATATATATATATATATATATATATATATATATATATATATATATATATAATAATAATAATACTAATAATACTAATAATACTAATAATAATCCAGGTAAAACATCCAAAGAATTTTAACCGGGTTTATAAAAAGTGCTCAATATCAAATAGAGCTTTTATATATGGTTATTTTTATTTACACAGACATGTACAAAATCTACGACACTGGTATGTCGATGTTATCGATCAACAGCTGTTACAAACTGAGATCTCATCAGGCAGAATTAGAATCCGATCTAAACCCTAGAACATATTTGGAAAGCACCATATATATATATATATATATATATATATATATATATATATATATAGAGAGAGAGAGAGAGAGAGAGAGAGAGTGAGAGAGAAGCGAGAGTCATAGACAACGTATAAAATATGAGGGAGGTGTCAAAATACAGTGGGAGAGGGTGAAAGGTTTAGTAAAAGATGGGTCACTTGACGAGTTACTTGCAAATTAAGGATAGTAAGAAAACTTAAAATAGAATTATTTTCAAGCATAACTCAACCCCAAACTGACGAATATTTCAGCATACATTTTACGTGATCAAAATTAGGAAAAGGCTCTAGGGAAACTAACGTTCATTAACTCAACTTTGGTATGATAATAGATAGATGATGATATAATTATGTCTAGATGTATATATATTTATCAAATATATAACCAACCATATATAGAATATATTATATGTATTATTCACCGTAGAACTAAACGTAAATAATAAAATCCTATTCCTTGATGTTCTTCTTCACACTTTTAATAATACATTTAAAACGTCTGCTTAGAAAAAAACTAATCAGTTTAAATTCTACTCTTTTAAATTACTAGAGCGAAGCACCCCAGCACTACAAAATAGCCATTATTCAACACCTACTAAACTGCGCAAAACTAATCTCCTCCACCAAAAACACTATTCATTGAATTATAAATATAAAACAAGTCCTTGTTAATAACGAATTTCCTTATTATATCGTTGATGAACAAATAAATTCATAATTTGAAACTTAAAAACAACCACTACAAACAATAATTATATCCAACATCATAACTCAAACCATATTAACCCATACTATAGTAATTAAATGCAACCACAATTTAGATTAGAAGAAAAGGTCATGACAAATATTGTGCACCTAAACATATCTCAATTGATAATAATGATAATAGTTATTATAATAAAATTAGATTCATCATCTGCTACAAGAAATTTAAGAATCAAACTCTTTTAGTAAAGTACAACTCCTCTCCAACCCAAACGCATTAGAAAGTACATGCTTATGACCACTGTGAGTCAGAAACACTTGTCCATGGATTACTTTTATGTACGTATGAAATTAATAAATATATATATATTAACGAAAAATACGTCCTATAAAGTTATGGGCGACTAATAATGCAATTTACTGCATCTAACTCACTTAGGAACTGAAACAAAAGAAATTTATCTGTTCAAAAGAACAAATAAATAAATAAATAAATAAAACGTGCTAGGGAATAACATGAAGGCCTTTCAAACACGAACTAACATCGAACTCTCTTAAGTCTTAGTTAATCACTATCCCACACCGGATTTTTTTCGGGGAGCCCCTTACAGATACACCGTTTTCTGTCATTGATGACCCATTCCCTATCGGTACGTGACTACAATCGTTTCAGCTTGCCGATGATTCCACTGGGCACAGAGATTTACTAAAGATGTCTAAATCTGCCCTTTTGGATGAAACCGCGGTACATTGCTGAAATATGTAATATACAGTATCTAAATATTTAAATAAATTTTTCGTGGTACAAAATTTAATAACGGCGAGGAATGCAGACGTTTGGGACATTTTGGGGGGTAGACTGAAATTGAACAAGTATAAAAACGAGAGAAAATTTAAAAAATTAATGAATGTACTAAGCCGGCTTTCGTCCACACTCATCAGAGTATTAACGTGGAAGTAATTAAATACGACTAAAAACTTAAAAGAAATTTATAATGAAAACTAGTGACAAGTTTGGGAGAAAAAATATGGGGAGGAGGGTCACAAGTTCATCACATTAAGTCCTAAAAGCCACCTCTTTTTGTTTACAAAGGGCGGGTTTGATTGACTTGATATATATGGCTTTCAGGACTTTGAGGTGGAATAGAGAATGCGATCTACTTATGACAGAAAACAAGTCACTAGTGTACGTCGACGCACATTCGGCGCTATTTATAAGATGGTCAGCAATAGCAGACTCGGATGTATTGACTAAATTATTTAAATTATTTAGTCGGCCCCGGCGTATGGCAGGGGGATGTGTTGCTTTATTCTGGATTCAAACCTTTGCACTGTTCTTCACACGTATACGGCATCGCACCGACATTTAAATCGAAGAGATTTGGTCGTTCTGCGACCAACTTAAAAAATATCCTTAATCTTTCAACATACCAATTGACGGACACTGAGCAATTTGTATTGTCTCATGGCTTGAAATTCTGTATTCCACCCGTATCCATCAAACATGAGGACATCTTTTCGGAATTTGAAGTTTTATTTTCACAAATTTCGAAATTGTCCCCGTCTTCAGTCGACCAGCCGTTAGCGTTGAAGGCAAGACTTAATGATCTTGCCTACGCTTATGCAGGCACTCCCATTGACTGCTCTAATTTCAATTGGCAAAATGAACATTTTCTTGCCATTAAATCTCTGCGTTTAAATCATTACTTCACCAGATAAGGGTTCGGGAGTAGTGATTCTAGATTATGCCGATTATGTGGCAAACATGATGGTGATCTTGGATGACGTCGATAAATTTAAAAGACTCGGACCTGTTAATACGCATGACAAGATCCTTTCCATTGAAAGTAATTTTCAAAAAAGATTGCTTAAATTGGTTAAGAAAGGTGTTCTTCCTGGGAAAATATACGATATAATCCGACCATAGGTTCTATAAGACCACGTCTTTACGGCCTACCCAAAACACATAAGGAAAATATACCCGTAAGACCGATTCTCTCCATGGTCGGGTCGGTTCAGCATCAGTTAGCTAAATGGTTGGCTGAATTGCTTCAACCTGTGCTTGAAGTATATTCGGCCAACTGTATTAAAGATTCATTCACTTTTGCTGAATATATACGCAATTGCCCTTTTTCTGCTGAGAATAAGTTTATGTGTTCTTTCGACATCAGCCGTTTATTTACATGCGTTCCCTTACAAGAAACCATCGATATTTGTGCTGATGTTCTATCTCGTGGTTTCTCAGTTGGTCCTATTCTCTTTGAGGAGGTCTTCGTAGAACTGATGCGGTTTGCTACGATGTCTGTCGAATTCAATTTTGATAATTTCATGTATCAGCAAATCGACGGCATTTCTATGGGGTCACCCCTTTGTCCTGCGTTGGCCAATATCTTCGTAGGTTTTCACGAGCATAATCTGTTGGCCCGTATCAATAAACCACTTACTTATTTTCGATACGTAGATGATACATTTGGCGTGTTTAACAATGAGTCAGATTCCATATTATTCCTTAATGCACTCAATCAATTACACCCAGCCTTAATTTCACTTGTGAGAGGGAACACAACTCCACCCCTCCTTTTCTGGATGTATTAGTGCATAAATCTGATTCATTGTTTCTAACATCTGTTTACCGCAAACCGACATTTACTGGTTTATATTGTTCACTGGGACTCTTTTTGTCCCATACAAAGAAAAATAAATCTGATTAAATGTTTGGTTCATCCTTAGATTTGCTCTGAATCCCTGATTGATTCGGAGATTGAATTTATCAAAGAGGTGCTCGTTGAAAATGGTTACCCTCTCGATATTGTTAATTCTAATATCGTCACTAAGATCGCTCACTTTAACAAGCCTAAACTTTTTGGTCCTCCAAAATGCCCGGCGTACCTCAGATTACCTTGGTTGGGTAATATTAGCATAAAATTTGCTAATCAAATTTCTGTAGCTGTGCGTCGGTGTTACCAGGCATCTAATCCTAGAATTGTTTTTTTCTGCTCGACCTTTTCTTAAATCTATTCATAAAGATGTTCTCTCACCCCAACATATCAGTAACATTATTTATCAATTTAAATGTCGGAGCGATGCCGTATACGTGGGAAGAACAGTGCAAAGGTTTGCATCCAGAATAAAGCAACACATCTCCCCTGCCACACGCCGGGGCCGACTAAATAATTTAAATAATTTAGTCAATACATCCGAGTCTGCTATTGCTGACCATCTTATAAATAGCGTCGAATGTGCGTCGACGTACACTAGTGACTTGTTTTCTGTCATAAGTAGATCGCATTCTCTATCCCACCTCAAGTTCCTGGAAGCCATATATATCAAATCAATCAAACCCGCCCTTTGTAAACAAAAGGAGTGGCTTTTAGGACTTAATGTGATGAACTTGTGACCCTCCTCCCCATATTTTTTCTCCCAGACTTGTCACTAGTTTTCATTATAAATTTCTTTTAAGTTTTTAGTCGTATTTAATTACTTCCACGTTAATACTCTGATGAGTGTGGATGAAAGCCGGCTTAGTACATTCATTATTTTTTTTAATTTTCTCTCGCTTTTATACTTGTTCAATTTCATCCTACCCCCCCTCACCATCCCCCCCAAAATGTCCCAAATGTCTGCATTCCTCGCCGTTAGTATCCAGATAATATATATATATATATATATATATATAAATATCTTTTACATTTTATGTTTCTCAATTTTGCGTATCAAGTTGAATTAAAACATCTGTCACTTTTCAAATTTACTTTTACTTCATTTCCGTCCTGATAACTTTCATTTCAGAAGTCCGTACAGCCTGCCACATATCCACAGAAACAAATGGCGGATATATTGCCGACAAGCACCAGAATCACAGGGATAAAGATGTCGGCAGTCGGACCTGCTGCGTCGTCGTTGTCGTTTTCGTTGAAGCAGATAACGCGCCATCAAAAATGATCTGCGTTTATTTTATTTGCCTTTTACTAACTCTGCATTGCGCCAGCTTGTCGCCATGTCTCTTGCTTGAAGTGCGCATGCGTACTCTGGCAAACATGAGCGGGAACTGATAGTTTTCTTTGAAGTTGTTGTTCTCGAGAAGAATCTAAAAAAAAAGATGGCCGTCAACAAAAATTGGGGGAAAAAACTATATACATAAAAAAGAAACGTTGCCAGGGAGAATAAGAATTAAACTTAGGGGAAAAAAATCTGTAGAAAATCAATGTTATTCAGCGTTACACAAAGATGTTCTTGATTATGCCTGAGGATATGACCTGAAGATATGTGTTAATTTATTCTGATGTTAATATTAGAAAAAAAGAGGGGGAAAAGCTTCGATCAAAGCAAATAAAAAAAGGAATTTAAACCTTATATTAACAGATCCAATAGTGATGTTAACAATAGCATTATAATAATTACAACATTGTAAAAATAACAACAAAAACAGACTTGGTAGCTTTATTAACAATAATAACAGTCACGTGTTGCTACGATCGGGGAAACACGGGATAAGGAGAAAATGACGAATGCTAGCAGTACCAAGAAAATTACACATTAGAGTGAACTTTTTCTGCTATCTAGAGACCTCTACAGTGAATGGGCTGGAATGTTGCTGCTAGTCGGGAGGGTCGGAGTATCTACATTGAGAAGGTACAAGTGAATTAAGTTCATCGGAGCACATTCCGTGGAAGTACTTGTAAAACTAACACAGATATGCAACTTGCGGCGATGCGTCAAGAGTCGGAACTTGACAGATTGTTCGGCACCTACTAGGTTAGAAATTATTTTTTATACCCTGCCCAAGAGGGAGAGACGAGTGGTTGATGCACTAGGCCAAATATGGAAACAATACTCTATGCTCGCGCGAATGGTGACCTTATAGAACTATAGGATACTGGCAGGCGTTATAAGTATTCTCGCTCTGTAGATAAACCATATGTCTTTTTGCGGCAGACTTGGTAGCATATTCTATGTACTTATTTTAATTCATGTTGCCTAAGAATCTCAGCCCGAGGAAATTTAACGTTGGATTCTCGGGCAGGGTGCCATCTAAGATGGTGCCCCATCATTACACTGAGTTATTCGCTGGAACACAACAAAAAATACAGAAAGGAACTAATTTGGTAAGCCTCCATTTAAAGCGTTATTTTCTTAGGGAACAGATATGCTATTCGAAAAACGACAACACAAGTAACATAAAAATATAGGCAAGGAAAGTGTTAAAAAAGCAAAAAGCAAATGCGCAAATGGTAACTTCTCGGGAATTATCAGGAGAGTTAAAATAAGTCCTTACATTGCAAAACGCACCACCCCAAATAATCTTTTACGACCATCGGATGCATCCTGACAATGTATAGCTTTTAAAATATTGATTCAAGGTAAACTATTGTGGAATGAAGTGTTTCTTGGAATAGAAAGCTAGGAAGACAAACACCTATTGATCTGGAAAACACTTCATTCCACAATATTTTACTTTGAATCCATATTTTAAAAGCTATACATAAGCTATAATAAGCATAAAACAAACTATGTGGGAATAATTAACACAAAAACACGCTTCGAATATTCATTTTTCCTAGCATTTCGACACCATAATGTGTCTTTTTCATAGAAAGAATTTTATTAAGTTGAAGTTAGCTTATGTATACAGAGAATGGGCAAGCTAGTAGAAATAGGGGTACATGAAATTTGTTAGATAGGGTAGATTGTGAGCGCAAGATGTGGGAAGAAAAGTAAAGGGTGAGAAAAAGTGTGAAAGCAGCTTGTTGGCGAAAAACTGAGAAGCGTGGTGACTAGTTGGGTCCAGTGGAAGTAGTTACTTATTAGGCTGAGAGATTTTTTCTAATAAGTAGATGGGTCGTGCAAAGATAAAAAGAGAACAGTGAAAGAAAGAAAGAGAATAAGAAACAATAGTTGTTGTTCTAGATTTTGATTCCAACTGGAATCAGGGTGTGGTAGCGCCTAAAAATATTAGTACAAGCAAGGATATAAGCAGAAACAACACCGTTTAAAGTCCGAACCTTCCTCACCGTGGTAGTGGCGGTGGCAACATGGTAGTGTCAAAGCTATGCCGTCTGGAACTCGGGTTCCTGGCAGGGCCGTCCATGGCGGACAAGTTTGGCACCAAGCAGTATAAGACTGCAACTCGGCTAACAGAGCTCTGGTAAAAATCAAGGACGAGTCGGCATCAGAATCCGTCGCACTCTGGTCATCTCTGCCTCAGCGTTTGGCAAGTAAAGAGGCGTCAGGTACGGAACAGAAAATCAATAAAATTAGAACTTCTGCACCACTCATTTGTGTGTTCTGAGTCAAACGTTTCTCGACCTCGCCTTCAAACGCCCATCCTTGCTGCTAGCTATTTCGTGGGTAAAGATCTGCAATTGGCTGGCTACCGAATAGCTGCGGAGAATGAGGAAGACTTCATGCAGACCAGACAATCTTGAGGCACGATCTTCGTGAGCTCTATGAAGAAGTCCAAATCGCTAAACCACAACAACAACCAATACATCAACAACAATGGAACTTTCACAGCATAACGATTATTCCAGTTCGATTCGAAAAGTTTCGAAGAGCATCCTATTCTACAACATTTTAATCTACTATTCATATCTTAAAAATTATATATATATATATATATACTTCTTATCGAACGTTAGCGGTTAGCAATTTAAATTATTTTCAAATAATATTCCAAATAAAGAGTATTGATTTACTCCTCTCAAGGAGTTAGGCACAAGGCCAGTTTTTATCTTACTCCCACAAGTAAGATGTGACCTAAAGTCAGGTCGGGAAAGTGGGATTTAAAAATTGCCTGGGCAGCCCCGTCGGCATTCCCTGGTAGGGGCGACTCAGGCAGTAAGCAATAAACTTACTCCTCCCCAAAGAGAGGAGGCAAAGCATGAGAAGGTGGACCTCCCAGAACTGCACAGGACAGACCCATTGTTGACCGGCGTAAATCAAGACCCGAAGGCCAAGACAACACCAGTATGGGGTGCAGTATCCATCGGAACAGATACTACACTTTGATCTTAGCCAAAAGGCCAAGGCCAAGATTCCAAATAAAGAGTAGACATAAAGTTATTAAAGTTTTTTACAGCTGTTTCCAGACGATGTGTATTTTCAGTCATATAATTCAACATACAATTTGTCCAGACATCACTCAGAGCCGTACAAAGCAGCAGTAAAAGTTTGAAATATCGATATTTTGTACTGATTGATAATTTTTTCTGTTTCCGAGAAAAAAATATAAATCATATATCACCATTTAAGTATAGAATATATTTGAGTAAATGTCTAATAAATTAAACAAAATAGTCTGTGAACACACAGAGAGACAAGTGTCTCTCATATTATTATGTCTTATTATTATATTATTATTGATTATGTTTATCATTATAATTGTAATTATTCCATTGATGCGATGGCGAAACAGATCCTAATGAAAAGATAACTGTAAATAATTAAAACGTCAGCATTAATGAAAAAATAATGATTTTAATTATAATCCCACGATAGAAAACTAATTAGTAGTTTAAGAGGTGTGGGGTGGATCAACAACGCTGATGGCATCCTTAATTTTGGTTGTAGAATTAATCAAGGAAAGATTGAAGAAATAATGACATTAAGTAAACCGTTAACGTTAAACAAGAAACAAATGTTTCATATTGATCAGATTGGCACAAAAATCTGCGATTTCTTGAAGAAGGAAATAAAATGTAATGATTAGAAACGGTAATAAAGATCCCGAAACGAATGACAAAGATCCTTACTGGTAGATAGTACAGAGTGATGGTTAAGAGATACCAAAGGTTCTGATGGCTGAAGAAAATATAAAATATTTTATGATCTTGTTCACAATGGCAACATCAGTGAATGTTGTTATTACGAATCGACTGTTGATCGGAAAAAAAGCTCAAATCAACAATTTCTTTCCTCCAATCAAACAAGAACAGCTATTCAGTTCCAAATATCGCGTGTTATATAACAACCCGAATATAGTGTTTTTCTTCCACTTTCCTATTTTTCATGCCACACGTAAACCAACATGGGCACGCCGTCGACAAACAACGAGAGACGCGCACGAATTTGTATACATCCAGTAAATCACACGTACGCATATACACAAGTTAGTACACTTACTGCACAAACAGACACGCTAATGCACTCGTACATCCACTTGCCTATTTCATTTTACACACATGTAAACGCACACGGTGACAGCCGAAATGAAACCGTGTACTTAATCTCTCCTTATAGTCATTTATCAGAACGTTCTCGGACACTTTGAACTCTCTTTCTTTACGAACTCTTCATCTTTCGTTGTCTTTAAAAGTTGTCAATAAAAAATATTTATTTATATGAGTGGACTTTGTCATTCATTCAATGGCTTATTCTCCTTATCATTGGCGACTCCGACTTTGGTATTTTCAAACATTGCATCCTGTTATCCTGCGTAGTTTGAAGAAAAGAAAGGAAGAAAAAATCCAGAATAAACATTTTAGTTGTTGTATGATCGCTTTTATTTAAATAATAGTTTTACCCGTGACCTGTTGCCTCATAATGGTTACCACTATATATTACCACTATATATTTTACTTTGATTTGATTCGATAATTCAAAAACTGTGACATATTACGAATAACTTTCTCTATTTTGAATTATCTACCCTTTAGAGAACTCTCATGCTTTTACTAAACAATATAAATAGCAGCACTAATATTGTACCGACATTGTATGCCGAATAAAGCTTTCTCAAGTTACGTCTGTTCTCGTTTATCATTACACATAACTTGAAATAATAATAATAATACTGATGATAATAATAATAATAATAATAATAATAATAATAATAATTATTATTATTATTATTATTATTAAGAAATAAAGGCTTATACATATATGTACATTTGATGGCGAAGCCGAAAAAAAGTTCACTCTTTCTAAATCCTCAAAAAGAGATTAAAAAATATTAGAGAGTAATTAGATCAACATAGAGTGATAGAACTCGAGACATATATAGATAGCTACGAGAGAAAGAAAGAAAGAGAGAGAGAGAGAGAGAGAGAGAGAGAGAGAGAGAGAGAAAGAAAGAGATAGGTGACTTGTTCAATTGATTATAAATTACGCCTAATTAGAATAATTAAAACATAACTTTTTCAAACTTAAATCAATCTGAGGCATATTTTAGCAATCATTTTTTAATTTTTTTATATTAAAGTATTTAGGGCAAAATCCTTAGGGAAACATACGTTGATAAACTGACATTTAGTTTAATAATAGATTCAATGTCACAGAAATAGATATGACGCTTGAAGTTTGTTTGATGTTCAGTCAAACCTCGGTTCATGAACTTCTCGAAGCTAGAACAATTCAAATTTCGAACAAAATTCTCGAATCGCACTAACGGTAACCAAAGCATACCGACTAATGAAACCTTAACAGTTCTGAGAAGGGTTGCCACTTCTCGGGTTTTAAAATCCACCTGGATTTTTATTTTTTGTATCTGGGTTATTATTCTTAGAAACTATATTTTTAAATACCTGCAAAAATTAAAAAAAAACATATTATAAAATGTGTCAAAACATTTTACAAACTGTGCGAATATACACTCAGAATAGTCTTATTTCATAAAACTTTCACAGAGAATATGTATTTTTTACGAGATAATGTTTTATATCATACAGTATAGTTAGTATTGAAAACAATAATATAACTGATGCTTAATAATTTTTTATATTAAGCCATTAAATACCTAGAAATATATATGAAAATTTACGAATTGATCAATTTTACATTATTTTTTTATGGAGAAATATGATTCGCTTTTCGGATACTCTTATAGCTGACGCACCATGTTTCAGTGACTTCGCGTCGTCAACTTTCGGGCAGGTCTCGGAAGCACCCGAGAGTTGACGAGGCGAAAACTGCCAAACGCTAAATAGAAGACTGGCAGACGATAATTTCAGACAAAGAAATTTAAAGAAAAATACATAGATAACAAGAAAGAACGAAGAAACCATAGCTAAACAACTGTTAATAATTAGATGTTCATTTTCTTTTGTCAAAGGAACCATTGTTAATCAAATGTTTTGAAATAAATATGTTTTTCTTTTTGTGCACCGGTAAGTTTCAAAAGGTGATTTTTTTTTTATAGTTAAGGCAAATGTTTTTTTTGTTTTTTTTTTCAAATTTATTTTTAACATTAAAGACAGGCTAGATACGTTGATATTTATCGCATTTCTTTTTTTTTCGATACAAGAGACCTTCGGGAAATTCAACGAGCTGATAGAAATGATAGCAATTCATTTTTTGTTATTGAACGCGATTAATTTCTTATGTCTGCTGCAACCTGATTGTCTAATAGTTTCGTTAACTCTCGGGCGCTTCTGAGACCTGCCGAAACGTTGACGAGGCGAAGTCACGGAAACATGGTGCGTCAGCTATAAAATTACCCAGGGGAAATATGATTCGGTTTCGAAAAATTCGGTTTTAAAACAGCTTTTCAGAGCGAATTATGTTCGAAAACCAAGGTTCCAGTGTACACATTTCCAGAAGTAGACTTTCCTGCACTTTCCGGCTTCTGAGCTAGGATTAAAGTGTAGTGTGTGATCCGTCTTTACTTAGTGAAAAAGAAATCCTTATTGACTGAGACAATTGTTTATATTTTGGTCCAATCCATAGTGCCTCTTTTTAGGCATATGGGTATCCTCCACATTAAAATTAGACATCGTGTCTAACTTCCCACTTGGGGAGATACGTAAATAGGGAGATTGTGCCTAACAAACACGTTATGTTGCTTAATAAGCTGTTTGTAACATTAGATTGGAATCCTTTAGAACTTCAACTGATTTCCCGTAATCGTCTTGTCATTGAATCGTTGTAAGTAGTTGGCTTAATTGGTTGTGACGCCTATCTTTCTCTCTTACTCCTTTTTTCCATTGTTGCTAGCTGTCGCCATTTGTTTTCACTATAACTATAAAAATTGCAGCAGCAACAACAACAGCAACAATAGAAATAACAACGGGCCGGCATATTATTTTTTGCTGATTTATTTCCCTTTGTTTACAAATTCATCTAGATGATTGCTTTCCCCCACACGGAAGGTGGAAAAGACCGTAAACAGTCGTCCGTTGCGAACACTAAAGACAGAGAATATACCTCGCTTCTCAGCAATGTAATTCTTCCAATGACATAACTTCCGGTATACATTAGACTAATCGCTGAATTACCCTCTAATGATACATTTCTATTTTTTACTTAATCTAACCCTTAGTGGAAATTTCTATTTTTAACACACCAAACACTAAATATTGCTACATAACATTGTTATGATGGGGACATTATGTCTGAAACCTTAGTAAATGACATCCATTCTGTAGTAGAATGAGGACGTAAGTGGATGGTAACATTTAATGCTATCAAAGACAAAGTTTCTTTCTTTTAACAATTATAAGAAACCTTTTCAACCACCGATGGCCATGGCTAATAGCACTCTACCTGAGAGTTTATCATTCAAACTCTTCGCCCTAAAATTCAAACGCAACATGAATTGAAACAAATACATAGAAAACATTGCCAAAGCTGCTGCAAATAATGTGGGCTTCCTCTACCGGGTTAGAAAACTACTCACATTTGCCCGTACCCTATATCTCTACAAATTCACCATTCGTCCATGCATGGAATATTGTTGCCACATGGTGCATCTACCACTAGTGTCTCTCTATTAAACAAGGTTCATAAAAGAGTCTCAAATCTAATAGGTCCCGCACTGTCAACCAAGCTCCAACTCCTGTCCTATCGCCGCAATGTTGCATCCACGTCCTTGTTTTATAACCACTTTAATAGAATGTGCCCCCACAAACTCCTAACACTAGTGACCCCTCGACGTAAATACCACCGACTAACATGACAAGCAGCAAAATCCAAACCCTTCACTGTAGAGAACCCCAGATGCTGGAAAGCTTTCTACTCTAATAGGTTCTTCCCTCCAACTACCAGATTTTGAGAATTCTTTTCCTTGTTTTCTGCTTTCCTGACTGTACTAACATGCAAACATTTAAATGTAATGCGAACAGACATCTCGCTGTCCAACTCCCTACTTTGAGTGTCTCTGTAGGCATGGTCTATAATTTAGTAGCCCCTAACATCCCAGTGGCAATGTGCCTTGTCTGGGGTGAATGAGAGTAAAAAGAACGCTAAAACAATTATTGATGTAGTTTGATAAGGAAACAAACTCAAAAGCTCATTTGTTAAATACCGAGTTTGTCGGTAACGAAGACACTTAAACAATTGTGCATTACAAAAAATAAAAGTATTCCTTTATTAGCTCCATTTGTACCTACACAAAGTAAAGTTATTTCGTATCTTCAAGATAACACCGAGTGAAAAAGTTGAGGATGTAGTTAAAGTCACAAGCTGGTTTGATAAAAACATTTCATTTTTTATCTCGTTTTTTTTCCGTGTCTTCTATCGTTTTGCCTTTCGTGCTTGTATGTTTATGGAAACGACACGCATACGCTTAACGTGAGACTGGACTCTCCAGATGTGTTAATGATTAAAAAAATGTCAAACTGCCTTTAAAGTATCCGACACTTGAACCATCCCTGTCGGCGACATCACCATTCGATATTATACACATTGATCTTGGTAAAGGGTACATTGTTTTAGGTTATAAAGTTTATTCTTATTGATACGTCTTTATAACGTCCACGTTATAAACAGTTATTCCTATTGTAACGTCTTTATAATGTTTACGTTATAAAATGTTATTCCTATTGTTACGTCTTTACGACGTCTACGTTATAAACAGTTATTCGTATTCCTACGTTTGTATAATGTCTACCATATACAGTTTTATTCCTATTGTAACGTCTTTATAACGTTTACGTTACAAAATGTTACTCCTATTGCTACGTCTTTACGACGTCTACGTTATAAACAGTTATTCGTATTCCTACGTCTTTATAATGTTTACCATATAAAGTTTTATTCCTATTGTAACGTCTTTATAACGTTTACGTTATAAAATGTTATTCCTATTGCTACGTCTTTACGACGTCTACGTTATAAACAGTTATTCGTATTCCTACGTTTTTATAATGCCCACTATATAAAGTTTTATTCCTATTGTAACGTCTTTATAACGTTTACGTTATAAAATGTTATTCCTATTGCTACGTCTTTACGACGTCTACGTTATAAACAGTTATTCGTATTCCTACGTTTTTATAATGTCTACCATATAAAGTTTTATTCCTATTGTAACGTCTTTATAACGTTTACTTTATAAAATGTTATTCCTATTGCTACGTCTTTACGACGTCTACGTTATAAACAGTTATTCGTATTCCTACGTTTTTATAATGTCTACCATATAAAGTTTTATTCCTATTGTAACGTCTTTATAATGTTTACGTTATAAAATGTTATTCCTATCGCTACGTCTTTACAACGTCTACGTTATAAGCAGTTATTCGTATTCCTACGTTTTTATAATGTCTTCCATATAAGTGTTATTCCTATTGTTACATCTTTTATAAAGCCTACAAACTATTCTTTCATGCCTGTACCCCGCGAAAACATGCATAAAAATATATCACAAAACCAAATAAATTCACATTTACGATTTAAAATTCGATTACTATAAGATAATACTATTGGCATTGTCTAATAATGAATACATATCTTTGCATAATCGAAATATAGCACCATAATATGAAACATAATAACATCAAAATGATATGAAATCGTGTAGATAATCTTATTTATATTGCAATAATATCGAAATCAAATTTGTGAATTTTCCAGTCGTTATTAAAACGTAGTGTTTCCATATGATTTTTAAACAATTGTCTTGTTTATTTATGAACATAAAGACACGCAGTACGCTATGAAAAAATGGGGTAGGAAGTATGATACAACTCTCCTACTTTTCTTTTTTACTAGTGAGTCAACATTTAATGAGATCGATAGATTGATGATAAATATTATGAGAGGATTGAAAATAATGATTTTTTAATGGAAATCTCTCCAGACAAGGCATGAAACTACTTGATGTAAGGAACTAAATTAAAAAAAAACCCTACTAATTCAAGGTAAAAAACTAGCCAACGATAAGTGTTAGATGGACAGATTATGACCCAGAAAACAGCAATTCTTCTCCCTTTGATAGAAAAATCGCTCATGGAATATGAGGACTAAAGGACAATATAATTAAAGCGAGAGTCACGAGGCTGCCGAAAGTAAACCCAAGGTCTAATTTCTACTGTCCTTGAATTGAATTAATATACATTGATGATTTATGACGACGGTATATAACAAGTGTTTGACATTAGATCTACAGATCACTGTTTCAGTCTTCAGGGAAGAAATATTGTCGCAAGCTGTAACTCATATGAGAAGTTCTTGGGGATAACCCTTTTTTCATGTAAATTCCGTTTGATGTAAAGTACATGGATGGAAGAAAGGAACAACTTTGCAGTTGTAGTAGAAGACGAGTGATTGCTATGGAAGTGATAAACGAAGGAAGCAGAGATGAGGCTCAGTCGAGCAGCTTCTCTGAATATAATGGTTAAGCAGAGAAAGACTAGTGAATTCTCCTGTGAAAAAGAGGTATTTTCATGAAACGGTGTACAAATCAGAACTATTTTAAATGAGTTTTCAGTAGAGGATGTTCTGACTTTAGAAGGGTCGACAATAAATGAGAAAATACGGTGGTATATTTACAGAAGTACAAAAGAGTATGTCACAGAAAGACTGCCACGAGATTAGTAATATTTACTTCTTTCCCAGCGCAGGAAGCTGTGGCACAAGGCCTGAAGGTGGGGAGAATCAAGCCAGCGCCTCTAAAGAAGGGGAACTCTGAGGAGCCCCGTCGGCATTCTCCGGTCTGGTCGCCTCATGCAGTTAGCAATAAACTAACTCTTCCCAAAAGAGGAAAGGCAAGACCTGTGAGGGTGGACCGCCTAAGACTACCCAGGATTCATAACTCAACCCGACAGATAAAAAGCCTACCAAAATGGCCCAGTTCCTGTCGGACTGATTGTCGAGAACGAATCCTCGACTTGTATTTACCAGACCGAAGTCTCTAAGCAACTGAAGATGCGGAGAGACGGCTAGTATTTACTTCCTTCTCACTGCAGGAATATGTCGCACAAGGCCGGAAATTGAGAAGAGTCAAGTCAGCGCTCCTAAGGAAGGAGCACTGTGAACTTTTAAAAATTGCCTGGGCAACCCGTCGGCATTCCCTGGTCGGGGCGAGTCAGGCAGTATGCAATAAACTTACTCCACCCGAAGAGGGGAGGCAAGGCATGGGAGGACTACCCAGGACCAATACTCCAGCCCGACAGATAAGAGGCCATCGAAATGGTCTAGTTACTGCCGGACTGATGGTCGAAAACGAATCCGCGACTGGTATGTACTAGTCCGAAGAGTGCTCCGTGACTTTGTCGTAAGGTCCTATATACATAGTGTCTAGAAGAGTTCATATTGTCACGAAATTGGTTCGAACACCATCACATCATAACAAATACATATTCAAAGTCCGGAATAATTAGCAGATGATGAGCATTAAGTAAGTCAATACGACAAGAAAAGTATGTAGCATAGCTCAAGCAGGTTTTATATCACTTCTATATTGCTCGTCGTTAGTTTCCTCGAAAGAAGAAGCTGTTCGTTTCTCTCAAGCGTAAATAGTTGGCTGACTAGATGGTGACGCCCCGTTGTAAAACTATTTTAGTGCTGATGCAGCCACCGAAGTTTCCGTGTCTTTCTTCTCTCCTTGGATGAGCAACAATGTAACAAAATAAAATAGAAATAAAACTGCCAACACATATTTGTTTTAGATGTTTTATTCCTTTATACACTACGTGAGCTTCCCTTCGCCTGCTCACAGGAGGGTATAATAAAAACAGAGCCTTGTAAAAGAAAGCGCCCAAACACAGTCAGCTCATCTGCCCAAAAGAAAGATCTTTCTTTCCTCTTTATCACGTCTAATTTAGTGCTTCCTATCCGTAACGTCATGTCTGGACGAGTACTTCTAACTTTAATTTTTGACTTCTAATGGAACTTTCATTCTTTCGCTTAATTTAACCTAAGGTGAAAGTACAGTTTTTAACATTTTTTTTACACACTTGTCTAAATATTGCTAAAAGTTTATAGCTTAATGGTACCCGTAATCATGTGATGTTGGAAAGATTTAACATTAAAGACAGTTGCTGCCAATGTTTTAGTCAAGTTGGAATTAATATAAGGCGTTGAAAAATAGGGCCCCTTATATCCTCGTGGGTATGGCTCAGCCACAAGAAACTTATGGTTACAATGGCAAAACATGTAGATATATAAAAAATGTAGTCAAACGTTCAAATCATAATCGACTTCTTATTCACAAATATACTCGTCCGTGAAAGGATTAGGATAAGAGCTTAACCCCTTGATACAGGGAAAACGTAGAACACCATTTCAGTCTCAATTTAAGACAGTATTAATGTTACTATTAATCTAAAATAAAAATGCTATTTAGCCGAACTGTATTATTTATAAAATCATTACTGCTACCAATATTAATAAGGTCATAACAGACAGAATGATGCGCCCAGTTAAAAAAGTATAATGCTAAATCTCTCTATATATATATGTATATATATAAATAAATAAATATATATAAATATATATATATATATATATATATAAATATATATATATATATATATACAGAGAGAGAGAGAGAGAGAGAGAGAGAGAGAGAGAGAGAGAGAGAGAGAGATTATTTCATATATCGATATAAAGTGTTATAAGATATAATATTTTATGTATCGATTTTCAGTGCTCAATACGTGAGTAGACCTAGGTTGTAAGTTATGAAAATGGCCATAAATATATTTTCATAGCTTATTTATTATATATATAATTTAGAAAATATTATTTATAAATAATTAAATCTTGATTGAAAAGAGACGAAACGTATACGTCCATAGATAAATAAACAATAACAAATATTTATATTTGAAGCTCCTCGTTAAAAAGTAGAGCCTCGTAAAAATGGTAGTAATAACACAGCGTGACGTCACTTGCTTTATATGGATTATTCCTTTACTTATAGAAGTTGAATGCCTGTATGTCTCGCCGCCTTTAAAATGTGTTAAAATTATCATTGTTTATAAGCTGTTCAGAACTGGCCTATCGGTTAGCGACGTTGGATTGGGGTTGAAAAATACTTGTAATCCAGGGTTTCTAATCGTGTGACCGGTAGTGAATAGTCGTACTTCTATGCTGATGAGTCTTGATTGAAAAGAGACGAAACGTATACGTCCATAGATAAATAAACAATAACAAATATATATATATATATATATAGTATTAAAGGTTCATACTTTTTTTTTTTAATAAGCATCCGTTTGAAATTTAGTAAAAAAGAAGTGTGGTAAATAAATACCATCAAAGCTTGTTATAGATGCAATATGTATTTTACAAAAAAGAAAAGACAAATCGAAGACGATTTTTTTTTTTCCTTTTTTTATAAACTAACATTAAGTATGTATGTAGTTTATAGTTATACAGATATTTCGCTAATAAAATTAGCTTATTCATTGTAGTTGAAAATTCCGATGTAATTGGAAAGCCCGCTTCTGTTGGTGTGAGCCGGCGAGTGGGATGTTGTTTTTTTTCCTCTCTCGTATGAAATCACGCAAGCACGTGGAAGGTGAGAGAGGAAAAACAACAACATCCCACTCGCCGGCTCACACCAACAGAAGCGGGCTTTCCAATTACATCGGAATTTTCAACTACAATGAATAAGCTAATTTTATTAGCGAAATATCTGTATAACTATAAACTACATACATACTTAATGTTAGTTTATAAAAAAAGGAAAAAGAAAAAAAAATCGTCTTCGATTTGTCTTTTCTTTTTTGTAAAATACATATTGCATCTATAACAAGCTTTGATGGTATTTATTTACCACACTTCTTTTTTACTAAATTTCAAACGGATGCTTATTAAAAAAAAAAAAAGTATGAACCTTTAATACTATAACCTTCCACGTGCTTGCGTGATTTCATACGAGAGAGGAAAAAAAACAACATCCCACTCGCCGGCTCACACCAACAGAAGCGGGCTTTCCAATTACATCGGAATTTTCAACTACAATGAATAAGCTAATTTTATTAGCGAAATATCTGTATAACTATAAACTACATACATACTTAATGTTAGTTTATAAAAAAAGGAAAAAAAAAAAATCGTCTTCGATTTGTCTTTTCTTTTTTGTAAAATACATATTGCATCTATAACAAGCTTTGATGGTATTTATTTACCACACTTCTTTTTTACTATATATATATATATATATATATATATATATATATATATATATATATATATATATATATATCCTCATCTCGAAAATTATTCTCTGATTCTCCTTATTCCTTCCTTCCAAGGGATTATCATTTAAATCTTTCAATGGCGTTTGACACCTGTGATGCATTACGGTTCTCCGCAAAGTGGAGCCATGCACTATTCCTTAGTTATGCAGGATGATATTATCCGAAGCTGACACGTTCTCTCTACCGAAAGTTCTGTTTGTAGATCACCACAGAGACTACAACTACTCGTAAAGAATAGAGATATTTTAATCGAGGTGAGTTTCCTCTAGCTCATAGGCAATGCCTATTGATGATAAAATGGCCGAAATCCAGTTATAGTTTATTAACTGAAAATGTGTTATCATTGCTTATTAGTGCTGTGTTGGTCGTGTCGCCATCTGGTTTCGTCTTTGGCATCATCTAATTTCTTACATTAAACGTACATCTGTATTACATGTTTATCTTAAACACGTAAATATTTGCATTACACATGTTTTATTGTGTATCTCTCAACAATGTGTAACATGTAACTATGTTTATCAAGTTATTATGTCACTATCTGTTTTCGTCTATATTAGGGGGGGGGCGAATGCCATGCATTTACCGTATATCTCCATTAGATTTATGTCTGCATTACCTGTATGTTTGGTACACGTAAAGTTGTATGTTTTTCCTGATTCCTTCCTTCCAAGGGTGTATCATTTGAATCTTCCGATGGCTGATGACACCTCTGATGCATTACGGTTCTCCGAGAAATACACCCCTCGGCTGTCATGCAGAATGATCTTCCCCGAAGCTGACATGTTATCTCTGCCGAAACATCTTCTTGTCAATCACCACAAGAACTGCAACTACCCGTAACAAAAAAAAGGTATTTTTAAAACGAGGTTAGACTATTCTAGATCCGTCGTTTTCTTTCTATGCCTATTCACATCATTATATATATTTAGTAATTCATTTAGGTAGATTTGTTTAGTAATAATAGTATTTAACCCTATTGAGAAAATTAATTTCATTCATTAAAGCAACGAAGCGGATAGTTAGCGTCTATCATCCTTAGGTTTTGGAGAAAACTGGATTTCTAAAAGATTTTTACAAATTTTCTCTAAATTTATAAAATATTTTATTTTAATCACGTAATTATAAAAAAAGATATATTGTGAAAATGTCCATTTTTATATAGTTGATATTTTAAAAATATATGATTGATTAAAAACAAAAATCCCCGCCCGAAAACTAAAACAGGTTACACTCCTCTAGATCCGCCGTTTTTTTTATGCCCATGCACGTTAATAGGTTTCCCTCGCGAAAAGTGTGACTCTCGGAAACGCACGAGTGGTAATTCTCTTTAGAATGACTAACTCCCGACTGCAGCTGCAAAAATGCTTTGAAACGAATCACATACTGCTAGGTGCATAGGAAACAGTCGGGGACGCCACGGAAGGCCGTCCTGGAACGGTACTAATCTGCATGAACACCTTTACCATGCAAAATATAATTTAAACAAAATCAAAGAAAAATGTTACCGTAAACCGCATATTTAGTAATTGTACTATTTACATTCACTGAGAAAATTAATTTAATTCATTAAAACGAGGAAACAGATAGTTAGTGTCTGGCATCCCTATTTTTTGACGAAAATAATATTTTTTAAACACTTAAGATTTTTTGCTAAAATTAATTAAACATTTTGTAATTTTTACATCGTATATATATATATATATATATATATATATATATATATATATATATATGCTATTTGAAGAAAAAAAAGATTGATTAAAACAAAACTTTTCGACTGAAAATTAAAACTGAATGATTGTACCTTTTCTAAATTCAATCGTACTCATTCGTAACAAAAAATTAAAAAAAAGCGGCACCTGAAACGATGTCCGCCTCTAAAACTTATATCAACTTATTATTAGGCATTTTTAAAAGCTGAAGTATTGACAATAAATTCGGTCACGTACACAATCTCTAGGTTTGAAATAAAAAGTATATATGGAAATAAAAAAATGATTAAAAATAAAGGCTGTCTACTTGAAATCAAAGCAATAAAAGAGTTTTCAATAAACTAATAAATGTTATCTAAAAATATATAAATTCTATCGAATTGCCAGATAAAAATTTATAGAATCCGAAATCTTTTATATTAAATTTATATTAGATTTAGACCTTTCCGTCTCACTATATTTTGTCTGAAAGCAAAACCAGAGAACCAAATTGTTTCATCGCTAAAACTAGCAGGAAGACCCGACGTTGCTCGGGATTAAACAATGATAACTACTATGTATTTGTTTACTATGCTCATAGCACCATATAACTTTCTTTGTTTCTACTGACTCCTGCTTCCGTTTCGCCCCCTATTATAGTCGAAAAACGCAGATATGTTGGAAAACTGGCAGAATTAGTGTCTTATACATATCGTTTAAATTTCATTAAAATAGGATATACATATTTGAAGTTTCAAAAAGATTCTGTCCCCATGGGTAACTTTGAGGTGGAGGCACATAGATATTTGGCGCATAAAGAGTAACTCAGAGATTCGGGACAACTTCCATTGTCTTCCCCAGAGAATTTTGTACATATTATATAAATTTAATGAAAATAGAATATATTTTAAGTTTTAAAGGAAGTTCGGCCCCCATAGCCTTGTTGGGTTATCCGGGCACTGAAAGAATCGGGACATCATCCATTATCTTCCCCGGAAAATGCTGTACATATAATTTAATGAGATATATTTGAAGTTTTAAGGGAGTTATGCACTTAGAGATTCGTAAACACTTCCATTGTCTTCCCCGGTAAATTTGACATCAACTTCGCCATGACCCATAGCGCAGTGGATATAGTACTAAGTAAAATCCAGTTCTAAGTGACAGTCATCTGAAGGTTGAAGGTTCAATCCTCAGTGCGTGCGATACGAAAAATTGCGAATTACTGAGATCCTCTTTCCCAGTCATGGCAGATCGAACGAGAGCATGCTACTCCCGTTGATTTAATAAAGGGTTCTGTTCGAAATTCCGTCTAGATTCCCAAGTTCGACAGAAACATTCCCGAGTTCGACAAGTTACATCTGAAGAAGGTAGGAGGTTACATCGGCCGAAACGTTGTGATAAAAACACCCAAGATGAGAACAGTATACCAAATTCTACCAATGTATAGATTGCATATAAAATAAAAGCAGGTTACGTCGAAAGAGATGAGTCACTTTATCAGTGAATTGCACATTATGATTAATTAGACAAATTAAAATGAGATTTTGTTTAACGCATACCTCAATCTTGGAACTTCGGAATAGTTTCTCATGTGAGTAAAACGCATAAAAAATGCATTGATTTACTTATCTTCAGTATAATATATATATATATATATATATGTGTGTGTGTGTGTTTGTGTGTGTGTGTGTATATGTGTGAATGTGTGTGTATACATATTGCCATCGATAAAATGCTTGATTTGCTAATTAATCTACTACATTTTCTAAGTAGGGGCGTTCTGTAAGGTATGGAAAAATAAAAATGCTTTTAATGAGGTAAGAGTTTATATATATATATATATATATATATATATATATATATATATATATATATATATATATATATACGAATGTGTGGAAAGTATTTGCTGAAAATACGGTTAAGTCTAGATGAGGTATTTTTTCTAGAAATTCTTCCTTTTCCAATTCATTAATTTTCTCTCATAGTAAATAGCTCATTAAAAACGTTTATCCCAATGAATTAAAATCGATGATCGTTTAGTCACCATGATCATTATAGAGGAATGCAATGGGTCGAAGTGACTACACCCAGTTACATGCTTTCTTTGGAACGCCAGGGAAGAACGCGGTTCGTGTTAACTCTTAGCAATAATTACAGATTACACACATTTCAAACAGTCAAAGAGGTTTTCTAAATCTTCTGGTCTATTTTTCTATACAAGAAATTCTGTTTAAAAATTGTCGACTTTTTAAGAATTCTATGTTTTTATTTTTGATGAAAGACAATTTTGGTTCCATTTCTCTGGTAAACGACAAGGACTGAAAACCTGGGTGTGCTACAGAAACACTTTTTATCAAAACCCCACACTTGACCTTGTGTCTAACTTCCCGGAGAGGAGGTAAATAAAATACCTTATAAGAAAAGACTTTTCGCGCAACCTTTATAGCTCTGGTATACACTATGGCTACATACACAGTTTCGACAATAAAAATCAGAAACCACAATCACAATAATCTACTCTCAGGACATCGTGAGAATTCCACAGTAAATCTATATTAAACTATTTGAAAGCTGCAAACACTATGAAATGTTATGCTTTGAGGTGATAGCTTCATTTAATAGTAAAACTATTATTGAAGTCAACCATTCACTTTAACACTTAACATAAAGGATTTGTATTTTCAATAAACAATGTTCAACTTAGTAAAAACATAGTTTGTAGAATTTATAGAGCTTTCTGTTTTTGTTGTTTCATCGTTAAATTAAGTGTTTTTTAATTCATTTTCAGCACTGCCAAAATGAAAGGTATTTCTTATTCACATTTAATATCATCATCTACTTATTTAATCCATGAATTGGATGTACATTCTATCTGATTGTTTCAAATATGGAGTCAGATGGACGTTCTGTTACAACCAAACTTTAATGGAGATGGATACCTCTACCCCAGAGGTCATGGTCACTGTACAGACATACCGACTACTTTGCTTTATATATATATATATATATATATATATATATATATATATATATATATATATATATATATATATATATATATATTATCTACATCCGTCGTTGGGTCTGTCGGTCTGACATGCACTGTTGCTTTTCAACCTTGTGTCATACATGCAGAAAACCAAGTTATCCTTATCGTTACAAAACATTAAAGTTCTCAAATTGTATTCATATTTTGGTAGCTGCATTTTCTCCTTGTATGTGACGTATCTAGATTTGCTGTCCTGAAATCAAAGCTCCTTATTTATACTTTTAAAAGAACTAACTCGAGACAAAATTTATGAAAGACAGAGGAGGTTTATTAGACTTGTTCTGCGTTCCAAATCATTGATTAACTCAGACGGGGGAGACAGACAAATATCGTTAATCACTGTTTAATCATATTTTGTCAGCCCATCTCATTTTTCATGCCCACGTGTTGCGTGATTCCAAACCAACTGCCCACTTTTGTCTCACACTTTCTCTTTGATCCATGTGAAGTCCTATAGTTGTATTTTAGATTACCCATGAGTGTATAACGGTTTATACACGCGTGTCGTCGTGCACGCAGGTTATTTTAATCTGCTGATAAACCCTCGCGGACACCGATGTTTACAAAAAAGGTTAATTTAAACGAGAGCCGTCACATAAACATATCAGAAAGACAGGTTACTTTTATACGCCTGAAAGTGAGAAAGACAGACATATAGATAGACGGTAGCTCGTCTACATCTAGTCATATTGTGTGTGCACAACACTCCCATTTGGGACACCACCCCGAGCACGTGTTTTCTTTCTTGAAATTTTGCCAGCTAAGAGATCGAAAAGCTCCGACCGGAAATCATGTAATTTCATCGACTTCCGCTAGGGTGACTTCTGAACTTTAAGGTGTAACTCAAACACTTCCATTAGAACACGAATATGTAAGAATACCCGTTTCTATTAATTCCCAATCTCGAGGTCAGCAAGTTTAGCCCGGCTGACCTTTGATTTCCTGTTAGTCTCAGCTAACTATCTTATATACTGGTTGGTTTACTCGCCCAATATCTAACAGCGTGAATTTGAAATAGTATTTTCGTTCTTAAACGCAAAGATTAAGTGGACACATCTTCAGAATAATCGTCTTTACTTAAATTTATTGTTCGCATAATAATTTATATTTTTGTTCGGCACTTTTTAAACCCTTTTTGTTAGCACGGCGATTGTTTCATTATGATGTCTATTCACTTCCTCGTCGTCTCCTGGAAATTGTTTGCCACGGTTCATAACTTTTTATTATATTTTATTTAGTCCATCATGAATAGTTTGACATTACTAAACACGCAGATTAAATGGAGGCATCTTAAAGAACAACTGTTCTTTTTTATAATTTGGACAGCCAAATTGGCAAGGGCAGTTTTAAATCAATTTGACCGATTTGAGCAAACTGGCCCTCGCAACTAAAATAAACAAGGAATTTAGAAATAAAACAAATAATTTCAAACATTGTAATTAAGAATTTTTTTACAGTTAGTTTTATATGCTTTGCCCATTTGTCATGTTTCAGTTCGAAATAGGCTTTTCGTCACTAAACGCGCAGATTAAACGGACGCATCTTAAGAATAGATGCGTCCTTACTTAAATTTATTGTTCGCGTAGGCGATATTTTCGTTCAACGTTTTTTTTTAACTTTCTTTTCGCTCGCTGATTGTTTCCTCATACTGTCTCTTCACTTCCTCGTCTCATGCAAATTGCCCGCCACGTTTCGCCAGGTTTCGTCAGGTTTCGCGACTTTTTATTATACATGATGACCAAGAAGGTACTGGTGCATTTTTAACTTAAATAAATTCTTGATATTTACTAGTACCGTAATTATATTTTAACATAATATGACGGAGACAATGGAGATTTATTTGCCAGAAAAAAACCCTGAAAAATTGGCAATGTCAATTGGCCTTTAGGTTCCCCAGACTTGACTAGCCCTGACTTTTCTTGCGGAGGGGTATCTCAAAGAAAAAGTTCACATCAACAAACCTGAAACTTGAATTGAAAGAGAACAACAGGAATGAAGTCGAGGAATTAAACTGTAATCTAGTGAATCTGCAATACGTCATGCATAATGTTTTGGAAACGGCACGAATTTGTGAAGCTGAAAATTTAAACCATTAAAAATATGTTATTTTTCATGAATAAATTCTTATTAATTTTTGTACTTTTTTGCAAACAAATCTCTATTGTCTTCGTCATATTATGTTATAATTCCATTAAGGTACCATCAATATCAAAAAAAAAATCTATTCAAGTTAAAGATACTTCAGTGACTTCTTAGCCACTCTGTACGATCACCAGTTCTTATGGTTCCTGCAAATGATCAAATATGAATGGCTTATCGAAAGGAGACACGTCGCCTCCTGCAAGAAAGATACCACAGTTAGCGTCTTTGAAAAATTAGCGCGATTAAAAAACAATTCAATTTGATTATTGATTCTTAGAAACTTCACATCATTAGAAGGATTAGAAGACAAAGAATCGATGCCGTTAAAAGTTGGCGACTGTCTAAGAATTCGCACTTTCTTCGCAATACAATCACTCCTTCATAAAAAGCGTCTAAATTAACAAAAACATATTTAAAAACTTCTATTCATCCCCAAAAGAAGGCATATTGCCACTGAAACGTAAAAGGCCTACTGTGATACGAGTCAGATTAATAGGATGCCATCTGAGTGGGGAGCAGGGCAGCAAACTGTTTGTCTACATTAAATTTTAAATTTCTACGTGGTGGTACAGTCGAGGAAACAAAGAGCAGGGAATGAATTCCAAAGGCAATCGGTCCCAGAAAAGTAGCTATCAGAGTAGAAAATCTTTTCAAGGGACTTCTACAGTGAAGGGGGGGGGGGAGGTTGCTGCTAGTCGGTTGGACCGAGGGTGTTGCGTTGGGGGGAACAAGTGCGGTAAGTTCACCGGGGCACATTCCGTGGAAGTACAAGCACAAATATGCAACACTGATGTGTGGCAGACACTGCAGGACCTACTAGGTGAAAGGTTCTTTTTTCATCCTGTTCAATAGGGAAGAGCTTGTGGTTGTTGCACTAGCCAAGATGTGGCAACAATACTCCAGCCACGGGAGAATTGTACGTTTATAGAGATATAAGATATTCGAAACTGTTAGAATCTTGGTGCATTTCGATTAAAAGAAACACGATCATTTTGTATTATTTTCGTTTAACGTTTTTCTTAGATGATTCTGATTCTGATGATGATAATGATGATGCAATTACGGACGGCGCTATGTTATTTGTCTCTGTAATAAACTACAGCAGCAATAAAACAATAATTATGTTTTAAGTTTTAGAAATTGAAGAAAGAACAAGTATAAAGAAAGGATAACTGACTGTTGTTGAGTATATGATTGAGAGAGGTTTATAGAACCAGCCGATAAAAGCAATATTCACATTCAAGATTGAGACATGTAAGTAGAGGATAAAGAAGGGAAGAATCAGAACGCCTCAGTGCAAACGAGGTAATAGTGGCGGCTCCAGACAAGACTACATAGTATGATAATTACTCTCAAATTAGAAACGTGCTAATATGACGAAAATATTGAAAAAGTTGATTTGTTGACACAGTTCCCCAAAATCTTCAAATGGCTAAGTTTGCGATAAAAATTAAGAAGAAGAATACGGGAAGATTAAAAAGACTAAAGACATAAATAGCCAATCCAAAGCCATCGGTCACACCTCAGTTTGAGACTAGTTTTCGTATAAGCTGAGAATTTTCGGACCTAGAAAGAAGGCAGAAGGTAGACAGGAAACGACTCCGTTTCACGATTTCAACAGCACTCCTAAAACTAGACTCTGAACAAGACCCATTTCACTCAAAATTGATTATGTGACACTTTGTTAGAGAACTTAAATGGAATTTTAGGTGTCAAACTTATAATGTCCGGGTAAGTTTGATTATATAACATTGTATGGGAGGGAAAGAGTGAAAATACCAGAAAAATAACTCGCCCCCATAACAGTCGAAGCCCACACCAGTTTAGGACCGGTTTATACTATTCTAATGGAAATCGCCTCAGACAAGGCATGAAGCAACTTGATGTAAGGAGCTATCAAAAGGAAAAATGGTTGTCGCAAAATCAGAATATGCCTATTCGCCTAAGCTTTGAAAAAAAAAACAAGGCTAAAGGAAAGAGGAAAACACCCAGCATGAAGAGAGTTCCCAAGTCTGCAGTTCTTGGAAAGAAACTAACGGAATACGAAGCTGTATTAAAATGAAGTATCAAAACACCGAATTGGTGAAGACTTCTAGACCTACGACAGGGCCGGCGGGACAGTTATACAAGTGGGGGAGGGTTGTCTTAAAAAGTTGGGGGGGGGGGGGGGTCACATTGCGCCCAGAATGCCAAATATGGGAATAAATTCAAAATCTTGACTAAAAATGATCGTCCGATAGTGGTTGAGAGCTGGTTAGAAGCGGAATGGTATTCTCTTGGTGTTAGAAAAAGAAACAATCAAAATACTTCAATTTTTTGGCGTCCGGGCTCAAATTACCTTATTTGGGCATATTGGGGAAACATCACTGTTAAGGCATATTTTGGTTTAAAATGATCGTCTGGTAGTGGTTGATGGCTCATTAGAAGCGGAATGGAATACTCTTGGTGATAGATCCAGAAATGTTTTTGGCGTCTGGGCCCAAACTACCATATTAGGGAATTTTAGACCAAAAATACCTTTTTTTGACATAATTTAGACATGAAATAATCTTCTGATAGTGGTTGAGATCTTGTTGAAAGCATATTAGCAAGTCGCTTCTGTTGAAAAAAGAACAAACAGAAATTTCAATTTTGTGGGGCCTGGGCCCAAATTTCCATATTTGGTCATTTTGGACCAAATACACCTTTTTGGATTTAATTTAGACATGAAATGATTTTCTGACACTGCTTGATAGCTATTTGAAACATATCAGCAAGTCGCTTCTAGTAAATATGACAAATTCAAGAATCAATTGGTTTATCAAATATAGAGAATACATAAAGTTAAAAGTATTAACTGACAAGGTGCATATACAAATACAAAAGTAGAAAGTATAGAAGTTTAAATGTATTAAGTATAAAAGTATAAATGTATGTATTGGAATTGAAATAGCTCGTTGGAAGCGTATTAACAAGGCAAACATGCATTGTTTCTCTGTTCTTCACTTCAAATTGCGTTCATTGGACTTTGCTCAAAAGATACTGTATCAGTTGTTCTGTAGACAGAAGGGCTGGAGGGAGGATGGAATGAATAACTTTGGATATTATGCGGATCCTACATAGTGCGAAACAAGAATGTATCGATGCAATCCGAAAATTCACCGGTATGTTAATTGATGCACCATGTGCGAGTGGAGGAAATACAAATAATGCTCCGCTTTGCAACAGATTTTTCAGCCCTCAAAATCGCTCTTACGTATGTTCTCTCATCCGTAACAGCGTCGATCGCGAAAATTTTGAAACAATCATGAGTAACACCAACATCATCCTATCACCCAGTCTGTCACAAACAAATGTGTGCATGTGGAAGCATTGAAAACCTTGGGCATCGAGATAATGCTTCATCTCAGAATTGCCTTCGTCGATGGATTATGATAATGCCGAGCTATGCCCAAATGTATGACCATAGTTCAAGTGAAATAACAGTAACTCGATAGCAAAATGGAGTGAGAGTCCAGTAGAGTCTTGGAACAAGCACGTTCGGTCTTTCCTAAGTGGTCCAGATGCATTGTCTCGGCAACTGTCCATCAAGGACAATATTCATGATATACTTCAACGAATGTTAATAATGTCCCCTGAAATCGCTTCACGACGCCCCCGACCTCACTGTAATATTTGTGATGAAACTGGACACACAGCAAGGTCAATCAGACATACCAAGTCAACTGCTTCAACTATGGAACAAGCTCAAATATATTAATTGTATTATTGACAAGTTTAATTTGTTTTTTCGGTCATTGAACATTTTAAGCAAAATTTTACTTTAATACCGGAAAATTTCAATTTTCCTCGATAAATAAAGAATTTTCGAGAAAATACTGTGTTTGACTCCTTAATACGTTTTGATTGGTCTCTTTTTAATGATGATGTGTATAAAATATATTTTGTAGTACACCAGGTCCCCACAGTGAGAAATTATGAGAACGTTTTCAAAAATTATGATTTTTCTGAAAAATTTGGGGAAAATTGACGGGAATTATGTGTTCTGAATAATTCACCCCTACCCGACTTCAAGTTAAATTTTTCAAAATTGAATGCAATCAAAGGCTTTTTCTTTCTACATATTCAGAAAAGGGATAAAAAATGCTTTCAGATGGATGGAAACAGAATTTTTCCATCTTGTTTCTGAAAAAAATGGTGAAGGTTTGAAAATTGACCATTTTCGGCGAAATTTTACTTAAATACCGGAAAAAACGATTAACTGACCGGTTTATAAAAAGGGCCGACTTTAAGTTGCTCTCAAATTTCGACCGTTTAATATTTTACCTTCTGTTTTTTTTTGCATTGTATTCCCTGGACTCTATTTTATTGAACATTCCAAAATTAATAAATTCTCAGTCTGGGCACACTGTGCGGCCTATATGATGAACATATAATACGTTTTTTGCATACATATGTAATTTAATTTATTTAAGTACATAAATCTTACAAACCAAATATCCATGCATTGTGTATTATACAAGTATGTCCTTTCACATAGTGGTAACAAAGTATCATATTTATATATATAGTATACAATCTTTTGTAGATATAAAACGATACTAATAACATGAAACAATTTATATTCCCAAATGTAATTGCACATATTCATATCAATGAATATATTTTAAAACAATCCAAACGTATTAAAACTTGTATCATTAAGCTGTACAAAAGTGTTTGCAATAGAATGCAAGTTCAAAGAAGACGCCTTATCTTTGTGGATATTCAGAATTGCTACACTGTTTAAACGTGTAGATGTCATTGTGGACCGTACGAATGTTTTTAGGCGTCTCATAGCAGAAAAGAATCGCTCTGAAACTGCATCTGTAGCTGGACTGACGAGAAGTAAGCGAACCAGTACCTCTATATCTGACACCACAGATCGAACAGTGTGTCGATTTTTTGGAGAAGAAAATGAAAGTCCGTAAATATACCTATAGAATAGGGACCTTTAACAAAAGCTCACCCATTTCGCTTGGTTTTCGGCAAATTTTAGATAAATTTGATTGTTGGTCTTATATTGTAATGATGACAATATAAGACCAACAATCAATTAATAGATAAGCTAATTAGATAAAATTAAACACATGCATATCAACTTAATTATTGATGACCGTAAAGTGGGGGGGGCCTAAGTCAAAAAGTGAGGGGGGCTTGAGCTCCCCCCCCCTGCACCCCGGTGCTGCCGTCCATGTACGAGTCAAACGAGCTGGAACAAAGCAAGCAATGGATTAGATAAGATAATACTGAAGAACACGTGCCATAATCGTATTTATAGGAAAGACTGAGACTAGCAACATCACATCTGTAAAAGAGAGGGTGAGGCTAAGCAAATTACAGATAGTTTATGCACCTTATCAAAAGAAGATTTTCGCATCTTAGCTGGTAGTTTTACACTGCCATAGGTGTCTACGTAGTTCAAAGAGACCTTCTGAATTTAGGCCCTGAACCAGACATGCTACTCTAAAAACTGACCCTCTGACAAAGTGCCAGAGATATTAGGTAGAATTATAAGTGTCAAACTTACACAGTGTCTATGGAAGGTTTAATCACAGACAAACTTTATCGAGGTTTCCCTATAGAAACTGATGGATTAACACGCGTTGACAATTTTTATGTTTGAGGCTTTGTTTGTATTAGGTGAACGACTCGGACAAATACTCTTTCTGGCGGCTTGTAGCTATCTATGATCAGATCAAAGTACACACCGGTTGCCGAAATAGTATGAGTCGTGTGAATTAGCAAAGAAAACGCTAATACAGACTACGTACGAAGAACCGGCTCGTAGCGGCACAAAAGGGCAACATTTAGATGTCTGTACAACCGATGGCATAATTTCGGGATTATATTGTATATGTCTAAACCATGAAAAACGTCCGCATTAAACATGGGTTCGAAAACGTTTAGTTTCCGAAGTATAAGCCATAAAAACAAATACTTATCAACATTCTTATGCAAACATCTAACACGTAAAATATGTGTGATAGCGCACTGTTATTTCCACATATAGGATAGATAAACACTATCCCCGTGACAGGATCACAGATATAATAATCCTGGGTCTCGTGTTGGCACACACACTAATAAACTATCTAAAAATTACACCAAACAAATATAAAAGCAGTGGGACTCAGAAGAAAAACCTCCGTGTCAGGATTGGCATGGGTTTCTTTAATAGCTGACATAGCGACCAGGTTGGAATCCTGCGAATGTTGACCTTCTTATTTCAAGTAAAAGAATACAACGGAATACAACAGACCATGCACAAGTAAAACACAAACCAAAAACTACGTAAAGGAAGAAATGGACCACAAAAGGGTATAAGCTTAGTAATAGAGTTTAATTACGAGAGTAACCCGCCCTGCAAAACAGCTTCTTTACACACATAATTCTGAAGTTATGCCATCGATTTTATAGTAAAGTGAGAAGCTTAGAAATAGGCTCTGATTGGTTTCGCATCGTAACGTGTTGATAAGAAAAGAGTGGTACTTTGAAATTGTCAGCAGTGAAGTAACAGTCCATGAAAGGCATATATTATATGTTATATACGGCATAATAACGTTGATACATCGATTTCCGTTAGATCACCGAATATAAGCGACGTTCAGCATGGCGAGTACTAAATGGGTGACCATTTGGGAATACAGGTGCTGTATTTGGCTTGGAGAGAACATGGGCTCCACTAGATTCCATCATTCCCACAGAAAAGTTAGGATAGATAGAGTATTTGCCAGACGTTATGGGGGTTGGATGGATGGGTGGATGGATGGATGGATGGATGGATTAAAAGGCAGTGTGTGTATCCGGTTGTGTTTTAGACTATCACAACGTAGAAATAAAAATACTGAGGGAAACTTCGTAAAAATTTATGATACAACGTACCAAACCAGCCGGAGATGATAGGTTCAAAAGTTAAATAAATTAATAGTATGCATGTTCAACCAATGTGACATCCCGGTTTACCACGTTGAATTCAAATGCTAGATGAAGCCACCGAGAAGATCGGTGGAATAAGAAGATAACACTATTCTAATGTGTTGCTGTTACCAGTATAGCATGAAACATATACATATTATGCATACGAGTTTTCTTGTATTATTCACAAGATTGAAGGAGAGGGGCACACAAAGGAGGGTAGAGTGATGATGTTCATTTGCCGGCGGATTCTTCGTTCTAGAGTGTCCCTATCTACTTGACTCCCTTCCCCACGAGGGAAGAATTAAGCACAAGGTCAGTTTTTTTATGCGCGGAAAAAATCTAGCTCCTCAAAAAGGGACACTCAGGATTAGGACAAAGATAACAATTACCTCAGTCTAGAAGGATTTCTCCTCCACTGACTAAGGACAGAAAAGATGAAGTGTACTGTCAGAACAGATACTACACTTTGATGGTGTGTCTAGCAATACGAATGCTGAGTGAATCTCCCCCTCTCTTTCTCTCTATTTATCGATCGTCTATCTATCTGTCTCTCTTTATCGATTCTTCACCAATTGATTTCTGTCAATTTAGCTCTTCTGTTTTATGCAGTGATACACCTACGCACGTATTAGGAACCCCTTTTTAACTTCTCATATGTTCCGCCCACGCATGATTTTAACATTCGATCAGAGTCTTTTCTGCAGCCATTTCTGAGTACAAACGTCGACCTCAATTTTCCTGTGCATCAATGCGTAACCATATTTCCAAGCCACATACAAGGACTCTTTCAATGGATCGATGTATAGTAGCACTTATTGATATTTCCAGTAACTGGTGGGAAGAGTTTCCGATTCCCAAGAAAAAGACGGAAACGGTAAAGTAAATTCGTATGAATCAGCATGTTTTGACATTTTTGTTCAGTTTCGTTCTGTGGTTGCCATTAGTTTCCCCGCTTCTTTTTAGAACCAGGCACTTACAAAATGGACCACGTGAAGTTTGCTAACATCTATAAGTGAGAGTGATGCCATTGGTCAGACTAAATTCGAACTTCGCACACCCAGGTTTTCAGTCTAAATCGTTATCCCCTTCACCACTGAAACATCCAAACTTCATCACAGCCACCTCCCAATTTCACCGCCGCTACCGACCAATTTCATTACCGCCACCTATCAACTTTACCACCGCTATCTCTCGACTTCATCACCGCTACCTCCACCTTCCGACTTTACTACCGTCACTTATCAACTTCACTACTTTCACCTCTCTACTTCGCCACCCCCACCTTTCAACTTCATCACCTCCACCTCCCAACTTCACCCCCGCCGCCTTCCGACTTTGCCACCACCACATCTCAACTTAATTACCGCCACCTTTTAAGTTCACCACCGCAACCACTCGACTTTATCATCGCCACTACTGAAATTCACCACCGCCACCTCTCGACTTCTCTATTGCCACCTCACGACTACATAATGGCCACCTCTTAACTTCACCACCGCCACCTCACTTCACCACCGCCACCTTTTAGCTTCATCACCGCCACCTCTTAAATTCACCTCCGCCAACTCCAACACCAGAAACACATATTTAGATTCAGGGCACAATTTCAGCAACCAACTGGTAACAGATCAAAGAATGGCAATACGGTGCCGACAAAAATTACTTTAGAATTACGCTTTCTATTCTTGTCACAGAAAAATATTCAAATATTGTTATATTATTTTTTCCGGTGAACGCCTAATAGTTTTATAAAAAAATGGATCCCACGTATTGAATGTGTTATCATATTTACTGTTATTTCGATTATTCCTATTACGGTTTTCTTCTCCAAGTGAGTCTTGTCAAACTCGGGAATCTGTACGGAATTTAAAACTGAACCATTAATTTAATCCACAGAGATAGATGGTTCTTGTTCCGTCAGCCATGATAAGGTAGAAGTAAATTTTAAAATTATATTTTTAGTTAGCCTGTAGTGAGGAAAAGTCGACATTATTTTCTGAACACCTAAAACAACAAGACATTATTTTCTTACCAACCTAAGAAAACCCGACATTATTTTCTTAACAACCTAAAAAACGACATTGTTTTCTTACCACCATGAGAAAACCCGACATTTTTTTAATTACCAACCTAAACAAAACCCGACATTATTTTCTTACCAACCTAAGAAAACCCGACATTATTTTCTTAACAACCTAAAAAACGACATTGTTTTCTTACCACCATGAGAAAACCCGACATTTTTTTAATTACCAACCTAAACAAAACCCGACATTATTTTCTTACCAACCTAAGAAAACCCGACATTATTTTCTTAACAACCTAAAAAACGACATTGTTTTCTTACCACCATGAGAAAACCCGACATTTTTTTAATTACCAACCTAAACAAAACCCGACATTTTTTTAATTACCAACCTAAACAAAACCCGACATTATTTTCTTACCAACCTAACAAAACCTGACATTATTTTCTTACCAACATAATAAAACTCGTTATTATTTTATTACCAACCAATCACGACAACAGAACAAATACTACCTCTAGTCTTAAATAGTATAGTTTTGGCTTCAGCGGGACAGATACGAAATCTCCATTATTTAAGTCTCCCTACTATAATCTCCGGTGTGTTAGTGACGTCATACATTCCGAGAAATTTTTGATTACCTTTTCTATTTTAGTCAGTACTGGGAACAAAAGCCGTGCACGTTTTTTTCAGTCCACACCTTCGAAACAATAATTGAATACTTAACTATTGACTAGTTACAAAATACCCATCTTTCTCTCTCATATACGTGTAATACGTTTCTCTGTTCAGATGTCCTTTTGTTAGCCATTTCCAGGTGTTTCCGTGCGTCTTTTCTCTTGTCATTCTAATGAATCGCCCATGTAGCTATTCTTCTTCCGACTTTTTCCTTTCTTGTCTTTTTGGTTCTGGTTTCTTCGCTTCATGTATTGTTCATTTTGACGGTGTCTCTTCCTGCGGTGATCAGTTTTTTTGTGTTCTGGGTCATGCATTTTTCCAAGTCTATTTTGTGTCTTCGTTCCTTTTCACGTAGAATCGGTCACTATCATCTTCCGGGTGTAAATCATTGTGTGTGGTCATTAGTTTCCTCGTCTTCTGGTCAAGTTCTATGTTGGTCCACCCTATGATTAGTGATACTGCTCGAATGTTTATTCCTTTAACTAGATTTCTACTATATAGTTTCGTTTATAAGAGTTTCCTTGTTCTTCTCAGGAATTTTTCCAATCTCTCTTCCATTAATGTTGTCTGCTTTTATAACTCCCATATATTTATAGCAATCATGCTCGCTAAGCGCCACATCTCCTCTTATTGTGCAGTTCCATTGTCTCCGCTGTCTCCAATTTTCCCTTTTCATCTCTAATAGTGCACACTTTTTCATTCCGAATTCTATTTGAATGTCCTGGCTGAAGATTCTGTTTACAAGTTCCCTTTTTGTTTTTTTGCAAATAGCTTCCTGTCATCCATATGTATGAGGTGGATTATACTCGGTTCAGTGACTGCAAAATTGTATCCAGAATCACATTTTCTAAGTATGTTATCGAGTGGCATCATGTCTATGATAAATAGCAGTAGAGATAGCAAGTCTCCTCAGAAGATGCCTCTCTATATTTTTATTTCAATCAGATGTTGTCCTCCAACGGTAAGTTCTTGTCTCTATGTTCCCATTGCTTACTTTATAATATTAATAATCTTGTAGAATATCTGGTACATTCTTAAACATCCAATTATCCATGCTTGAGGGATTTTGTTGTAGGCTTTCTTGTAGTCAATCTATGCCATGGCTAGATTATTTTCCCTGTTTTTTTACCTGCTTCAGGATCTTTGATATATGTATAACAGGTTGTACTATTTCCTTTCCTGCATCTTTTTTTGTTCCTCGGGCAGTAGTTCACAATTGTTAATGGAGTTGTAAATCTGTTCTCTCAGTTGTGCCGTTAGGATTTTCCGTGTAGTTGTAAACAAGTTATTGGCCTGTAGTTGCTTGAAGTTGTTTCCGTTTCAGCGTTTTTCTGTACTAACGTAGTTCTTTCTTTGGTCATCCATTCTGGTACATCTGTTTTGTAAATATATCCTCTCAGTGTTTGCGTTAGGGTCGTGAGTTTTTGAAAGCAGTATGCATGTATTCCATCATGGACTGGCGTTTTCCAGTTTGCCGTGTTCGTTAGGACCGTCTTAAGCTTTTCTTCATTAATTTCGTTTTCTGTTCCTTCTTCAATTCTCTAAAGTTCTTTTTTCATGTTTTTCAGCCATTTGGCATTTCTGTTGTTGTCTTGAGACTGCCCCCATATATGGCTCTAGAATTGTTTTGTTTCTGTCGGGACCGGTTTTTCAGTTTTTGTAATTCCCCCATTTACGTTTATATTAAACTGTCTTTCATTTTTTCACAAGGTCCTGCTTTTTTTTTACTGTTCCGATTTGTATCTGTACTGTCTCAATCTGTCTTCTTTTGCAGTTATTTTTAGATTTAGTTCTTCATGTTTCTTATTTAGTCTTTCCTTGTGAGTAAGATTCCCCCTTCCATCCTTTCCCTTCAGTCTTCCATTCTTCTTGACCCGTCACAACTATTTTTGTAGTATTAGCAGAGGCGGATGCCATCTTTTTATTTGGAGAGGTCACAGTTTATAAGATTTCTTGCAGTTTCAGTTCCCTCGGTTTCACATGGTGTTTCTTGCATGTTTTTGTTTTACTTCTGTTGTAATGTCCATGTAGCGTGTTAGTGTTCATAGTTTATGTGGGTTAGTTTCCATATTCAAGGATTTTCCTCAAGATTTCAGCTGTTTTCATCATTGCCGTCCGTTGTATAAGTATTCCCTTTGATTTCAATTTCCCCTATTTTTTTTCATATTTTGAAGGACTATCATTATTTGTACTCATTAGTAGTTATCATACAAGTCATCGTCAGTGATTGCTCACCGACAAAAACCGATTGTGTTCCCTGGAGTCTTAGTGATTACAAGCCTCCCCAGATTTCCAGTACTCTCTACCTCTTTTCGATAACCACCGCAAATGACTTATTATTATTATTATTATTATTATTATTATTATTATTATTATTATTATTATTATTATTATTATTATTATTATTATTATTATTATTATTATTATTATTATTATTATTATATACTCATTAGTAGTTTTAACAGCATTTAGTATCAGTGATTGTTCACTGACAACAACCAGTGGTGTTTCCTTGGATCTGAGTGACAAAACAGTCGAGAACTGTCGACCCCTTTGCAATAACGGTTGCAAATCATTTTGCGTTATCGCAACAGCCGTTTACTATTGATTTCTCGCTCGGACCGACCATTGGGTTTCTCTGGACTTTGAACGCCAAATATCCTCAACAAAGCCCTAGTACTCTCTGTAACCTTCTAGTGGAGGTTAGGGTTAGAGTTAGTACTTCGGTTTCTCCATCCTTCTTGATCCGGCATCATCATTTGTGTGGTACCTGTCAAGGCTGGTGCTAGTATATGTGTGTGTGTGTGTGTTTCGGGGGTAGGTTAAGAATTTTCCGGTAGTTTCAGTTCCCTTGGGCACGTATGATGTTCTTTCTGTTTTCGTTTTATTTCCATTTCACTTCACGTTTAGCTGGCTAGCGTTGTGGGTTGGGCTCGGCATTCCAAGTTTTTATTTAAGATTTCTGCTGTTTTTATCATTGTCGCTTCTTCTTCTTCTTCTTCTTCTTCTTCTTCTTCTTCTTCTTCTTCTTCTTCTTCTTCTTCTTCAAGCTTGAAATGCTTCAGATTTTAAACAAAATTTCGATTCCCAATCAACGCCAGTGGCAACCGAAGCATACCGACAGATGAAAAGTTAACAGTTCTGTGCAAGGTTGACACACCTAGGGGTTTAAATCCGTGTTTGTGTTTTGAAAAACAATTTGGGTTTTTATCTTTATAATATACACTAAAATAGTCTTAATTCATAAAAAGTTCACAGAATATATATTTTTTTAACGAAATACGGTTTTATATTATGCATCATAGTTAGTATTGAATACAATAATATACCTAATACATTAATATACAATAATACACCTAATAGAATAATAGTATTGAATACAATAATATACCTGGTTCTTACTAATTTGGTATATTAACTTATTAGCATAAAATTGTCTATATATAAGCATTAACGAATTAATCTATTTTGCATTATCTTTAATGTGAAACTATTACTCAGTTTTCGAACAATTCAGTTTTAGAACAGCTTTTTAGAAGGAATTACGTTCGAAAACTGAGGTCCTACTGTTGTGGTATTAATATTTACACCTTTATGACATATTAAATTTGGTGGGATTCTAACCAATATGTTCAGAACTTACAGGTTATCAAAAGACAATCTATAATATAGATTCAATCATATATAAATGTATATATATATATAATAAAATGAATAACGAAAATAAAAAATGGATAAAATACAATATGTATTAATTCATCAAGTATTCAAACAGAAAATATAAAAAAGCTATGTTTTTCCCTTAATCAATGGATTTTCAAAAATAAGCTCTTTTCATCAGAGGAAAACATGAACAACAACTTTTTATATTTTCAAATTTATGCTAACCAGTAATATAATCTTTGCTGAATTTTTCCTCAGTTGAAAATAGATTATTTTTGAAAATTCGTAGATTAAGGAAAAGAAAACATTTTTTTTTAATATTCCTTGTTTTAATACTTACTGAATTAATAAATATTATTTTTATCCAATATTTAATTTTATAATTCATTTTCTTATGTTCATGCCCTCTCTAGTATATTGATCATTGGTCTATCACTACAGGATCTAATATAAAGATATACTATCTATCTTAAGTGTTTCATTTGTATGTAAATTAATATATATATATATATATATATATATATATATATATATATATATATATATATATTATATATTTGTAGTCAAAACTTTAGTGTTTAGGCTTAATAGATATTAATATATACTTCCAGATAATTTATAAATAGAAAATAGAAAACAAGTTCAAAGGTCGATATATTTAATCTCTGGCAAAAAAGTTCATTTTAACAGCTGTTACTTCAATTGTCCAGATAATCAAAGTTTTCTTTTGGGATCAACCAAATCTTGAATCTTCTAGGAGAATAATTTATCAGAAAACATCGGGAAAAAGTCTAAAAAATATGGCATATATTATGAGGTTAATACACGTGTGTTCGGGCAGAAAATCGATCGAAAATAATATTCGAAAAGTAAGATTTGATTTAAAAAATGTCTTTTTTTGTCGCATGAATCATTTTCCTGGATGATTCAGGATTTATCGATACACACAAATTAATTTTCTGTACAATTGAAGAAACAGCTGTTAAAATTAATATTTCTGTTTGTGAATAAAAAATATGGTCGTTGGAATCTGTTTATATATATATATATATGGAGAGAGATTCCAACGACCATATATATATATATATATATGTATATATATATATATATATATATATATATATATATATATATATATATATATATATATATATATTACGGGATATATAATGGATTACGCTTTTGTTAATGCTAATGTTAGCGTGGGTAATATCGTTAACTAATCGATTAATTAAGCCCATAAAGCTGGCAATATACGAAGAAAGTCACAAAGTGAAATGTGAGACTTGCACATGATTCGAACCTACACACCAGAACGGATTATTTAATATGGGTGTAACTTAGATCGCTTTTCTTACGAGCCGAACTGTTAGAGAATACCGAAATTTTACAAATACCTAATCCTCTGAGTTTTGCAATAAATCTTTTATTACGATTTACCATATTATATTTGCACTTTTGCCTCAAGGAATCGAATACGGTCAAATTGTTATATGTTTAGCATTTGAATTTATTTCCGACAATATATTATGTATTATGCTGCTTTTTAGTAAATACTGTTTGCTTATATAATATAATAATTTAATAATCCCAGCCCCATGAACTAAATTAATCGTTTATTTAACGCTATCATGCACGCAAACATAAGAACCCACAAAAGTAGCAAGGTAGCATGATATAATGTTGTAAATAATTCCAATTATAAAACATACAAATACATATATATATATATATATATGATTAAATATAAAAATACATTTGTTTTATATAGTTCAGATTGATTCTTATTAGAATCAATTTCAAAAGCAAAAATAAGCTCGATATTCAATATTCTAACTTTTAAAAAGATATATGTGAAAATGGGGTGTCCTATGGTAGCTGGGATTTTGTTCAAGTATGCTCGGGATTTTCACCTGAAACACATGTGAGATTTTGCTGCTACGAAACTACAATTAAATCACTGTATTATATAACTCTGATTAGTAATTTCCTCTTTCTGTCTCTGTCTGTCTCTATCTCTCTTCCTCTCTCTGTATATATATATATATATATATATATATATATATATATATATATATATATATATTAATTAAGTTAAAATATATTGATATAATGAACTTAAAACGAATATTTTTCAAAAATTCACAATACATAGTAGAGCTTTATAAATAAAATTGATATAAACATTAGAACAGCTTGCGGAAATTAACACGCGTTTCTGTGCTCGGAAAATAACTAAATGTTGCATTTAGTTGTTTCCAGCCATGTAAACGTGCGCTAGCAACGCAGGTTAATTTGCGTGGGCTACTTTGATGTTATATATATATATATATATATATATATATATATATATATATATATTTCTAGAGATGAAAGATGAGAATAAATAATTGTAAGTATGCAATATTTATAAAAAACATCAAAAGTGTCTTGCTGAACTCAGGCTACTCTGATAAGATACCATATAAGCAGGAACACCATACACATAAAAAACGACCCCTACATACCATTACACACAATATGACGCAAAAGCATAGAAATCCCAGAAATAGAACGAATACCAATACCACTAAGATGAATAATATAAATAATACAAATAACACCCAGTACTTTTAAAGAAGGGACACACTTGTTAAACCTCAAATTAAAAATTAACGTAAACGTTTTTGGTTCTATCCTCCATACAACAATAATGTTAAAACCAATATCCCCAAGGAACTTGTCAAAATAATTGAAAACCCATTTAAATACCCACATGGATATAGTACTATTCAAAATAAAAACACCATTAAGATCTCGTGCTCCACAATGCCGAACTTAGCCCAAACTATAATGAATACTTACAATAAGAAAATTAAATATGCCCAATCAATCATTCACCCTTTTACTCCTACTAACAACTGTAATTGCCATAACCCACCACTATGCCCACTCAATAATAATTGCATACATAAAGTGGTCTATGCATGCACTGTAACCAAATTATCCCAACAAACCTCTAATCTCACGAATACCACTGAATCTCCATCACTCAAACACTGCCACTTTCTAACACCAGAAACATGCACCCAAGCAATCCACACAACACCACAACACCCACCGACAGAAACAACTTAATTACTGATAGAACAACTAGACCAGCTATATACACATACTACTTCCCAATCGATAAAGAGCCGCATCTACTCCCACATGTATTAATTCAATAACAACACCAATAACAAAACTCCCTAACAAACATAGTCAAATATTTTAAATCATTAATATCCCATTCTCTCTAAAATGGTCGATCCTAAAAAATCAAGATCTTACACCGCAGGCGTAAAAAGTTGCAATATTTGAACTTCTGAAGCACTAATGATAATCACCGCTACAAGAGAGAAGAATGTCGTTAACTCAAGAAATGAGATAATTTCATACTGTCGCCATAAAAGAAAATTTAAATACGACCAATTCATAACCCCAATAGACACCCCCACCACAAAACCCATAATTCGACCCATTCTGATAATATAGGCCTCCCGTGATTTATAGTCCAAAATATATCTCTTACCCCCATGTAATCATAAAAAACTGAGATTTGTAGAATACTTTATTCCAAATTATTTAACCTTTAACTTTACTCTTACCCTATCTTAAACTATTACATAATCCCATTAACCCACCCTGAATTGATATTAATTCGAATCATCCATTTGCCTATGCGTATCTATCACCTCCAAATTTTTACTAACATTTTTACTTAGATATACGTCCGATAGGGGGAGCATATTTGTACATATATATACACATGCTTTTATATTGTCTAGTATCTATGTGTGTGTGTGTGTGGGGTATATATGTGTATATATCTGTATATATATATATGTATATGGGTGTATGTATGCTGTATATATGTTGTGCATGTGTGTATCTGTGTGTATGTACGAATATGTGTATGTACGTACCTGCCTGTGTCAAAGAATGCCCGAAATAACATCCTCATATGTATGTGTCCGCGTGCATGCGTGCGTGATGTATATATCAATGTTCCCATATCAATCACTCTAAACACATTTAACCATCTTTTACATCTTTGATACATATATCCACTATTAACGCGATCATAATCTGACTTTATTACTCCGTAGAAAATACATTTAGTAAACCTATCTAAATTATGAACAAGAATTAACAGACCCCAAATACTAACTATTTTTTAAATAAAAAATCCTTTTTAAAATAAAAATCTTTTTATAATAAAAACTTTTTAACAAATAAATTTTAAAAACAAATCTTTTTAAATAAGTTTTTCAAGATAATTCTTGAAATAATGATTTTAGCCCGCAAGACAACCACACATTTTCATTCCCTTCACGTTACTCGAATCTACGCCACTCCTATTTAAACTTAGTCACATCGGTAAAATATAAACAACTCCTTCCCGCACTATTAATACTACTTGACGCTGGCCACCTAAGCCTTCATCACCCATACCCTAACCCCTCTCTTTTTAGCTACTTGAAAAAAATTGTAAGAAGATATGTTTATGCAGTTGTGTACATGCTTATATTTTATATGCGTATATATATATGTTTATATATGTATATATATGTGTATCTATATGTATGTGTATCTATATATGTATGTATCTATACATACCAGTCCACCTCTCTTTGATCCCCTATACTCCTGTCGCATCCTTTTGTCAGACCCCCCACCACGAAAAACAGCTAATCTTCCTCTCTCAGCAGACAAAAATTTCCATTTCCACCGTCGCATACAGGCAACACCTTCACTCGCTACCGACTTGAAAATTTACTTAAATCCATTTTTTGTAACCTATCGAAACACTGATCAACCAGAGAGCTAGAGGTTTTCGTAATGCACACTTTGATATACATCGAACTCTGACTAACAAACTTCATTCTGGACCCTGTGAAACTGATAATTCTACTCTCAGACTACTGCCTACACATGGATGAATTGAACTCTAATAACAACCGTGGAATAATTTAGTTTGTTAACAACAACATTTGGACTCTTAAACACTTTGATTATATCTTTTCAAACATTCATTTCCAATATAACAGCTGTTTTGTTTTTGACGTGTTTTTTGACGGCGTCTACCCTAACTCTACGTTCTCATTTCAACAAAAAAAACTCTTTATCTTTTGTTTTTTTAATTTTGTGTATAAATCTTTCAAAGTTAAATGTTGCCAATAATATTTACAATTACATTGTCGGTTTTCTATCCTCTGATGAAAAGAATTTGTCTTTGAAAATCTATGAATTAAAGGTTATGAAACTCCTTGCTTTTAACTTTTGATGTTTTAATAAATATTGGATCTTTACAATTTTTTATTCTCATCTATCATCTCTATAATTGATTGCTCTATTCAATATATTGAGCTTTACATTATCACGATAAATTATTATTAAACGATAATTCAACTATCTTTAATTTAATTCAACATTTTAATATTATATATATATATATATATATATATATATATATATATATATATACATCCTTTTAGTTCAACTCTAAAGCTGAAAGTGTGCTATGATCCGACCAACACATTTTATGACTTAATTGAGATGTAACGATCGGCTTATTTTTTCTGAAAAAGGAGTCTGGCTTGAAATTCATTTCTCCTCGAGGTACATTACTTTATCGATATTTTGTTTATATCTCCTTCAAAAAATCCCTGTGATGATTTGTTTTTGTTGTTGCTTTTAAATTCCCAAGGCAGATATCCCTTCGGCGTCAACATCACCCGGATGTCGACAACATTTTCTTGATTTGAAGTGAGTAGGACAAGAGGATTGATAAGACATAGAAACTTGAAGAAGGAAACCATCTCTTACCTACTCACTCAGCTGAGACAAGAATTGAGCATTTCAAATTCGCTTTCCTTTTGCGACCAATCATCTTGAAACTTTGATGTTTTCCCCAGAATCTACAATTATTGATTTTTTCTTAATTAATTTTGTTCATCTTCGCTTGGCTTTTTTGTCACAGTCCGCGACCGTTCATGTAAACATTGAAAAAGTCTGAATTTCAAAATATTTATTGCCACACATTCTAACTACAAGTGTAAAGAACACCTCGTCTGAGAATGTTCAGATATTTGACGCAACACAATTTGATATACTAGTTCTTATGTGTTCCAAGCAGGATAGCTTCTTCCGCCATTTTGAATGCTGGTAGTGTCTGGATGAACCAGGAATTGATTGAATTTTTTCAGATGTTTATTTTACTCCAGTTTCATAAACCCGACTGTGAACTGAGATGGTTCGCGTTTGACATCTTTACAACCACAGCGGATAAAGTTGTTGAGAAAGACACATCGCCTGGGCTTGTCATGTTTAAACACAAATTGATATCACATCACACGTATTCTTGCTAAAATAAAATCTCGTTAACTTATATCCCTTTACAGGGTAAGCATATACGATGGTCAACAGAAAAAAAACAAGAATAAGAAAAAGCTAAAAAAAGGCGACTCTAGTGCTGTAAATGACAAGAAACTACGAATTGCTATTTACTTGACCCCTCCCCTCTATGGGAACTCCCAACAAAAGGCACTCTAGCTTGGGACAAAAATAAAAATTGCTTCAGTCTCAAAGGATTTCTCATTCAGCTACTAAGAATAGACCAGATGAAGTCTAGTATCAGAACAGATATTACACTTTTATCTTTAAAAATGTTTATTTGCAGAATATACAGACAAATGAGAGAGAGAGGGAGAGGGAGGGGTATATCATTTCTATCAACCACTATATATGCACTGGACGAGTTCAAATAAAAGTCTATGTGGGTAAGAACAGGTAAGCCCACGACTGTCATTATAAAATATAGGCTAAAATTAACCGTTACATTAGCATGTGTTAGGCATATTATTATTATTGTTGTTATTATTATTTACTCACTAGGAGTTATCACACTGGTCATCGTCAGTGGTCACCCACTGCCGACAACCTATGGTATTGCCTGGAGTCCGAGTGACAACAAGTCTCCTCAGGCCTCCAGTATGCTCCACCTCTTTTCGTTCATCACCGCTGATGACCTTGCGGTAATCGCAACAGCCACCTACCAACGATTTCCCGCTGATAAGGGCCATTGGTCCCCTCTGGGGCCCGAGTGGCAACAAGCCTTCCCAAGGTCCCAGAGCTGTCCGCGCTCTTCCAATGGAGGTCTGGTTTTGCGCTTTCCCTCCTCAACCCTCTGTCCATAATTTTCGTGGCGTCAGCCTATGCTTGCGCCTCTCTCGTGCGGTTGTATTTTCCCCGGTTCTGTTGTTTTGTGCTTCCATGTGTTTGTTCTCCATTCGTTGCTTATGTGGGTTGGTTTCCGCATTCGAGGACATTTCTCAGAATTGTAGCTATTTTGATCATTACTGTCCTTTGTATGGTCTCAGTTATCCCTTTGATTCCTATTTCTCCTAGTCTTTTCTCCATGTTTTTGGGGACTGTTCCTAGTGCTCCTATGATTATTGGTGTTATACTGACTTTCTTCATGTTCCATATTCCTTTCAATTCTCTGGCAAGTTCAGTATATTTGCTTCTCTTTTCCGTCTCTTTGATCTTCACTCTGTGGGCTGCTGGAACGGCAAAGTCCACGATTTTGCAGGATTTTTCTTTCTTGTTGATTATTATCATATCCGGTCTCCTTGCTGTTATGGGTTTGTCTGTTTGTACATTCATATTCCATATGATTTTGTGTTTTTCGTTTTCTAGTACAGTTTCTGGTTTGTGTTTGTACCGTTTTCTTGCATATTCGAAATTCAGTTGTTTGCACATTTCCCGGTGTACTTCTTTCCCCATGCTGTCATGTCTGTTCTTGTATTCCCTTTGTGCTAGCTTGCTGCATTCACTTATTATATGATTTATCGTTTCGTCTCTTTGTCCACACAATCTGCATTTGCTGTTTTCCTGGGTTTTATCTATCTTTGCTTTAATAAAGTTTGTCCTAATCGCATTGTTCTGTGCGGCCGTCAGCAGAGATTCCGTTTCTCTGTTCAGGGCTCCTTTTCTTAGCCATGCCCAGCTGTTTTAATTGGCGTCATCGCTTGTGAGTCTTATAAAGCGTCCATGTAGTTCTTTTTCTTCCCACTTTTCCTTTCTTGTCTTTTTGTTTCTGGGTTCAGTGCTTCCGGGGTTGTTTGTTGGGCTGGTGTCTCTTGCTGTGGTGATCAGTCTTTCCGTGTTCTGGGTTACATATTTCTCCAGCTCTTTTTTGGTGTCTTCCACACAGTCTTCTATACTTACCAGTCCTCTACCTCCTTCATTTCTTTTCACGTAGAGTCTGTCCGTGTCGTCTTTTGGGTGCAGTGCATTGTGCATAGTCATTAGTTTTCTAGTTCTTTGGTCAAGGTGCCTGAGTTCTTCTTTGGTCCAGCCTATGAATGATCCAGAGTATCTTATTAGTGATACAGCCCATGTGTTTATCCCTTTTACTAGGTTTCTGCTATATAGTTTAGTTTCTAAGAGTTTCCTTGTTCTTCGTAGATATTCTTTTCCAATCTTCTCTTTCATTTCTGTATATTTGATTGTGTCTGCTTCCAGAACTCCCAGGTATTTGTAACTCTCTTGTTCTCCTAGCGCCCTCATCTCCTCTTGGTTGGGGAGTTCTATACCTTTTGTCGTTTCCAGTTTTCCTCTTTTGATCTCTAGCAGTGCACATTTTTCTATTCCAAACTCCATTTGGATATCCTGGCTGAATATCCTGGTTGTGTTTATCAGCTTTTCCAGTTCTTTTTTGTTTTTGCAAACAGTTTAAGGTCATCCATGTACATCAGGTGGTTTATTCTTTGTTCTGTATCCGCAAACCTGTATCCGGCATCACACTCTCTGAGTATGTAGTTGAGTGGCATCATGGCTATTATAAACAGTAGTGGTGATAGAGAGTCTCCTTGAAAAATGCCTCTCTGTATTTTTATCTCAGACAGGTATTGTCCTCCGGCTGTCAGTTTTAGTCTCCATGTTTCCATTGTTTTCTGGATGAGATTAATAATCCTGTCTGGTATCTTGTATATTTTTAAGCATTCAATTATCCATGTTTGGGGGATTCTGTCGTAGGCTTTCTTGTAGTCAATCCATGCCATGGTTATGTTCTTTTGTCTGCTCTTCACCTCCTTCAGAGTCTTTTGATCAATGTATAGTAGATCATGTGCCCCTCTTTGTCCTTTCCGGCATCCTTTTTGTTCCTCGGGGAGCAGTCCACGTTTGTCCAGGGATTGGTAGATTTGTTCTCTCAGTTGTGCTGTGAGAATTTTCCACATTATTGGTAGACATGTTATCGGTCTGTAGTTGTTGGGGGTCGTTCCCTTTTTGGGGTATTTTTGTATTAATGTTGTTCTTCCTTCCGTCATCCATTCTGGTATGTCTGTTTTGCGGATACATCCGCTCAGTTTCTGCGCTATTCTTTCATGCAGGGTCGTGAATTTTTTAAACCAGTATGCATGTATTCCATCGTGGCCTGGTGCTCTCCAGTTTGCCATTTTTCTTAGGGTTTTCTTGATCGTTTCTTTGTTGATTTCTGTTTCGGTTCCTTCTTCGATTTCCTGCAGTTCATCTTTCATGTTTTTCAACCATTGGGCATTCTTGTGCTTTTTTGGTTCTTCCCATATCTTGCTCCAGAATTGTTTTGTTTCTGTTGGGTTCGGTTGCTTTGTCGTTGTTTTTTTCTCCATTTACGTTTTTGTAAAACTGGCTTTCATTGTTTTCAAAGGTCCTGTTCTGTTTGCTCTGTTCTGATTTGTACCTGTATCGTCTCAGTCTTCCTTCTAGTGCTGCTATCCTTTGTTTTATTTCTTCATGTTTCTCATTTAGTTTTTCCTTGCGTTTCTGATTTTTGCTTCTTAATCGTTTCATGTCCTCCTTCCTTCTGTTCACGGTTTTAGCTTCTTTCCGAAGTTTGGTGATCTGGTTTTCCAGTCTGATTTCCCATCCAGGTTTTGTCGGTCCTCTCTTTTGTCCATTCTCTTCGTTTCTTAGTTTCATACTTACCGATTTTGCCCCTGCATATATCAGGTTGTTTAGGTCTGTAATAGTTTCTGTTGGGATGTGTGTGAGGAGTCTGTTTACTCTTTCTGTTTCTGCTTGTAACTTCTTCGCTACTTCATTCCTGAGAGATGGGAGTTTTGTTTTGTTTTCTAACATGTATCGTCATGTTCTCCACTTCACTTGCTTCTTTTTCGTTGAGTTCTATCTCAGCAGGTTCTGTGGTTTCGCAGTCTTCTATCTCCCCTGGTTCTGTGATTCCGTAGTCTTCAATCTCTTCAGTTTCAGTGTGTATGTTTTGCCCGTCCTCTTCCTGTGGTCTCTCCTTTGGTGGTGTTTCTTGCTCCGTTTCGCCATTAGCCTTCTGTCTGATTTCCGTCAGTTCCATCTCCGAGAACCATCCTCGCTTGGGGATCTGTCTTGCTTGATCTGCTATCCTTTGTTCCGTTGTATGGTAGTCACTAGCAATGTCCCAGAGATGTTTCATTCGTTTTCGGTAGCCTCTTTCTATAGGGTAGCGGCTTTTATAGTAGCACTCCATAACCAGTCTGTTCTCTTTCATGGTCCATTTCTTTCTATATCTTTCCAGTTTGCTGTTTTCGCTCTGGTTTACTTGTCTCTGGTCTGTGTCCTTGTCATACCTGGAATCAGAGAGGTTACTTACCTGGTTCTTGTCCGTTGTCTTGTTTCTGAAATGAGAAGGGCCAACATTCGCAGGATGCGGACCGGGTCCCCCATGTTGGCTAACGAGGGAGCACCTGCCCATCATGACACTCAGGTCTTTCTCCTGAGTCCCACGGCTTGTATTATTATTATTATTATTATTATTATTATTATTATTATTATTATTATTATTATTATTATTATTATTATTATTCGGTATTATTATTCGGTATTATTATTCGGTATTATTATTCGGTATTCTTCTTCTTCTTCTTCCTCTTCTTCTCATTATTATTATTATTATTATTATTAATATAATCATTATTATTATTATTATTATTATTGTTATTATTTCATAGTAGTCTCAACTTTTGGATGTTTTTAGTTTGATTTTTCTTTCTGAACATCAGGTCAATTCCCTTGACTTTAGATATTCAAGCTGAACCTTAACACTTTCGCCGTTTCTAACAGGCAAGCTTTTTGCAGAATTTGAAAAGAAATTTTCTCGTCAATCTGTTCAAGCCATTTATGGTGGCTTTTCGTTATAGTGTGGAACAATGCGTAATCTTTTGGGGAGCAAAGTGCTTCCCGTTATATTCGTAACCCTTGCGCCAGACTTGAGTTGCAAATAAAGTGAATTCGCTGTACTAGAAATCTCAGTTCACTGATCGGGGTATTCAGTGTAATCCGATGTCAGCTAAAATATAAACAATGCTGGAGACACCAGCCAGGTTAAAGAGGTCAAAGAAAACCTGTCACCGAGATTTGTTGAAACACTGATGACGGCTGTATTTCCTCTCTCTCTTTCTCTCTTTCTCTATACCGCTGTCTCTCTCCTCCTCTCTCACTTTCCCTCCCTAAATCCCTCCCTCCCTCCCTCCCTCTCTCTCTCTCTCTCTCTCTCTCTCTCTCTCTAGAAAAGAGATTGAAAATTGAGAGACTGATTTGAATTCTGACAGAGACGCACGCGTCTTGTCGCGCGCTCTGAGATGTTTCTTTTCGAAATATAATAAATTATATTTTTATATAATAAGTAAAATGGTTTGCTCCATTATTACATGATGTTTGATTTGCAGCACGATGGTCCCGACCAAACAGCCGGCTAGTCAGTCCCAGAAGCAGACGACGGTGACTATCGTCAGACGATGATTGCTCACTGGCCATAACAAGATGATACATTACACATACGTGCACATGTTGTCACACATCGTCCCATCATCACATAATGTCCAAAAGCAAACGATGTTGCCACATTGGTGCCGGTCCCAAGAGATACCCCTTCGGCCAAAGTAAGTAATATTGCTACAATAGTGCCAAACATGCTAATTACAACGGGAATCACCTTGACTTCTTTACATTTCCATAGTTTAACTAATTCCCATTTTAGATCTTGGTATTTATTTATATTTTCGTGTTCTTTCTCCTGCACTCTGGTATCGAAGGGGCTAGCTATATCAATGATTAAGCAAGTTATCTTGTTTTTGTTTAGAAAGATTAAGTCGGGTTTGAAATGTTCAAGGACTTGATCAGTTTGTATGCGCATGTCCCAAAGAAGTTTGGCATTGTCGTTCTCTTGTACCACTTCTGGCTTATGCTCATGCCACTTCTTATTGTGGTCCAATTCATAAAGTTTGCATATGTATCAGTGTAGTACCTGAGCGACTTTGTTGTGTCTCCATTTGATATCGTTGAGGCAGACTTGTACGAGCTGAGTAAATAAAAATAACGGTTCAGATAAGGTTTCAAATCTTTGTACACCACCAAAAATAGTTGTTTACTATTTTTGCTTTCATCTAATTTCAAGAAAAAACAAGCGAGGTTAATTAGTGGGGGAGAAAATGTCTTAATTAAATAATTATGTAGCAGACCTCTTTGTGAATATTTTTTATCCATTACATCTCTCCCCCGACAGATAATTAAACGAGTTTATTTGCACGATGGAAATTTTCTCAATTGCCTCATTAGAGATAAACTGTTCGTAATGTATCAACATCCGAGCCGGGTGTCAAACAATGTTTCCCTCTTTCTCATTAGATTTTAAAGAAAAAAACATAGAAATAAGACAAGGAAAAACTGAAATTGAAAACAAGCGCGTTTTTACATTGTGTCGCAAGTCTTGAAATCTCAACGTTCTAAAATAATACACACACATAAAACATACACACGCACACACACACACACACACACATATATATATATATATATATATATGTATTTAAGTTAGGTATGTCTATATGTTTATATATTTTTGCGTACAAAATTCATTTCTAAACTAATAAACAGATCATTATGAATTTTAGAACACAGTTGCGATGCATACATAGTCATAATGTTGGCTATATTTAGTTTATGCAAAGGCGATACAAAAGAGGATGAAAGCCCTTACTGAAAATGAAGATATCTCCGAGTTTTGTGACATTTAAATAATAGGTATTAGACATATATTAATAAATAACCCCCAATTTTCAGTATCGTTGAAATATTTAAAAGGGTTTTTAGGGGGCATGTTATGGACACAACCACCCATTTCGAAATTCAAAATTTTTAGATTTGCATTAAATTTCAATTTCTTGTTCAGACTCCTTAAGCTTAAGGCTTAAATTTTAGAGATTTTCTGAATCAAAATCATGTTATAGATCTTGATCAAAATGGTTGTATACATTCTCGACATAAGGTTTAGTAGCATTATAACTTGATTTTAATCTTCTTATGGGGACATAAAAATGCCAAAAAAATTCTTTTCAGAGAATTAATTTTACCGTCCAGGGAACAGTATTTGCAAGGCAGAGAGACATGTATAGATAGATATGTGTGCGCGTGGGCGAATATGTCTGCATAAGCGCAGGCGCTCGTCTGTGTATACCGAATTGCAGTTACGCGACTATATACCACGAGTTGCCACTAATCAATTGCAATTTAATGCGCAACGTTGTTCACGATTGACTAGTTTTTTTTCCGACTGCATTTTTTCTACTCCTTATGTTCAGGTATTGCACCCATTATTTGAGATATCTAATTGAAAAGAAAACAGACCATGCGTTTCGTAAAGTCTTGCTTTTCTTTGTGGAGACTAAACGATCCATTTGATTTTTCTTCTCCGCATTTTCCCACAGAACAATATTTAGTGAGCTGGTCTTGTTGAGCACCGATGTGGAATAGTAAGTCTGATCGTATGCATGGACGCTGACCTTGAGAAATCCTTGTTTGTTCTATCACGTTCCGAAATCTGTGATTTGACTGCGTCTCTTCTCCAACACGTAGGTCGCCATTATGTATGCATTGTGTTATCGTGGAAAACAAGTGTTGGTCGGAAGAGAATAAAAATAGGTAAAAGAACAATAATGAAAAAAAAGTTGAATTTATATATATATATATATATATATATATATATATATATATATAAGTGTAAATTAGTCGTCCAAGGCTATAGCAATGCGATGTGGTTGCCGTGAGATGGACAAGTGAAAAGAAATAAACGCAGGGAGAAAGTGAAACTCAAAACGATTTATTAATAATTTCACGAAAACTGATTAAATACCAAATAGTATTTTTTTTTTTGGTAAGTAACAGATCGGCAAAGGGTAATCTTAAATTTTCGAAAGAAAAACTTTCATTATCAGAAGACAACAATAGAAGACCGAGAGGGTCGAAAAAACGGGAAAAAAAACCGGTGTCAGATCATCGTAATACAGGGGAAAACAATTGGCAGTAAGAACGCAGAAAATGTCAAAATTCCATTAAGCAATCATATAACGAAGGTTAAAACATTATAAACATTAGTTTAGTAATATACCAATTTTTTAAATTTTATTATGTTTCATTTTACATGACTCATAAATCTTTATTTATTTATTTATTTATTTATTTATTTTCATTTATTCTCTTCAAATCTAAATTTAAATTTACTGTCAAAGGGAGATAACTTATTCTAAATAATATATTCAGACTTTAGAAATGAGATTGGAAACTTGAGAAGGAATTTGAGTTGTGAAGTGGATAAAAGCCAAGGATGGGACCTTTTTTTAAATTTTTTTTTTTAGCAGGGGAAGGGGGGAATAAGAAGAGATTATGGGAAGGGGAAGGATTATAAAAAAAAAAAAAAAAGTAAGTAAGTTGGGGTGGGAGTGTGAGGAGGTGGGAGTGTGAGGATGTAAGAATCAGAGGATGAAGGGAGATGACAACTCGAATCTGTTATTCAAGGCAGGGCGAAATTTAGAGATTAGGATAGCTTCCGAAATTCGAAGCTGACCTATATTGCGGACAGAGTTGAGGATGCGGACACTAATGGAGCGATGTGTGTTGCCACATGATATTAAGTGTTTATGGAAGGAAGAAATGTGGGTGTTTAGATACTATTTGGTATTTAATCAGTTTTCGTGAAATTATTAATAAATCGTTTTGAGTTTCACTTTCTCCCTGCGTTTATCTCTTTTCACTTTTCCATCTCACGGCAACCACATCGCATTGCTATAGCCTTGGACGACTAATTTACACTTACATTTACCAGCAATGCTTCAAGCAAACTACAATCTCCTTTTATATATATATATATATATATATATATATATATATATATATATATATATATATATATATATATATATATATATATATATCCATCAATTTTATATTTTATACATCATAATTACATTGACAAACCGATCCTCGTTAGATTACCGGAGTTAAGCGAGATTGACCATAGCCAGTACCAGCTGGGTGACCATTTGAGACCGACTGTGAATAACAGTCGCTGTATGTTGGACGGAAGAGCCCCATAATAAGTAAAGCTCTGAAGATGCATTTAGCATGAATTCAATATAGACTGCGTATTCACAGTCACGCGGCAAAGCTCTCCGTAGAGAATATGCTATCGTTTTTCATTAAACGTAAGAAGGGCATGATAAAATATGATACATAAAACTGACTGAAAATCACAGACACAGTTACCAAGGAAAGAGTATACGTTAATCGTCCAAAACCGAATAGAAAGCACATTTATTCCCAGGGTAAACAATTTATAGAAAGATGCATCCGTGTTGGACATGTAAATACGACGGTCTTCCAGGATATTTACGAAACAAGTAAAGTTGAATATTATCTGGAAAGGGTATCTGCGACGACTAGAGAAGACCACAGTGTAATATATTCGAGGAACGATAGCTCGGAACCCGTAAAGAGGCCGTTTGACCGGAAACGCGTAAGGGGTCAGAAGATCAGAAAGAGGAAAATCCTTGTTCGGAATGTAGTACATGCGGGGAGCGAGTCTTTTTGTAATTCAGGATAGACGAGTGCACTCTATACTAAAAGGATCAGTAGAAATTCCACGGTGCAGTAAATAAAAAAGGTTTCATTTCTATCATTTTATTTATATCATGTCCCCAAACCAAAGAAACGAGCTTTGAATCATTACCTTCCATTTTGCTTGAATATATTTGGGAAATATAAATATGATTGAAATGCAATATTTAATAGATTTTCAGAAATACTTTTATGAACCAAAACTCAAGCTTTGCAGAAATTTACAACACAATGGTAAATTGCTTCTCTTTGACATTCAGCATCAAATGAGCACGCAGTGACAACGAAGCCACAGTGTCGTTCCGATCCTCGCATGTGAAACTTATGCATTCTTCTTCAATACGACTTTGAAGATCTTCAAAGCGTCTCGGTTGCTGGCAGTGAAACACTCGGGCCTTCAACGTAACCCTAAACCAGAAGTCTACCGAAAACTGAATAAAACTACTTGATTTGAACTTTCTATATTCCAAATATCTACCATTAAACGTAATGCATCATTTTTAGGATTCAAGAAACTTCTCTTTTGCTTTGGGACATTCTCCAATTATGTATTTTTATTACGAAGTTTAATATTTGAAAACATAATAACACAGTATCAGGTTAAAGACACTGCTTTATAGAAAATCATACAAGGCAAAGGTAAATAAAACAACAATATTGAATAATTCAATAATTATCGATTAAATATTTACCAACGTATTGTATCGAATCCAAGATGGTATGGTGTCATATATTTTAAATATCTTTTTTAATATTTCGAGTAAAAACCTCGTTCTCAAAACAAATATCTTTTATTTACTAATTGTTCACCATTTATCAAGGCCAGTCCCGTATATGTCTAAGATGTCTTCTCATTTACCACTGTTCTTTGACACAGCGTCATGTGTTTCACTATAAGCCCCACACTTGACAGTATACATGATAGATCCTAGAAGACTATTCTAAATTCTCCTAGTTAACGCATACACTGATGGAAATTTCTATTTGCTTAACATATAGACTAGAGTTAATTCTAACTAAACACCGTGAGTTCAATCCAGGATGAAGGAACTTAAGAATAATTTATTGATATACGATATGTCCAAAAGAAGAGCAGACTAACGCTATAAATTATTATACTCTCAATGGCCTGTTTTCTTTTAATGCACTGCATAAGGCACTTGATTGCTGATTACATATTGCTGTGACGTAGAATTTGGGTTTCGAGTTTGCTAGGTTTGATCACTGTGATGAGTAGTAGACGACGAAGCAGCTGTCACTGAAGGACTAAACACACACACTATACACACACACTATACACATACGCTATACACACACTATACACACACACACGTGTGCGTGTGTTGAAAAGAAATCAAGTGCTCGATCGTAAGGTTTGCAAGAGCTAAAATACAAATTATTCATTTAAATCTATACATCTACAGAATCAGTAAAATATAGTTTTAAAATTAATAACTTGTATATATATATATATATATATTGTTTTAACATTTTATATATATATATATATATATATATATATTGTTTTTAAATTCCCGAAACATTTTTGCATGCTAAACAACTGATGATCCATTAAATAATGTTAGAAGGAAACTAATATAATAACTGTAAAAGCTAAATTGACTTACTTGAGTGATTTTACACTGAACCACTTGGGACTTAAGGTTTTTTTTTTTTTTAATAGTTGAGAAACTTCCGAGACTATATATATATATATATATATATATATATATATATATATATATATATATATATATATATATATATATATATATATAACTTCTTTTGTAATACAGTAGGAAAAATCCCAGCATGTTGCTCGATTAATTGAGAATTAAAATTAAAATTACGAGCGTAATATTTATTTATTTTTTGGTACAGAATGCTGTATTAATTTTTCTGTACCAATATATATATATATATATATATATATATATATATATATATATATATATATATATATATATATATATATATGAATTGTGTGTATTTAGGCAGCATTCTTTCATGTAAACAAACATAAAAAATATAACAGAATTCTTCCGTGTGATTATCACTTTTTTTATTTTTTCAATATATCGTAATGTCAGCAGTGGACTAATCTGTTCTTACCCACGTGCACTTGTATTTGAACTTGTCCAGTGTATATCTATTGATTCATGTACGCGCCACTCTCTCTGTGTATTACTCAGTCTATCTATTTCCCCATCCCCATCCAAATAAACATACGCTGCTCCTCTATAAAACATTCACAGCAGGAACATGTATCGCTACTATAACTGCAAAATACTTTCATTTCTTTAACTGTGAACCTAACACTTAACAAAGGTTCCATGAGCAAAGTTTCTTTTCAGAAGATTTCCATCTGTGGAACACAGTACCACGGGACTTATTTCCAGCTGACTACAACATGGTTCTTTCCAAATCTAATGTTATCAGATACTTGTTGAGCCAACCTCTGAAGTAATCA
>OY744523.1:129047187-129109687 GCA_963556195.1 Sepiola atlantica
TTTCCTGTTGTCAGTGGTCTCATGAACTCAACACCACCAATAATACACAGAAATACTATCTATTGCTCTTTAACGCTTTTTCAAATGGTGTTGAAATGAAAGAATACAAAAAATGATCAAATTTCAGCCGAACACCCTATACATTAATTAGACTTATGAAGACGAAACATGCGCTTGTGTTTGGATATAAATATTGGATTATTATAATTAATAGCTCCTTAAAGAGAGAGCACTCTATTGAGATTAATTAATTGTTCCTGCTAAAGCAAAGTTTTCGATCCTTCTCTAAAATCTAATACTTTTCGGGACAAGGTTTCGTACTGTTATAAAATGCCATATTTATCCTTCTTATTCTTACAGCTCAAACGAGTTATTAGAGTCAGTAGTGAGCTTCACGGTTCGAGTCGTGCGGTCGGCGGGTGAGCTGTATATATAACTGTAAGATAATAAAGAGTGTCAAAAATAAATCGTGGACGAGTCCATTGTGGGTGGAACGTCGAGAAAGAAAGAAAGCGACTTGATAACTGTTAAAAAAGAAAAGGTTCCGCAGTGCAAGCGAGACTTGAAAGGCGGCGGTTTCAGAAACACGAAGAGCCGGAGCGTTTGGTGATCGGAGTATCGAAGTACCCGAAGAATGGGAGTTTACCGATGTTTATGGTACCGATGAAGCTTTATTGGCTATGATAACTAAAGCCCGTCTTGCTGTTAGGCTTTCGTATCCGCTGACTAAAAGTACGACTTATAAGCAAGTTGGTATAGTGAAGGAATCCCCTGACTTGTATTTCATAAAACAGACAACTGGAAGTGCGTGTGGAACAATTGGATAGACAATGCAGAGCAAATTGCTTTCCAATCGGATGTATATATGTGACCTCAGCTAGAAAAAGATTTCATGACACAAAAGTATGTCAAAAGATTTTTTTTATATGTGTGTGCGTAGCTGGCGTAAACAATCCGGTGATGAGAAATACAGAAAACCAAAGTGTTTTCATATACGTTCTGTTCTTTGTCATTCTTGTTAGATCTTAGCGGGTACCCCGAAAGAACGGGTAATGCAACATAACCACATTGATGAGTCTTAAGAATCACTTATCGATGGATATAAATTATAATAAACAATTCTCACCCAGCCTAACAAATAATTCTTCATAAAACAACGTATGTAAACATACATAAAGCGTTAAAATGTCCCTTACTTTCGTTACGATGAGTATGCCCTAGAGTTATTAATTCCCAACTGGTTTTGAATATTTGAAAATTTATATATATTTATATTTATAAGTACGGTGTGGTAGGGAAGTAAAACCCCAGCAGAGTGCTCGATTAATTAAAAATCCGAGATTTCGAAGGATTAAGAGCGTAAATATTTATTTATAAAATACAGAAATTCAATGTAACATCAGTAAGACAAACCCATTTCACATACCCTGCCTTGACCCACCACCCTATATCTCAACCCCATATGGACCTTACCTCCTTACCTAACCTTAGATACAGACGCAAATCCCTAAACAATCCACCAAGAAAACCCCTCATCCCCAACCTCAACCACCCAGCATATGACCCTTTACCCCATTTCACATAATTTAATACCTTTTTATCATCATATATTTTTTCACCTATATATATATATTTCATATTTTTTATATCTTTTTATATATTTTTTATATATATTTATATATTTTTTATTTTTTTATATTTTTTCATATTTTTTATATTCTTTTATATATTCTTTTAATATTTTCTTATATATATATAATTCTTAATATTTTTTTAATATTTTTAATATATTTGATATTTTTTAAATATTTTATATATATATATTTTTTATATATGTTTTTTATATATTTTTATATTTTTTAAATATTTTTAGAATATTTTTTTATATTTTTGAAAATATTTTTGAAAATATTTTTTTATATTTTTTTATATTTTTATATTTTTTATATTTTTCAATTAAATTTTTTTAAATATTTTTTAATTTTTAATTTATTTTTTATATAGTTTTTTATATTTTTTATATCTTAAAAAATATTTTTTAATATTTTTAAAATATTTTAAAAATATTTTAAAATATTTTTTAAATATTTTTAAATATTTTTTTATATTTTTAAAATATTTTTTTATGAAGGTATTTACCCACCCCAAGTAATCCCACTTATTAGAATCAGATACCTACATTCATCGATTAATTATCTTCCCCCCTCGACGGCGAAGAACATCCAGTTTTGTAAACACTGCCTCTTTATAAACATCGGCTTTAGATAATGCCATAGATAGCCGTTAGACAGACATCCACATTCCAATAGACTTCTCCCGAGCCAGATCCCTTAAATATTTGATCTTATTAACACGGCTATCACACCCTTAGAGCCAGGTCTACTATCAACAAGTTTGGTAGCAGTCCCTCTCGGACTGCCAATGCCCCCCCCCTGTCAGTTAAATTCGAGGCTTATTTATTGTTCTATAATTTTTCTATAATCTTTCCATATCTTCTACTTTCCACAACCTCCATTTTAAGTCATCAAACCTTAAATTTTTTCAAGCCACTTAAATCCCTTCCCTTATATCTCTTTACACTCCACTCAGAATATCACTTTAGGACCCGCTCCTCGCCCGGGAACCGTTGCACTACATAGTCAGTGCCATTTTAATAACACGCTTACGTCTATAGTATTTTCCCAGCCACGTCGGGTTATATAATTTTATCTCCTATTTTTATTTTTATCTTTTAAATTCGCCGGGTCGGCGCCGTTAACGGCCCACACAATTAAATTTAAAATTAGAATTAAATAAATAAAGAGAAAGTTCATAAATGAAATAAAATAAAAATAATAAAATTATAATAATTAGGATATAAAAAAATAAATATTAATTGTTTAGCTGAATAATTATATAATTAAATTATGATAGTAATAATTAACATTTTCTGCGTACCTATTCTTTATTCTCTGCTGTATTTTTGTCAACAGTTGATTCCAGCATTCAATCTCGGTTTTTTCGACCATTCGGTCTTTAATTTTTGGTCTTTTGATAATGAAAGTTTTTCTTTCGAAAAATTAAGATTACATTATTCTGGAACGTTTAATTGCCTGACAGCAACCTTTTTACTGTTCTGGTGTTTAATCTGTTTTACGTGAAATATTAATAAATTGATTTGAGATTTCATTCTTGTTTTCTCTTCTCGTTTGTTTTTGTTCACCTTTCCACCTTCCGGTCCTATATCACATTGCTCTAGCGGCGGATTACACACCTACACTTATATTAACCAGCAAAGCTTCACGCAAATTACAACCTCCTTATATATATATATATATATATATATATATATATATATATATATATATATATATATATATATTATAATATAAAATGAAGTAATAAAATAAGGGGTCAATCAAATTTTATTAGAATTCAAAGTCCAAGCAAAGTATCTTACAGTCCTTAGCTCATGAGTTTTCAAAGATAATTCTTCTCTTCAGAGGACCATTACCGCAGTTATACCACTACAGATAATAAAATTAAACTTTGAAAATATATAAAAATATATACAAAAATACATAAAAATATATAACATCAAATATATCAACCCAAAAACATACTTTTTTGTTAAATCTATATAATCCATCTGAGTCATACAATTTGAAAAAACATAATCAGGAAAGACATCCAGAGGGTTGACTGAAGACTAATCCAGGTGATGAGTACCAGTCCAAATAGTTGACGCTTATATCTTTTGTTGGATATTAGTTGACGCTTATATCTTTTGTTGGATTGCTTCATATATATATATATATATATATATATATATATATATATATATATATATATATATAACTTATTTGTAATATAGTAGGAAAATCCCAGCAGAGGGCTCGATTAATTAAGAATTAATTTTATTCTCTTTAATTTTATATTCTTATATCTCCCCAAAATCTCCTCCGGTTTTAAATCTCAACCGTTTTCTTACACTAAATTTAAATTCAAACAAACATACACAACACGCTGAGCAAATAACGCGTCCTAACGAAAGTGTCACGTGACTTCACATTTCCAAAACAGATGACAGTAGAAGCTGAAGAGAGCCGGATGGCTAAGACTTTCCGTGCTTGAAACCAACGGTACGAATGTTGTACAAATTTTTCTGTACCAAAATAAATATATATATATATATATATATATATATATATATATATATATATATATATATATATATATATATATATGCAAAAAAAAACAGAATTCGTCTGTTTAATTATACCTTTTTTATTTTTACAATTTTTCTGATGGTCTTCTTTGTATCAAACTCAAAAAAATAATAAATGTTCCATTTACACAGTCGTCATCGTAGCTTAAATGCAAGTTCCTTCAGCAGTTACACACTCCCTTGATGACTGCCTTTAATAGACATACTCTGTCGCTGATTTATCGCGTGGTTTATTATGGTGTCGAAGGCTAAAGCGTCGGAATTTGAGTTATAAACATGAGTCGATTCCTGCGACCGGTAGGAATAATCATCTCTACACTGACGATTAACGTAAGGATGAAACGTGTACGTATGTAGATAAAAATAAATATTTACGTCAGGTGGGGGTCAAGGGTGACTTCAACTCGGGGTTCGAATCCCCCGATAGAGTTATAATCACACTGATAATTCTCGGTTAAGATGAAACATATATTTATGAATATATATATATATATATATATATATATATATATATATATATATATATATATATATATATATATATATATATACAGCAAACTTAAAAACACTTCGTATTTTCCCTTAATCAAATCCCAACTCCAAAAACGTCGGCTTGCTATATATTTAAAACGAGTGCCAATCTTCCGTCACCAAAAAACGGAAAAATTACCCTTCGCCAGTTTTCGCACTAATATTTATATAAATATAAAATATATTAGTATTAAAAAGATTGGGGTCATAGAAATCGATCTATGTGACTTTTAGAAGAAACATTTAAAAAAGTGATAATTGACTTTTGAAGCTAAATTTATCAGGAAAAAAGCCCCGAAAAGGCAAATTGAAAACTGAAGCCACACTTTTAGAAGATAGAAAACCAAAAAAATGCCAAATTGCAAATTCTCTTTATTAATGAAAAAAATGAAGAAACTTTTTCTATATTGAAGATATTTACTCTTGGATATGTTGAAGATGTTAACTTTCAAATATATGTGTCTTTTTCTATTTGTTTCGTAGTTTTCTTACGGTGATGAAGCAATGATGTTCCCTATGAAATTGAAACTGTAGGCTTTTTGTATATGTTTTTGTGGAAAATTAAAAAGAACATTTTTGTAATTATGGCGCTAAATAAATACTTTCTACAGTATACATATTAATTTTTATATCGTACTGAAAAACTTTAAAGAATATTTGAACATGTTATATTTAAATAATTGTTGATAAATTTGTAGGTAGATACTATCATCCTCCCACCTCCCCTAAACAAAAATGAGACTATCCTTTTTTAGGCGATTACGTGTTTGGAAAGAAAAACGATTATTTCAGAATTTAGAGGTTTGCATAAAAATTTAACGTAAAATTATCACAAAAATCCATCGATCCTACCAGTAACGCTAAGTCCGGGTAGAAACACCCCTCCAAAAAAACCTCCCTTAAATCTATGTCCAGGTGGCAATTCAAAACCAATTAAACCAGAACGGTTAATTTTATTCTTGGCCTTTTGGCTAGGAGCATAATGTAGTATCAATTTTGTATAATTTTGTATTTTTGATGCAAATAAATATTGCAAAGTGTAGTATCTGTTCTGACAATACACTTCATGATTTCTGTCCTTGGTTAGTGACGGAGAAAGTTTTCTAGACTAAGGTAATTTAAATTTTTGTTCCAATCCAGAATCCCCCTTTGTAGGGATCTGGATTTTCTACATATTAAAAACCGACCTTGTATCTAACTCTAACCTCATGAGGAGGCAAGTAAATACGAACTAGTACGTTTACCTGTCATTCAAATGCTATCTGGCCGGAAAGTCGGTGATCATTTTACGTTACATTTATATGTAGTAACTGATACCCCAATCTAAATTCTAAAACAATTGTATTTTTTCTCCATGTTTTTCAGAGTGTCTATACATAATGGCCTCACAAAATCCTAATCTCATTTTTTGGAGGTGACGGGATGATTTTGCTTATGGTCCTCATCAACAATAATACCAAAAAGTTAATAATCTTGAAATTTGCAATCGTATTAGATTTTAGATTTCATTTTACGTAAATTTAATTATTGTGAAAATGTTTAAACATCTCTAAATATCAAAAAATTAAATGTAGTATGTTTTTATTTTCACATGTTTTTTTAATTAAAAAAATTATGCAACTTTTTAAAAAATCAATTAAAACAAATACTATTGATTTTTCTTTTACAAGTTTAAAAATTCATTATTTGAAAATAACATTCCACATTGATAGAATGTTTTATTTATATTGGAAATGGTGTTGAATGCTTCAAAAAGCAAGGTAATATGCTAATATATTTCTCACTATTTTGGAAGGTCAAACCGCTTAAAAACAAGGTCAAAGTCGCAAACTTTGAGCTTACAAAGGCCAATCTGGCAACCCTGTTTTATATTGAACTCGTTTTATTTTTTAAAACACGCTCACTTTGCACGAATTGCCAATAGTCACGTTTATTTATATACAGTAAAAAAATTAGTCTCCTAAATTCGTAACAACAATTTATCCCCCAAATTCGAAACAACAAATAGTCCCACATATTAGCAACCCAAATTTGAGCAACAATTAAAATCAACTTCACTACTCCATTTCGAATTTTTTTTTAAATGAGCATTCTCATTTCAAATAAGAAAATTATAAAAATTAATATGAAAAGTAGTGAATTGGATGAATAAACATTGACGAAAAATAAACATGCCGAATCCCAAAGAAAAAAAAGTGAACTTGCAAATAACTATGAACAATATCAAAAAAATTATAGAGAAAAGAAAATATCAAATAATGCTAAACGACAAAGCAAATATGAAAAAAAACAACAACATTGAATATCAAGAAAAGTATCAAGAAAAAAAGATGAAAATTCAAAGTCTAAAAATACTTAATGGCAAGAGAAATATAGGAAAGAAAATAGAATATATTATAAATATATTAAAACAAGAACAATTTATAAAACAAATTATAGAAATGGTAAAACAATTATTAAAGAAAAGAAATTAAAAAAATATACTAAAAAAATTTAATTCAAACTTACAAGAAACAATTTTTTTACTTGAACAAATTTTCTAATTCCTTTGTTCAAAAAGCTATTATTAGTCACAAATTGACAAAATCTTATTTAGTTTATAAAAAAGAACAATAGCAAAAGTAATTACAAGAAAGGACTAAACAAAGTTTCTCATTAGAAATTTCATTATCAAAAAATCAAAAAAATCCTGCAAACACTGTTAATGATTTTGTCAAAAATGAAAAGAATGAACTGTTGGCAGAATTTGTACTATATTTTCACTAATGAGCATTCTTTGTTTAAGTGGAATACAGTAGACTATGCCCCATTGTATGTTTTGAGATGTCATGATTTCGAAACTACTTAATGTCAAACAAATGATTGTGAATGCGAAAATGTTTGCCAACCTAATCAAAATAATGATAAAGAAATTATACAAGATGAAATTGATCAAGGAATTGATGATGAATTGGTAATAGATAGATGCTTTTTAACAATAATGCAGGGTGTCATGATGAAAAAAACTCAACTTTTGGAAACAAGAAAAATACATGAAACAATTCAGGAAATTGTACCTAATTTGACTGTGAAAGAAATTTGCAAAAAATGCAAAGATTTGAAGAAAGCAATAATAGTGATTATATGTATTGTTGTGGTATTGTGACTGCACCAATACACTTGAACTCATGTATACATTTGGTAAACTCGCTGTATGCATTTGGTTGCATTTGTATGATATTGCAATTTTGGAAGAAAACTGGGCTATAGTGATTTTATGTATTTTTGTGGCAAATCGGACTGCACCAATAAACCTGAACTCATTGGGAAAATGCCCCCCACACCCACAGACTTTGAACATTGGTGAATCATGTCTACAAATTAAGAGCTATATACATTTGTTTGCATTTGTATGATATTGCAATTTTGGAAGGAAACAGGCCTATGGTCAACAAATTAGTAGAAAAGACACAATTAAGCAAATCAGTTCTGAAATTATCAGAAATTTGCTTGAGAGAGAAAATGAAGTCGACCATTCTGAACCAAACATTGTCAACAAATTTTGTCTTCTTATTAAAAATTTTAATAAAAAATGCAAAAAATATAAACTAATTCTAGTGACATTTACAAACAAAGAGAATGTGACAGTGATTAAAAAAAATGACTGAATGAGATGAAAATGTTCCTGAACTAATTAAAGAAAATCATACTTTGCAATCTACTATGTGCATCAATTGCCAATCTTATTTGAAAATAGGAAAACACCCATCACTGGCTTCAATCAATTGTCTTGAAAATATTGCTGAAAAATTAGAAAAATGGAATATTTATGAACAATTATTGATACACAGAGCCAAATGTTTTATTAATGTGATAAAACTTGTACCTCAAAAATTCAAAAGAACACTGTCTCATATGTTATCTGACATCAAAGGAATTGCACCTCATTTGCCAATTCCTATGGATAACACTATCAATTATGCCATGGACACATTACCATACAAAGAATACAATTCTTTGGAAATTGTTGGTGACTCATTACCAACTAAAAACAAAATAATTTGGAAATCATTAGTCAATATGCAAAATGTTTTGAATGCACTTTATTGGCTTAAAGAGAAAAATGAAATTTACAATGACATTGAAATTGATGGAACTAATGATCTCAATGACATTGTCTTGTGTACCGGACAGAACTGCACAAAAGATTCTGATCATTTGTTGACACATTCGACCAATTAATCTGCTGAAACATTCTATGAACATCACACTGTTAAGAAAATGTACCCATTTTTACCAAATGAAAAAGACATTGACATTTTTACGATGAATAAATTCAAAATTAGATTCGATGTGTTTTCCGATTCTGTTTCCTGCCGGGAAAAATGGAATGTTTCAAGTTAGAAAATATTGAAATATCAGACTTCATAATTTGTTTCAGAAATGGACTTAGGCATTCTGACCCTAGATTGAGAAGAAACATCGAATATCTTTTTTACAATGTTGACAAGGCAGACACAAGAGGTTTGGATGCTGGCATTTTTGCCATGATGAAGTCAATGAAAACAGGAAAAATGTTTGGGAATAGAAAGACATCTGATCCTTACGGTATGGATGAAAACTATGGCCCGAGACTCTGTTTATAACATCATCTTGTGCTGAATATTTCTAGCGTTGAGAGAATATTTGGTAAAATTAAATAGTGACAAATTTCATAACAGCCAACACTAGCACACTTTGTGTAAATGATGTTGTTACTGAATTCTCTCATGTATGAAGTGATTTTGGCAATAAATGATCAAAGTTTTGGTAAAGGTTCACATTATTTCCAGAAGAATTCAGTATCAACAAATAGGTGCCCCACATACCTATATGAAATTATAGTGTTGTCAGGCACCCATTTATGACAAAGACCCCCCAGGAAAAAATCAGCAATTCATTGAACAACATATCAAATACAGAAAGCCTTTTTCTGTATCTAGTCCCACATTGCACAATTTGGTGTCTAGATTTCAACAGAATTCTTGCAGCAAAACTTGTTGGAATGATTTTGAAAAAGGGAAAACCGTTGCCAAAATATGCAGGTTTGGATTTCCAAGATCTGATGTAATATTCAAATTTGTTACTGTGGCTGATAGTTCACAATCAATAGAAAATGGTAAATGTATCAACACACTTTACCAACTGCAAAGAAAATCAACTGAAAAAGGAATCAATGATTACAATCCTTTACTTCTTTTGATTCGGCAAGCTAATGTTGATGTCCAAAACATTGGAGAAAATAGCATGATTTTGACCAAACGAAAGCTTACAAAATGAAACTGAAGGTGTTTGGGAAAATTTGAATGAAACTAGATCAAAATATGAAACATACAAATCAGCTGATCTTCAGCTCATTGGAAAAAGAGATATTGGAGCGTGCTGATAAGTTTTTAGGACACCATTTATTTGGCTCGTCTGATCAAGTTATTTGGATTAGTGCTGATATTCCTAGCAAAAGAAGCTATAGGATTAGATCAAAACAAGAATTGAAAGAAATACCACAATATTTATGAATAAATATTAATACAACGAGCCAAGTGTTTTATTAATGTGTTAAAACATATTTAAAGAAAATATGGTGGAAAATAATTATTCTAATATACCATTGTTCTTAGAATAAATTCATTATATGAAGTTTCTAGTAATTATCAAAAGGTGTCATATCCACCTAAAGAGAAAGGGGAGGCAAAAAGAATTGTCATGACAAACAATAAAGGCTATTTAAAAAAGTCAAAGAAAAATTTGTCAAGACTCAAAATGCGCTTCTGAACAAAGACAACAAAGAACGCTATTATCACAATATACTGATTCTTTTTAAGCCTTGGAGAAATAAGGAAATTGATTTATTGAGTGGTTTTTACTTCGTATGAAGAAACATTTAACATTGTTATTCAGAATTGCCAACACTGGCTCAATATGAAAATATTAAAAAAAGAATTGCTGATTCTATTGAGTTGGCAAAACAATTGGAAATTTAAGGAGAAACCAGAAATCAAGAAAAAGTAATTCATGAATCAAATGATGAAAATGAAAATGTTGATGGTTTTATTGAAAATCAAATAGAAAGAAATGTGACTGATGAATCAGTGTCTGAAAAAGAAGCTCAACTCAATGAACCTCAAAAACGAATTTGCAATGAAGTGATTTCAATTATCAGAAAATAAGAGCTTCATTGGAATAACGACAAGCCTCTACCCAGATGAAGATGTGATGAATACTCACAGATTCTCAAATTTGTTTCTGGTGTGGGTGGAACAGGCAAAAGATTTAGGATTGACACATTGTCTGACAAAATAACCCATATGACTTATCCATTTAATGCTTTTCCTGTCATAATATGTGGACCAACAGGCATGAGTTATTTTAAAATAAAACGTAGTACCCCACATAGAACTTTAATGACTGGAGTTCAGTATGGAAAATTCTCAACTTAAAAGGAATTGCAGAAAGTGAACTTGAAAATTTTACGCCATATGCATTAAAAAGCAAGACTGTTCATAATTGATAAAATTAGCATGCTTAGTCATCTGATACTGGCATTCAGTCACAAAAGGATTGATTAAATTTTTGGAGATCCCAAAAAATGGCACATTCTTTTAGAAAAAATAAATGTTCTATTGTTTGGTGATTTAATGCAATTGCTACTTGTCAATGAAAAAACATTTTTTCCAGAATATCATCATATGATGCCAAAAAAACAGAAATTGGTATTAGTGAACAATTATTGTGGAAATACTTGTAATATGATGAACTTACCAGTAATATGACACAAAAAAGAAGACAAAGACAACTACGTTAATATTTTAGTAAAAATTAGGATTGACCCGCCATAAGACTCTGATATTAGGATTCTTCAAAAAGCATGCGCATTTTATGATAAAAAAGAAACTGTTTAAGAAGTTGCTGAAAAATTGGTTGAAATGTTTGCTACAGCTAAATTTAATTATGTTTGCATATTTCTGTTGATGAGTTGAATAAGGAAATGATACAAAATGCCAAATAAATACAGTGGAAATTGCTGCAAAAGATTCTGATATGAGACAAGTAAATGGAAGAAAAGAGAAAATATTAAAATTGTCAAAAATCAAGAAAACATCTGACACTGCTGGACTTGAAACATGCTAAAAGTTGGAATAGGAGCAAGAACAAGAATAATGTCGAAAAGAAACATTGATGTGGATCAAGGATTATGAAATTGTGTTATTGGAACAGTTGTAAAAATGATTGGAAATGGAAACAATATTGACAACATTTTGGTGTCTTTTGATACCAATAAAGATAAGTCCATTTCAATGCGAGGAGTTCAAGCAGACTATGAAATTTCTTCTGGTGTTTTTGTCACGAGAACACAATTTCCATTGTCACTAGCTTACTCTATAACAATTCGCAAATCACAAGGAGTTTCTGTGTATGGAGTAATTCTTGATTTAGGCAATCAAATATTTTATGATTGTCAAGCTTATGTGGCTCTTTCAAGAGCCAGGAAAATTCGCAATGTGTATCTTTGTGACTTTGATCATATATCTTTGATCATGGTTGATAAATCTGCATGGGAAAAGTACAACAGATTACGGGATAGTACTAGAAGAGTAGATTTGCCTCGTTTGCCACCTTGCAGGAAAAGCCTCCTTGTATGGCAAATACTTTTAGCATGCCCCCAAAAAGAACAAAAATACTTAATTTGGAAGAAAATACAAACCAACCTACCAAGAAGAAGAAAATAAATGAAATTAGCCAAATTAGTGCATCCTCTGATTAATCAAAAGAATGCATGTTTTGCAAATCCAGTTGTGCAATCACCGATTCAATTGCCTGAATTTATTGATTATTTGCATAATTTTTACAATATGAATGATGTACATCAATAATTAAGCAATATCATCTTTAATAATCATTATAATTGTTCTACCCTGAGAATAATCATTGGGAGAAGATTTGATGATGGAAATCAGCGATGTGCTCATGAACTTTGGAAAGAACTCTCACTTCATTTAGACTTAGTATTCAGAGAAAAACTTTAATGTATTTAAATTGATCATACTAGATGCATCGGATTGCATCAGATAAATTGTCATGTATTAAATAACAATGTTTTCAATTGTAATTCAACACCTGGATGTTGTATAGAATCTTAACATCCATTTGAAATAAAAGAAGATTTTATATTTAATCCTATTAGTGGCACACGAACATTTTAGTCTTTACTTTCAACAACCACTACTTTTATTAAATACTGTTATACTTATTCAGAAAATACTTCAAGAATTGAATTCACTAATTATTTCAAATATTAGTCTTCTCAATTGATATATTCTAAATTAATAAGGAATGAGAACAATGAATTAATTGTGATATCATGAACTTCAGTTCTAAACAGCAGCAAATATATGGAACTTATTTTACATTAAAAGCTGCCATTCTTCATGAAGGAGCATCATCTATGACAGGTAATTAAAATTGTTTAGTCAAAAATGGCACTGCAATTGGGATTAAATTAGTGACAACATCATCACGAAAAACACAGTAAATTTCCTCACAAATTACCTTATGTGATTGTCTTATTCATGGAGAAAATATAAACTTTAAATTGAAAATATATTTAAAAAATTATTCTCAAAATAATATTTATACTAAAGTCAATAATAATATAATTTGACTGAAATAAAATATTAGAATTTATTTTGAAATTTTAAGAATGATTTTGAAATATAGAATTTATTCTTATTTTTAATAATTTTTTTTGATTTTGATAGAAACTCTGAAAACTAAACTCTATTTTGAAATTAATAATTGCTTTTGAAATATTTAACTTATTATTTTGAAACTTATTTTGAATTAAAATTTTTTAAAATAATTTTGTGCACTTACTTGCAACATAGAAATTGAAATTTATTCGTATTATTCTGAAACTTATTCTTAAATTTATTTTGAACTTATTCTGAAAATCAAAGTTTTTCTGAATTTATTAATATTTGAATTTGAAATCTCCAACATACGTTTATCTTATTTTACTTCATTCTGAAAATTACAATTCTGAAATAGAATTTATACTTACAGCAATACTAAGTTAATTATTATATTTGAATTTATTCTGAAATAATTAAAAAAATTGAACTCATTTGAAACTCAGAAATGGAAATTTATTCTTATTTTTCTGAAATTTATATGATTGAGGTATAGTCATTTGTCCTTTGTCTTTATTGACAGTACTAAATCATGTAGTAGGACTGTCCAGAAAAGATAAATGTTTAATTTGATATACTCTATTAAGAATTTTTTTGTTTCAAAATATACAAGTGAAGTTATTATTGTTGCTAACCTAATGTTTAAAGTTAAATTCAAATTTATTACAAAATAATTTGTTGTGACTTTGTCTCTATGGACAGTACTGAATCATGTCTAAAATAGGTAAATGTTTTAAATAAGTATACTAAATATACTCATTTTTTTCTAAATCATAATAATGAAGTTAGTTAGAATTTCTTATCATTGCTTTTATGTAGATAACGAAGGAAAGTTTGAATTATTGTTTTTCAGCGGATAAGAAGTAATAAATGCAAAGCTAGTTCACTAACGAATATATGCTTTCATTATTGTGATGTCATAATGATTATTAGTTCAACTCAATTAGCAATTGTTACTAATATTTCTACCAACTCAAAGTATAGGTGACTCAAGGTGAACCTGGCCACTGATGATTTGGGGTCTTGTTATTTGTTCTTAATTTAAATTATAATTAGAAAATACATTGTATATTCTCAAACTGCAATGCCTTAGAAAAAAGTGAACTAGACTGAAAAATGCGAACGCATGTGTATTAATATTGTTAAATATAAACCTGGAAAAGTACAGAACAAGTGGAATTAACTCTTAAAATATTGAAGCTGGAATTGAGATTTGATGAATTAAATGTAGAGTAAAATTAGCAGTGTAAAGAGAATAATAAACAATAATGAATTAAGTGATTTATTAAATAAAGTTTAATTTGCTTAAAGTATAATTCGAAATGTGAAGAATCCATGAGCGATTGCTTTTTACCACATTACCTCAAGTGGAGTGTATTCTGTGGCTGACACTTCTCAGCTATGTGAATCTGCCTGTATTTAACAATGTATCCCATACTGCACAGGTCAGGGATTTTGATATTTTGTGTTACATGCAAAGCACAGGTGTTTTTTAAATTTTCATTAAAAACAATTAAATTAAACCTTTACATAATTGACTTACATTCAACTTTTCCTAAAAGTTAATTCTCTCTAATTGTCAGCACCATTTTGTTCCTACTTCTATTAATTAACTTTTCCTAATTGCAGTAATATTTTGAATTTCTTTCAAATGACAACTAGATTGTTTTTAAATTTAAAAATTTAGAAGAGAGATTTCGAACTTTATTTCAAAAATAATTTTTTTTAAATTTAGTGCTAAAGTGATCAAGTGATACAAGTTTAGTGATCAAGTCACTAAATCTTTGATTCACTAAATAAAGTCACAAATCAGTTAATTTGCCTTAGTCATCACTTTCTTTGTTTACTTGAGGTGACTATTTAGACAAAAATCTACGTTATCATAAAAGAAGAAATATTTTGAGGGTTTTATATCATTCTTGTGTTAATCAAAATACCAATATCCAAGAAAGAGCCAACAAAAAACATTGCATATGTCTGCCATTTTAGCAACCTTGTAGTTAAGCGTGATTTTATTAGTGTACATTGATTTCTTCAAATCTCAATTCCAGCTTAAATATTTTAAATGTTAATTCCACTTGTCCTGTACTTTTCCAGGTTTGTATTTAAGATAATTAATACACATGCGTCTGAATGTTTTAGTCTAAATTATGTATATATAGGAATATTAGAAGGCTACCACAATGCAATAAATGGAAATATGTCGGTGTTGAGATGTAAAACAAAAAAGTGTTTTTTTATAAACTTCTCAATGCCGACATAGCTCCAATTCTTGCCTTGTAACAGCCTTCTAATACTCCTCTATATAAGTATTACATACAATGCTTCAGCAAACTACTTCTCATTATATATATATATATATATATATATATATATATACAAATAAAATGACAGGTCAGAGTTATTTATTCTCAATATCGGAGCAGAGAACACTTACACAGGTTTATGGGAAAATTTAAAGCATACTTGAAAAGACCAAGGCTACAGGTAGGAGGAAAACAGTCAGCAGGAAGAGAGTTTTACAAGCCTGCAGTTCTTGGAAAGAAGCTACTGAAATAGGAAGCTGTATTACAATGAGGTATGAAAACAGCGAATTGATTCAGACTACTAGACCAACGAGTCAAACGAGCTGAAACAAAGGAAGCGGGGAACAGATTACACAGTTCTGAAGAAAACATGCAATAATAGTATTTATAGAAAAGACAGACTAGCAACATCACTTATGTGAGAGAGAGAGAGAGAGAGAGAGAGGGTGCAGAGAAGAAGAACATGTGGAGCCAATCAAATTACAGATACGTATCTGCACCTTATCAACAACCCTCAAATGAGACAGAGATTCACCAGTCCAAATATGACAAGAATACTTTTTATTTCTGTATGTGCTATTTCAAATTTCAAATATTGGTTCGGCGCAACAACATACATTTTCTGATACATGACGTGACTGCGGAATTTTATTTCCTTCTTCTGAAGCGAATATAATGGCACCTGCGTGCACTTACTGACCTATGACCGGATGTTGGAATGGAAACACAATGAGGACGAGAGACATGATTTCAAATGTGGCCGAGCATACATGCTAGCACGCATTCTCAAATAGAGATATGATCAAAGTTCGCTTTTATCGAACGTTGCCAACTTATAGCTTGTTCTGTTGCTGCTTCCTGTAAGTAACATTTTCACTGGAAAAGCTTATTCTATCTTTTCTTAAGTAATACTTCATGATTTAGATAAGACACACCGACGTGGAAACATGTGACAGCAAGTAAGGATGATCTAGTGAGCAATTAGAATTTGTCTGCTAAATATCAGAAAGTATCGCAAAAATCTATTTCACACATTATTTTATCTTTATTTAAATAAACTTAAACATGTGTATATGTTTATATATTTCTATGTATATAGAATTCACTCCTGAACTAATTAACCGACCATCATGAATTTTGAGCACACAGCTGGTGGGCGTAAGGGTGGGCAATATGGGCTAGATTTAGTTCACTTTAGTTTCATACAAAGGGGGCAAAAAGGGAGTGGAATCCCTTCGTGAAAATTCAGAATTCTGATTTTTGCAAAATTTTAACAGTAGGTATTAGAAATTATTATATATTCCCCGAAGTTCACTGTTTTTTTTACTTATTCTGAGTGTCGTCTAGATGATAGAGGTTCGACCCCGGCTTAAAGCGCTGTGATACAACGAAGAAGTCTGTCTGTGGATGACAATACATATATAATCTTTTATAATAAATATTTTTTAATATCCACATATATATACGTTTAATATTAGCCAACATTTATCAGTGTGGCTAGCTATAACTAGCAGGATTCGAAGCCTAGACTAAAGTCAATTTCCACTTCTATCCAACGCTTATACTAACACGGTCGATATATATATATATATATATATATATATATATATATATACATATATATATATATATATATATATATATATATAAATATATATATATATATATATATATATATATATATATATTAAAAAAAGAAACGGGCTATTGTTTTTTCTCCCCTCTACCGTGTTGGCGAATGTTTTAAATTTAAAGAAAAAGAAAAAAGTGGTAGAGTAGAATGGGATCGAGCGCTGAAACTGACGATCATGAAACCTACCTTCTTACCGATTGCGTCACTGTTTCGGGTTACAAGTGCATGTGAAAATAAGCCAATTAACCTAAGCTTGATTATTGGCATGCGTGTTAAATTAATACCAGGCAAATAATAAATAAGAACCAGTGTTTTGTGAAAATTAAACTGTGTTTATTAGTTCCTGGTGTCGATGAGTAGAGTGACAGTACAGAATTGTTAGGGACAAAAGATTTTGCTACCACCTATATGGAGTTGGTGTGTCCGAGAGCCGTAGACAGTGGGCCAAATGTAATATTTAGTGTTAGCTGGGAAAAAATAATAACAATTTTACTAAAACACGCTCAAGTGAATAAGTGTGATATAATGGTGAGTTTAGTAGCCTGTGGTGCATGTGGTTATTTTCCTATACACCGAGAAGGTACAGGGGAAAATCGTCTCTACTTTATATATTAGATATATATAAAATACACTCAATCATGGAGGATGTGCAAGAGGAGAATCTGGTGTCTCAGTTTGGTTTTGCCCCCGATTGCCTACTATCTACATATGTACATATATATACATACGTAATATTGGATTTTTTTTTTTTTTTTTTTTTTTTTTAACACCTGCGGGGGACAGGAAATACCCGACTAGTAATCGGGCGCAGGATATTTACACCCTTCTCGGAGTGTTGGACCCGTTAGACCTTGTAAGGCTATCCATCTAAGAGAAGGAAACCTCTGACAAAAAACCTTGCTACTTACGTCGTGGCAGTAAACCGTTGGGGAGGGAGGCCTCCTTAGTCCTGATCGACAACCTTCCTAGAGTTGGAATCTCGAACAAAATATCCGGTTTGCAAACCTACAATTGCTTAAGGAGTAGATAGGTTCTGCCTATCGCCGGCCCTAGCACTCCTTCCTTGTCTATTAGTCAGGCGCAGAGGTAACAGTGCTGGGACGCCTCTAAACACCCAGTGCCTAACCTTGTTTCCTTACTAGGTCAATGAACGCCGTTCTCTTTCTCTCTATTTGGGCAACTTGGGGAAAATTTTTTTCGTCATTAAGTCTTACATGGCCAGTCTGGGTCTCTCTTGTTCCAACAGGTTGAGGGTACAGGTTAGACAGCTTGTCTGGCTGCTGTTTCCGACTGAAAGGACAGGAGCCCAAACTCTTGGGTAGCGCCAAGAACGGCTGCTCCATCATCAGTTGCATAATACCGTGGGTAGTTGTATGTGTCATGTCGCGCATGGAAAGGGACCCTGCAATTATCTCCGGTGGGCTTTCCCGAGGCCACAACCCCCATGGACCAGGTTCAGACTAATGGACTGGTTGTGTGAGCTTATTGGCACCAAACAAGTACCCACCTTGACCAACCCACTCTATAATCAAAACAAACATGTCATTACAAAAAAATAAAAGCAAACCTAAACCAGACACCCAACAAAAAACACTTTCGCCTCCGCCCTTGAGGCTCGCATTCACAAATATCCGGGGACTTAGAACCAATATCAACGACGTAGAATCCTTTCTCCTGACAAACTCCCCGGATATCCTAGCTCTAAGTGAAACTAATTTCCAATCCTCAATCTCCTCTCACCACTTTGACATGACTGACTACCTCCCACTCTACCGTAAAGACTCTGACAAACATATGCACGGGCTAGGAGTTTATGTTCGGAACACCCTCCCCCTGACTAGAGAACATAGGTTTGAATCAGTTGACCACGACTACATGTGCTTTAGATTGACTTTACATCACAGCATCAGTTACTTATATTTCTTATACCGCTCCCCGTCGACCCAGGACTGTACTCTGTTAAACTCTGTCTCGGTAAGCATAGATAGAGCACTCTTAATTGACTCGAATGCCCACATACATGTATTTGGTGATTTTAATGCCCACCACCGTGACTGGTTGGGATTCTCCAGCCTTACTGACGCAGCCGGCAACTCTACGTATAATTTCTCCTTAGCTCACTCCCTCTCTCAGACTGTCGATTTTCCGACCCGCATCCCCGATCGAATAGATCAACAAGCCTCACTTCTAGACCTTTTCTTGACCTCAATGCCCGAGGCTTGTGTGACGAAAGCTCATAGCCCACTCGGGAATGCTGATCACATTGTGCTAATGATACATATCACCCTAAGAAGTCGTCCAAAAGCTGATGAACCGTTGCTCAAAACAATAAGATACTACGAGCGGGCTGATTTTGAGTCAATCAGAGATCACATCAGTGATGCCCCATGGAGGGAAACCTTCTCACTCCCTGCCAATCAGTGTGCAAACGAATTAACTGAATGGGTCAAAGCAGGCATTGAAGCCTATGTCCCCATGCGAAAATACTTTAGCAAGCCTCACTCTCCTCAATGGTTCACCTCGGAATGTGCAGCTGCCATTTCTGAGAGACAACAAGCATTCCGTAAATTTTGCCGACATAAGTCAGCTACTAATAGAAATAAATTTATAGAGTCAAGAAATAATTGCAAGGCCGTGATAGGTGAAGCGAAGAGAAGGTTTAATGAGTTAACGGAAAAACGCATCCAGACACAGAAATTAGGTACTCGTGATTTCTGGAAAATCTACAATAGTGTAGTGAATAATGGTCAATCAACGATTCCCCCACTATCAAACCACAATGATGTCGCTTGCACGGCCACTGATAAGGCTGAACTACTTGCCCAGCGCTTCGCTTCTAACTCTACTTTGGACTCAGATAACCACCCCCTCCCCGAATTCCCTTTGCTGACCGAAGCCACACTTGATAACCTGGTCATCACTCCATCTCAGGTTAGAGACATCATAAAAAACCTTGACACCTCCAAAGCTTGTGGGCCTGATCTTATACCCACAATAGTAATAAAGAAATGCTCTGCTGAACTGGCCCCTGTTCTCTCCAAACTCTACAATAAGTGTCTAGCTGAATCTTGCTTCCCCGATAGCTGGAAAATTGCCTCTGTGGTACCAGTCTACAAGAATTCTGGAAATAGAACCGATCCCCAGAACTATCGCCCAATCAGTCTGCTTCCGATCTTTGCTAAAATCTTTGAATCCTTAATCAATCTAGCAATAGTACGACACTTAGTTAATGCTAAACTTCTTTCTGACCGCCAGTATGGATTTAGACAATCACGATCTACTGCAGACATTCTAACGGTCATCTCTGAACGCATGTATCACACACTCGACAAGGCAGGTGAAGCTAGGGCAGTAGCGCTTGATATATCCAAGGCCTTTGACAAGGTATGGCATAAAGGGCTCCTCCTGAAAATACGATCATACGGTATTACTGGGCAATTATTTAATATAATTAGATCCTTCCTCGCCAAAAGAAAAATCCAGGTTGTCCTCGATGGCCGTTCATCTAAGCAACATGACATAAATGCTGGTGTACCCCAGGGCTCTATCCTTGGACCCTTGTTGTTCCTGATCTATATAAACGATCTCCCTGAAGGCATAGAGTCTGAGATTGGTTTATTTGCTGATGACACCACCCTTTACTCTCGCCATGTTGGCAAAACCGACGCAATTATATCTGATGCAATGGCTGAATCTTTAGAAAATGACCTCCAGGCTGTAGTGGATTGGGGTCATAAATGGTTGGTAACTTTTAATGCCGCAAAGACAAAACTCCTTTCCTTCAATAACTACAAGGAACCTTTTCAACCACCGATTGTCATGGCAAATAACACCCTACCTGAGAGTTCATCATTCAAACTCCTCGGCCTAACCTTCACAGGTAACATGAATTGGAACAAATACATTGAAGACATTGCCAAGGCTGCCGCAAAGAAGGTTGGCTCCCTCTACCGTGCTAGTAAACTCCTCACACCTGACATTATCCTGTATCTCTACAAAGCCACCATCCGCCCATGCATGGAGTATTGTTGTCACATCTGGGCTGGTGCATCATCTACTAGTCTCTCCCTCCTTGACAAAGTCCAAAAAAGAATCGCCAACCTAATAGGTCCCTCACTGTCAGCCAAGCTCCAGCCTCTGTCCCATCGCCGCAATGTAGCATCCTTGTGCTTGTTTTACAAATACTTCAATGGATTATGCTCCGATGAATTGGCTACTCTGGTGCCCCCTCGACGGAAATTCACTAGACTAACCCGACAATCAACTAAATCTCATTCATTCACTGTGGAGGTCCCCAGATGTCGGAGAGCCTTCTACTCAAATAGCTTCTTTCCTCGTACTGCTAGCCTCTGGAACTCCCTCCCTGCCCCCTGTTTCCCCGACAGTACAGACATGCAGAAGTTTAAATCTAATGTAAACAGACACCTCGCTGCGCTGATCCCAATCTAGATTGACCACCCCCTACCTTCTCCCCTTTTCTTTTTCTCAGTAGCCCCTTACGTCTACAGTGGCGGCCTGCCTTGTTTGGGGCGAACTATGTTAAAAAAAAAAAAAAAAAATATAAATGGATTTTCGGTCTATTTCTATAGGCTTAGTATTTTGATGGGGATTGCATGAATTTTAGTCAATGATCAACGATCTGCACACCGGATTCATTGACCGGTTGACCAAGACTGTTATTCGTGTCTCGGAATGGCCACATTTCAGCCGTTCCTCATCAATCCATCTGTCATGCGCATAACTTCCAATCTGATAAGTGACATTTCAAATTTGTGTTTGGAACAAGTCGACTACGCCCACCTGTCAGCAAATATGTCTCATCTTGAGGACGCAGTAATAAACATTCGTCCTGTCGAAGAGGTAGGCTGGGAGTGAGTGGGTTGAACGTTCGACAACGGTTCAATCGGTCACTTTAATTCAGCTTGGCACTTTTTTCAACAAGCATTTTTCACGCCCCACAACGGAATATCTATATCTATATATACATAAGCTGATCTTTTGTTATTGTTTTTGGCGATATTCAGCCGGTGTTTTATCGGTGCGTTTTTTAATTATTATTCTTCGCTACCATGAGCGGTTTGTTTTATTTTTAAGAATATGCAGAGGACAGCATTTGTAATTCGCCCATAATTGGACCAGTCATCAATTTTTGCATATATAGACATCATGTGTTATTTTTTTTCATTTTCGTTTTTTCTTTTCTTTTCTTAATCAATTCATGAATTAATTTTTGTGTAAAAATTTTAAAAATAAATTTTCAAATTAATATTTTTATCTTTTTTACCTTTTGTGCACGCAAACATTAATTTGTAAATATATAAAAAAATCTGTAGACAAAAATTAATTTTTGAATGAATAAATTAATTAAAAAAAACTCTGTGTATATATATATATATATATGTATGTATATATATATATATATATATATATATATATATATATATATATATATATATATAAAATAAAATAAAATGTGAAACTAAAAGTATACTTTTAGTAGATATAACCTATAGTGAAATGGTTTAAGCTCAATATGCGAGATAGAGCAAATATAAAGATAGATGAAAGAAGAGGGATAAACATGTACGATGAAAAAATTATTTCAACTTCGATTGTTCAATGCAAGATATACCCGGTAATAAAATTATGTTTATTATTCTTTCCTTAAGCCAAGGCTTTTGAAAGATTAAAATCTTATCATCAGAGGAATTACATAGATAGATAAGTTGGTAGTAGAAAAGCCAAAATTCAACATTTTAAAGAATATTAAGTAATGGATAGTGAAAAAGTTCGTGTAAACAAGATATGGGGGCTGTCCAGTTGGTAAATGTCCGTTGATGAGGTGTCCAATGAAAGGAGATTTACAGATGGGATTTCGTGAAGGCAGCATGTAAAAGAGTTCAAGAATGAAGTAAATTCAATAGAGAGATGTTGAGTCTAGTTGTGGGTGGAGCGCACTTATTCGGAATTAATTTTGAGAATTCGGGTAATTTTAAAAATACTTCCGTGGGCCGATAGAGAAATTGAAGTTAAACTGTGTACACTAAACGTTGGCAGTGAAATATTTAAGCGATTCTAAGACGAAATCCTTTAGTTGAAAACGAGGCCAAATAAGGAAGAGGGGTGGGGAGCATAAAGGAAAGAGGGTGATGTGGTCAGTTTAATGAGCTATGGCTGATGCTGGGAAGGGAGAGGGTGAGGGATTGTTTGGATACAGTTTATTGCTGGTAAGCACTAAACCCGGTGCGAATTGGGGTGGGGCAGAGGTGAAATTCAGGTCATTGAGTGAAAATGTTTCTGAAAAAAGGGGGGGGTTTCCGTGATTACAACGGATTTAGAACGAAGACATATATAATTTTGAGAGTTTACAAGGGTTTCAGTTAGGAAGTTAGGGTTCAAGTGAATGGGAATCTGGAATTTACGTGTTAAATATGTGAGAAAATCGGACAAAACTAGTGTTTCAGAGTTAGATGTATAAAGATTTTTGAGAATTCCCAGTTGGTTAAATATTAAGTGTATGACTAAATAAGAAAAAAATTATGTATAACTGAAATTAGGATTGGGAACAACGTTAGTCTGCTTGCAACAATTGATTTCAATTACAAGTATTATGGGGTAGGGTTCGGTTGAGTTATGTAAACTTAAGTGAATCACTAGTGCATTGAAATTATAAATAGATTTTAGGGGGAGCGAATGGATCATTTAAGGAGTAACCAGGGGGCGTAGTTTAAAGGTGAGAGAAATGAAATCTATGAGAAAGATATTGTCGGTAGAGCGAAGCATATACAGAGTCGATGGAATGAATACAAGGGAGATAAAAAGCAATGGATGAGTGTGTGTGAAGGTTGGCAAATAAATGAAAAAATGAAAAAAAGAGGAATAGGAATGATAATTTTGAATAGGAATTATGATGTTGAAGTAAAAGCTGTTCAGGATTCGTGGGGTGGAGGAGAATAATATTAGTTCTCAATTTACATTAAGTTCTATGGGTTAATATAGACATTAGGTGTACAGGGGAGGATACGTTATGTTATTTGGATGGTTATTTGTAAGGTTGGAAAAGTTAAGAATTAAAAATTACAAATTAACAAATTATAAAATTTAAAAATGTATCTAATGTTAATCTTTTTTTTCATTTTTTCATTTATTTGCCAATAAACTGTATCCAAACTATCCCCCCTCCCTTCCCAGCATCAGCCATAGCTCATTCAACTAACCACATCACCCTCTTTCCTTTATACTTTTTCTTTATCCCTCCCCACCTCTCTTCCTCATTTGGCCTCGTTTTTAACTAAAGGATTTCGTCTAAGAATCGCTTAAATATTTCACTGCCAACATTTAGTGTACACAGTTCAACTTCAATTCCTTTATCGGTCTACGGAAGTATTTTTAAAATGGCCCGAATTCTCAAAATTAATTACGAATAAGTGCGCTCCACCCAGAACTGGACTCAACATCTCTCTATTGAATTTACTTCATTCTTGGACTTTTTTCTCTGCTGCCTTCACGAAATCCCATCTGTAAATCTCCTTTCATTGGACACATCATCAACGGACATTTACCAACTGGACAGCCCCCATATCTTGTTTACACGAACTTTTTCACTATCCATTACTTAATATTTTTTCAAATTTTGAATTTTGGCTTTTCCACTACTAAATGGGTGACTATTTGGGAATACCAGGTGCTGTATAATCGAAGTTAAGCAATGCATAGCTACTAAATTAATCTACAAATCAATCGTATACAAATACATGTACGCTTTAGGCATGAATTAGAAGTAAAGCCACATATATTCTGTCTAGTTCGGCGTTGTCTGGTAATAATAATAATAATAATAATAATAATAATAATAATAATAATAATAATAATAATAATACATTAATCTCATGACAAAAGTGCCTGATACAATAGATAGAGCAGGTATGTTTAGAGACGCCGTTACCCGTGATAAAAAAAAAACAAACTTTACACTCTTATTAACCGGTTTAAATCAAAAGAAAAATCCTACATTATATTTTAGGCTGGATTATTTTTTTCGCAAATAATAATTTGTTTTCAATAATTTTTTAATGGTAAAATGGCCATGGTCGCCCTATCTGAAATCAGAAATTGCAAATCGGTGTTAATCAAGAGAAAAATCTTATATTATATTTTAAGCCGGATTTGTTTTTCACAAAAAAATAATTTGTTTTCAATAGTTTGTATAATGGTTAAATAGAAGATATCCACTTGCCCATGGCCGCCCTATCTGAAATCAGAAATTGCAAACCGGTGTTAATAAAAACAATCTTACATTATATTTTAGACCGGATTTTCTTTCGCAAATAATAATTTGTTTTGAATAATTTGTTTAATGGTAAAATAGAAAATATCCACTTACCACTGGCCGCCTTATTTGACAACAGAAATTTAAAACCGGTGTTAATCAAAAGAAAAATCCTACATTATATTTAAGGACGTATTTATTTTCGCAAATAATAATTTGTTTTGAATAATTTGTTTAATGGTAAAATAGGAAATATCCACTTCCCTATGCCTGCCAGTGCTAAAATCAGAAATTTTAAACCGGTGTAAATTCGTAAAAATCCCATATTTTATTTTATTCCTCGAACTCTTTCAGAAATGACATCATTTCTGTAAGGGGGGGGGGATAAAACTTCAACACATTTCTAGACTGGAAATGAGTCTTCATTTTTATTTCAAAATCAATAATTACAGTAATACCTTTAAATCTCTTTGAACGATTTTCATTATCAACATCATTTCTATTCATATTATCGTGAAAGCGGGTGGGTGAGGGTGCGGAATTACCCGGAATAAAAAATTTCATTGTTTTTTTTTCTACTCAGGGTTGTTCCGGAGAAATAAATGTAAGTTAAGTCTTACATTTAAAAGTGATAGCCCCGGTAAATGAATTACATTTTTTTAACACGTTAAACAGGTGAGAGGAATTGACTGGGCGAAGGAGAAAGAGTTGGTTGGGGAGAGAGACGGAAGAATGGGAAAGAAAGGGAGAGAGACAGATAAAGTGACGGCTGGAGAGAGAGAGAGAGGGGGGTTGAAGTTTTAATATAAAGATGTTGCACACGCTATTTAACTTTTATTTTGTTTCTTGTATGGTCTCGGGCACCGCCAGGTAGCCCTAGTATATATATATATATATATATATATATATATATATATATATATATATATATATATATATATATATATATATATATATATGAGGAATCACAGAAACAATCTTTCTGACAAAATGTAAAAATAAAAATGGAATAAAGGATAAGCAAATTAAAAACTAGTAAAAAAAATATTTCTACATCTTCTGCCAGATCGATTCTAATCGAAACGAACCTAAATCAATATGATAACGGATAACTTCTACAACTTTGAGTCCGTCTTCCTCTTCCTCCTCCTCCTTCTGCTTATTGGTTTAATTCCTTGCTGTCATTCATTTTAAATTACTACTAATCTTCCTTCCCACTTTATTAACTTACAGCGTTTCTGATCGGCGTTTATATGCAAACTGCTGATTTTTTCTTTCTTTTTCTTTTTAACATTTCTTTCTTTCTTTATCCCTTTCTACTTTTTATTACACGTGAATATTTTTTTCCAAATTGCGTTCTTTGTATAAATTTGAAAACATTTCTGTTTTTAATTAAAGTTCTGCTACCAACTGATGATGATTGTATTTTAACAATTGAAATATTTTGGTAGAACTATTCAATATGTGTTTTTGAGTTTATTTTTGCTAGTTGTTGATTTGCTTATCCTTTATTATATTTTTATTTTTACATATATATATATATATATATATATATATATATATATATATAAAAGAAAACGTTGTCTGTATGTGTGTCCTGGCATCAAATTTAAATGGTTGATCGAAAAGCCAAACTAACCGCAGATTTGGAACCAGCATTCTTATCGATGACAGAAGTTCTTGAAGAATTTCTTAAACTCATTATTCAAAATTAAACGTATGTAAACATAACATTAGAAACAAATCTTCCGACATTTTTAGCGTTCCCTTTTAGCCGACCTAACAGCATACTTATAAGAATTGTTTATAATTTTCACGTAAAATCACGTATCGTTTATTTTGAAGATAACACATTCATATCTTTATATTAGATCGATTTCATTTGCGAAAGTATGTTTTTATTTTTTATCTGAATAATAATCGCCTGATAAAATTCTGCATTCCTTATTCACCGCACCGCGATGCAACACTGTCTGGTCTGCCCCTTCCCCTACTGCCCAACCGGTGTAGCTTGAAAGATCTTGCAGAGTACAACACTATTGCAAAGGACTGCATAAAAATGTGGGAAACTGTCATATGACCACATGCTTGAAAGACACACAAAGAAGAAGACCACACCGCTAGTTCATTCATGAAAACGCAAGCCGTGTCTTTATACAAAGAACATTGATTCCATTTTCATATGTAAACATTCACTTACGAAGAAATGTTTGTTTTTATCTAAAAAAAACAAAAAACGCCGCCTGCTATAAAAAAAACAAAAAACAAACGATCGATTTCTTACTGTCCGCACTGCAAGTTAAATCTAAAAAAAAACTTCACGTCGTCTCTTCATAAACAACGAAACAAACACTTTCTTTAAACGCTTTTCTATTTCTTTACCCATGTCTTGCCCCGGGAAACGCTGGGTAGTGTAACGATATAAATGAAACGATCGTTACTAAATTGTGCTTATGCAGTTCAAATTAACGTTACTCGAAAGTCGCTAAGCTTTGAAACGTTCTTTCGTTTAAACTGTCAATCTCTTTTTGTGTCTTCTCTCTTTACTTTTGCGTCGGAGAGCTTGTCCTTTGCAAATGCGTGAGGGTGTGTGTTTTAAATGTGATTCTACTGTAATTCTACACGTTTAAACTGTCTGTATTCTTTTTATCATTTGTCGTTTGCACTGATTCGTTTCAGTTCATCGATTAGTCGTCTATTTGCTTGCACTGTGGCCTTTATCTTCTAATCGTCTAGTGTGTAGTATCTGTTTCCTGTGAAAAAAAAAACTTTTTCAGACGACACACACAGATTGGAGACAGGTTTTAAGACAAGTTTAGATATCCTAGCACTAATTAAAACTAATCTACACTTTCCAATCCCCTCTAATCATTTTGACATAATTGGATACATCCCATTTTGCCGAAAGGACTAGTATAAACATATGCATAGACTCGGAGTTTAGACTCGTAATACTTTTCCTTTGACTAGAAAACATAGCCTAGAATCAGATGATTAAAAATCATTTAATTTTTTTTCTTCTTGACTTTTTTTCTTATTAATTTCTTATTAATTTCGTATGATAAAACATCCCACTTCAGAGAAAAGAGAGTATGAATCAAATTAAATGTAATCCCTTTTTCCGTGATTGTAAGTTTGACTTCGATGTAGTTTTCAATAAAAATATTGCATCTAAAAACGTGGTCTCCAACGGCATTTGTTTGTCTGTTTTCAAAGTTTCTAAATTTTTAAAAGATGTTTCCAAAAATTTCCGTCAAATTTTATTATAACATAAGCGACCACGCGCTCATAAATAATTCGCACTAAAAATAGGACGTCGCTCATTTTCATCACACTTCAACGAAATCTGCCGCTACTTGAACAACACGGAAAAATAAAAGTATTAACTTTAATTTGATTCAAACTCTCTTTTCTCTAAAGAAAGATGTTTTATCATCCAAAAGTAATAAGAAAAAAATGCCAAGAAGAAAAAAAATATTTTAAAATTGATTGTTAATAAAAAAAATAGCATCGTAAAACGTGATCTCCACAGACATTTGGTTGTCTGTCTTTAAAGTTTCTCTCTCTCTCTCTCTCTCTCTCTCTCTCTCTCTCTATATATATATATATATATATATATATATATAGATATGTATATATATATATATACATACACACATATACATATATATATATACATATATATGTGTGTGTGTGCGCATATATATATATATATATATTTAAGCAGCAAGTTGTTATCGAAACAAGTCTGATTGAAGACAGCGGGATTTTCTCTTTTTGTACTTTAAAAAAATTACTCTCTCAACTCGGTTAGCTAGTTTCTGTGTCTCCAGTTGCAATTTGTGGTGTATAGATTCAATAGTTTTTTTCATCGGCCATCTAAAACGCTTTACATCATCGCGATCGTCTTCAAGAGTTGGTTTGTTTACATTTCTATTATGTTGTTGTTGTCGTTGTAGGTCGTTTTATATAATTTTGTTCGGTACCGACTTCTATCTATCTATCTATCTATCTATCTATCTATCTATCTATCTATCTATCTATCTATCTATCTACATACTTAACTATCTATCTATCTATCTATCTATCCATCTACATAACTAACTTTATATACCTGCACTTGTACATGTTAAAAATAACATACAGACAGACAGATAGACAGAGAAATACCTTACTTTGTATATAGAGCGATATATAGCTACTAATAATTAGTTATTTTTCATCTCTAAAGTCAGTTTGATAATTTTGACATGCAACTCGCAAAATTAGCCTTCCCGAGCGTTTGCGTGGATACACGCAGCTGTACAGATTCAGGTGCGCTGACCTAGAATCTTGTTCAGAGACTCGCTGAGTGCAAGCTCTACTTGTATACTTTGCCATCGACCCGTTTCCAATTTCTTGGTTGTCGCCTCCCCTTCCAATAGACAGACACAATCACAGACACACAAACAAATAAACACGCTCATACTCACACACTATGTGCTCGCACACAGTGTTACTCATTCAAAGTGTTTTGTTTGTTCTTTGCTAATATTCGATCACAGCGCCACAGAATCGATACGCGAAACCAATCGAAGTCGTTCCATTCTTGAATGTTTCAGTCATGCTCATATTAAATTATGATTTCGCTGTAGTTATGAAAGCATATAAGTGTATTAGACTCCATTCCTGCGAACAATTTGGAAGATGAATCTACTTGTTCATGAAAGGGTTTCTGTTAAAAAGAGAAAAACGTATATTCTATTGCTGGTAACATTAAAGTGGTCGCTCCTGTGAGTACCTGATTATAACACCAATTTAAAAAAAACAAAAAACAACAGATTTGAGCGATTTGGCCGATGTAACCTCCGACCTTCTTCAGGTAAATATTGAAGAACTAAGGAAACTTTACATCTAACACGAGAATTCGTACGAATTTCGAACTTAACCTTTTGTTTAATCCCGAATTCTACAAAGCGCACTTGAAGAAGGTCGAAGGTTACATCGACCGAGAATAGCATCCAAGATTAGAACAGTAGTCTGAGTAATACAAATAATACAAATTATCTATCTGTTGTGGGTAAACCTACCTACCCTTTAATAATAACTAAATGGTAGCAACCGGCTACCATAAATACCGGCTTTTGCCGGGAGAACATGGGTAGGCACATTTAGGCACTAGCAACACTGACTTGTGTATAATTTCTCTGTTCAATACAATTCGTTATTATTATCTCTAAACCTGTTGTTCTTTTATTTCATTGTTGGTACCCCTAAACGGGTCCACAACACTATCCTAATCTCTATATTCCGAAACAGATTCAACTGAGTAAGAAATATCGTAACTTGCTAATTCAAACGAATTACGTTTATTGTTGAAAGAATATTAAAATTATTTTACTGTTGTGTTATGGATGCCATCTATCTTCTGCTGTTTTGTTTCGCGCTCGTCGCACCCTTTATCTCAATAGAAGTACATTTGGCGTCGTCCGACCGAATTATACTAGCCAGTAAGCGATCTAAGGCTTGAGCTTCTTTGTTAGTCACTCGTCCTCTCCCTCCAAGTTGCCGGTTGCAATTTGGACCATGCTTCATCATGAAAGCCCAATATAGACTTACCTTAATCGTCACAGCTGCAAAATCCGACAATCGTAATTCAAAACAATATGTCACCAGCGCGACCCTCAACCTAGAATACAAACTATATTTATTTCCGCGTTAAAAGAAATTTCATTCTTCTGTTTTTCTCAGTGTAGGTACTAGGAAATTAATTACTCGAAATTCGCCGCAGAGTTGCGACGCTCTGTTTTAATAATATAATGTTGTCGTAAACTTAAAAGTGAAATTCGTGATATTTATTTAAAAGCCATTTAGTTGACAATTAAAATAAGAAAGGAAGTATTCATTTTAAAAGGATCAGGCTGTTATTTTAGTTATCTAAATATTTAATTGACAATTACGTTTGCTGTTTGAAGTAAGAAAAGACGGTATGCAAGCCACCGTATAAATTCCACGGGGTCCTACTAAGGGTTATATAATCTCAAGCTATCATGTTGACAGTCTGCTAACTGTTCTTTTACCCATTGCTCATGAAACACACCAAGTGCTATTAATTTACAGATAAACAACGTATATATATATATATATATATATATATATATATATATATATATATATATATATATATATATATATATATATATATATATATACTGACAGATATAAGCAGAGGCCAAAAAGAGCCCAGCATATGAGACCAACTATAGGTCTCCTTTGTTTGGATTTGAAACAGACGGTACCGATGTTGTTCTGGTTCTCTGTGAAACATATATAAATAAATATTATCCCCTCATTTTTTATTTTTCTTAATGATCGAACACTTAGCTTGTTTTTTTCTCACTAAACACACACGCACACACACACACGTTATATATATATATATATATATATATATATATATATATATATATATATATATATATATATATAAAGTGTGACATGATAGATAAACGTCCTAAATGGAAACTTTAAACCCACATTCAACCCTCGGAAGTGCGCCATGTTGAAATCACAATATATATATATATATATATATATATATATATATATATATATATATATATATATATATATATATAGTGACATATGAGCGCACTTTAAAAAATAATAAATAAATCGTTAATCGCCAGTAATTCAAAAACAAAACAAAACAAAACAAAACAAGAGCGAACACACAGACACAAAGTAACTCGTTGATCCTACTTTAATTTAATATGCCTATTCCGTATAATCAGCTACAGCTACCTAACCGTGGTAAACACATATGCTCAAGTGAGAAGTTCATGCATTATAAATTACGAAAATAAAACTGCGTCTCAGATGGACAGAAGGAAAAAGAAAAATAACGGATAAATCAAGCCGAAATCAGGAGAAAAACGAAAAGTCATCAGTTCCTGAAAGATCTCTACCAAGAAAGGTGTAAAAATAAATCGCTCTTCCCAAAAGGCTTAAGAGCATGATCGTTGAAAGCAATTAAGCAACGATATAAAAGTACATGTTGAACCAGTTGGATCTTGGCGAAATATGAAAAAGCCGAAGTCGACGATACGATAGAAATATATGTGAAGCCGATGATCTACTGACATCAAATGATAAGCGGCGAATATTCCGGATAGAGTGACTCAGCGGAATAAACCCCAAAACCAGAAGATTCTACTATGAGAGAATTTGCAATTACAAAATCAACATAAAAGCACGAATGATATTCCTGCGATGAATCGAATCAAACATCGTGAAACAAAAACAAAAACAGAGAGAAGTTAAATGCAAAGTAAAAAAGGCACTTTCCCATTCAGATAAGTGACATTTTTTATATTGCCAAAAACATACAAATGCAGCACACCATTTCTTTTCTTTTTCTTTTCTTGTTCCTATTTAAGCTTCTGTTTACCCTATGACAAGAATTCATTGCTTATCTCAATAAATGTTATATGCGTTTACAAATGCGTTGTGTTTGTTATTCCCGTATGTTGTTGTCATTTTCGTAAATATTCGAACCTGAAAACATATATATTTGTTTATAAATGGAATCATTGTGTATTCCATACGCATCACATACTTTTTTAAAGCGTAATAAATAAATGGCGGAATTTGTCTTATTTTGAAATATCTTTAGAAATAGAAAATAATGCATCAGTAGTAAATAATAAATTCCAATCAAATAAAGCAGATGCCATAGCCGGAAATCGAAATCGAAACCTTGAGATCTTCAGTCATTCAGACGTTCTGCAACTGAGCTATTTGCACTTTTTTATGAATAGATCTTAAAACAAACTAATTATAGCTTTTGCGTAAAGTCATAGATTTATCATTTCCGTCATGTTTCAAAACATGAATTCAAACATAAGCGATAATAAAATAAAGAAATGGGTAAACTTAAACTTAAATTATTTTAATAGTACAAGACAATTTATTTAGCCTTAAATATGTATTATCTGAAGTTTTATCACAATTATACAATTCTAGACAAGTAAATAGGAACACCTTCTCGCAGACAGCGACAGAGAATGGGGTGACGCGGTGGCCTATCAAAAATATGCGACTGGAAAGAAGCATGCATTTGGTAGTTGAATAAGAGAGATCATCTTCCCCTCTTTTTTCTTTTCTTTTATTCTTTCAGGAAAAAACACTTATTATCTCATCATTGTGTAGATGCATAGAATACCCAACCTTTAACATAACTTAGGACTATCAACGGGTTGTTTATTAAGTTTTACCGTATTTCATCTCATAGCGAAATCGCATCTATGTTTTCTATATGAATGCAAGTTAATTTCTTATGTGGGAGTATATTTTGTAAAATTAACTAGTATGTAAATCATCAATTCTAATTAACCTATGAATGGGACTTTGACAAATACTACCGATCCGGTTTAAAATGGACCTGAGAGTAATGGCAAATAAAGGGTGCGTGGGTATCCACTCATTTATTTATGTTGATATAACTAACTACTTGAGAATTGAAAGTCAAATAAAGTGCGCCTGCGCGACCTAACCACCTACGCATAATATTGACGAATCAAACGCGTTCACGTAACAAGTCAGTCAAAGCTAGAACATTCTGCGTAAATGTCTATAAAAGCAACGTTTTTGAGATTAAGAGACACATATGAACCCACGATGTCTACACGGCCACACAAAGCTACGAAACACTGTGCTGGCCCTTTTACTTCATGAACATCGCCTAAATCAGAACCGTAACACCTTTTCTTCCGTCCACATAGAAGGACGTACTGCCATTTCAAACTGCAAAAGCGTACGACAGCAACAGACTTTGTATTCCCCCCTTCTCTACGTGACGCAATTATCAGCAGCAGCTAAAATAGAATTGATATATTCACGTAAGCTTTTCTTATTCCCATTACAACTTATTCTCATCAAAGTTACAACTACGCTGATAAATAACATTTACATTTTCTGTTGAGTTAACGAAGCAACATCCACAATAGACGGGTTGAACTGGCTTCCTCCCAAGGAGGAAGTTTCTAGGGAATATTAAGTTCACAAGCGGTTCCCAGGTCGCATGTATATCCCGGCCAGGGGAGATGACGACATTAGCGTTTTGGAGTTCTTGCAGACAGGTGTCGACGTCCTCCTACATACAGCGCATGGTATTCCCAAATTGTCACCCATCTTGTACTGACCAGGAACAACGTTGCTTAACTTCAGTGATCTAACGAGAACCAGTGTGTCAACGTTATTATGTCGTATTCTGTTGAGTTACTTCACTTTGACTGAACATTCAGCTTTAATATCTAATACAGTGCACGAACTACAAGTTACAACACTTTCCAACGACTTTTTTCTCGGAAATAAATATTGATTGTTTCGTTATTTTATGATCATTGCCCTTTTCCTTGCTTTGTCTTTTGTCGTGCTTTGAACTATTTTCGCATGGTCCGTTACAGCTGCCCACACACTCTCCCAAACGCCTAAATTTGTATTTCATCACAGTAATGTAGTTTCGTCTAGATTAATCATCGCTGGAAGTTGAGTATAATTAATATACAATTATATTTACATGTGATAAATATTGGTGAGTACCTTAGCTAGTATAAATATTAGTTAAAATATATTTGTACAGGTGAATCTAGCCTCATTTGTAAACAGGATATATCCCAGACAGGAGGCGTCACGATGAGGTTATAGGGTTTACATGCCAAAAAAATAAGCATGATTCGTGAGAATCGGAAGCGATAATTAGGCGGAAACAACGTCAGACAGTGGCTTGATTAAGTGGTAGCTGCAAGAGTTTGAGTGGAAGCATGGATTAGACAACATGTTTTTAAATGGTCTGAAAAAGCGTTAAAATTACTAAGCAATAAGCTTAAAAATAAGTGCCTACTTTTTCCGTCTCTTCTACTTCTTCCCCCCCCCCCCTTTGACTTTAGCGTTCACTAAACGATCACATTGCGACTGATTGAATAAATCATTTTTTTCTTCGTTAAGATGTGTTGAATTAATTGAGTAATACATGCAATACACATGTGATTGCTTTTTACTGCAGCTACGAAAGTGATTTCAGTCCTCGGCGCAGATCGCACACACACACACACACACACACACACACACACACACACACACACACACACACACACAAACACACACACACACACACACACACTGACGACACTGGTAGATAGAGATAGTATGATTTTACTAATTTAATTGACTGAACAATTGATGTAAATGAATTATATAAGTAATTTCATAAGGGTCAACACAGAGACGACCTCTGAGGCTACGTAACACACATTTCTTTTCTTTTTTGCCCCACATACCCACAAATAAACGACAATCCGATTTCCTACGTTGTTAATTTTGTTACGTAATGCATACACCGAAGAGAGTGCTCAGAACTGACGGCTTTATGTCAGACTAGAGCAGGTGCAAATGAAAAGTTAAACAACATGAGATTGATCTTTATAACAAAGTATGAACATACAAGTCGCAGAGTATGATACACTTACTGTAAATAATTTTCTGTCTTTCTCTACGTACCTAAAACTAAACGGAACTTCCATGAACAAAGTTTCAAAGAACTTCCCGTCTGTAGAACACAATACCACAGGGCTGCTTCCCAACTGACATAGTCGTTTTCAAGTCAAATGTTAGCAAATTCTTGTCGAGCTGTCTTCTTAAATAATCAAATTATTCTCAGTTCACCCATCGTCTCCAATCCTTTAAACGTCCAACAGATAATCTCATTAACTCTTATCCTCGAATGGCCTTTGGGCCCTGTACAAGCGATGACCTTCTCCCCCAATAAAAAAACAGCGAAATGACGTACGGTTTTATAAGTTGCATGTTGCCTGTATAGAAAAACATAAGTTAACAAAATTAAAATCGCCCTTTTTTCTCTACCGTGTGCCAGTTTTGTCTGAGCTCGGGCGTACACTAGCAAAGACGGAATTTAAGGAGGACAAGGAAGACATCAGTTTAATTTTCTCATACTGAGTTCGAGTAATTTTTTCACACATCACCTTGAGCCGATATTGAACAGTGTGACTGATGGCCACGCCCTTTATTTGCACTCAGCGCTATTGTTGAAGCAATCGATAAACGCCTTATCGATAATTGCCGATCAATTTTGTCCAGCCTATCCCGTGTTTTGACTCTTTTTAGTCACAGCCAATCAACAACGCTTCCCCGTTGAAAGTAATTAAATGGAACATATTTCATTGCTATCAGAGCACTTTTCCTTGGAAATGTAATTAAAACAAAAAAAAGCGCATATTTTATTGCGTAAATAAAACTTTGACATGGCGATACGTTGTGTTGTCGATTGCAGTTTCAATTCACAGGCCAGAATAGAAATATCGGCAAATTAATCGAATCTTCTATTGATACGAAACCACAGACCACAAAACATTCGATCTTGACTCCTTCTTTTATTCGTTGCTTCGGCCATTTTGAGTTTGTTCTTCTGCGATTCGAGTTTTTATGCTTTTATAACAATGTAAAGAGTCATTTTCACTTTTACCTGGCAACGTCCCCATATGGGACCATATTAGATACTTTGTGAAAATCTGTTTATTTACCCAAGTAAAAATTGATTTGTCAGGATCTTTGATTAAATACTATTTTTATGTGAACAAACCATTCGTAGCCAAATCTGTAAACAATATTTTAATGTTACCTGATATTCCTCGTCATAATTAGATATACACTTTATTTTTTAAAAACAGTTTGAAACACTCTTAATCATTTTAAATCAATTTGTTTCTCTAGAATGTAAATGAACTAATTCATTACGTTTAAAGTGGCATTCAACCATTTTCAGATTACAGTATCTCTCTTGCTCTTATATATATATATATATATATATATATATAATATTTATGAATAGATATTAAATCATTAATACCTACAGACGCTAGCCTTTCAAGCTTATTGCTCTGATCAGTGCAGGAAAGTAACAATTTAAGTCGGTCTGTAGGGGCGGACCCGGTTCACAGAGTTAGCCTATAATCTGCAAGAAGTCGCCATATCCACTCGGCCACCGAAACTATGACGTAATTAATCGAAATTAAGATCTATATGTACCTAGAAGCGGACACAGCTAGAAGACTAGTCGATAGTGTTCGACGAACGTATTCGGGACTTTGCATTAGAGCTTGTTGACGGTCTATTTTAACATCCCCGAAACTGATCGACTTTAATTTCTTAAAGTGGCTTATTATAATATTTATAAATAAATATTACATTACAGATATGGTTCTTTATGAGGTCATGCATATGCGCATGAGAACATAAAAGAACAAAGATAACAAACGAGATAACAAGATTCACAGATTAAGTATATATATATATATATATATATATATATATATATATATATATATATATATATATATATATAAGCAAACATTGTTAAAAATAACAAAATTTGTCTGTTTAATCACACCTTTTCATTTTATTAATGTTTCTGATGTTTTTTTTGTATTAAAATCAAAATAATTAATAAATGCTCCATAGGTTTCACGAACGTTTTCGATTCTTCGTCGAATGATCCTCAGGTGTCAACACCAAATGAACAAAAAAACTGGAGTAAAAAAGATAATTCTTTTACAAAAACAGCGGAGGAACGCACGTTTTTCACATTGTTCCAGGAAAGTCGTTGACGATTTAAATTCAGCGACGCTGGAGTGGCATCACAGAATAACATCGCATTACGTCAAGCATTTTAAAATGTTGCCACTACTTTCATAGGTGATGTTATTAATTTTAGGTTTATTTGATTTTTACACCCGAGGATTATTCGGCGAAGAATCGAAAACGTTCGTGGAACCTATAGGACATTTATTGATTTTTTGATTTTAATACAAAAATGACTATCAGAAAAATTGAAAAACTAAAATAGGTATAATTATAGAGACGAATTCTGTTATTTAAAAAAAAAGTTTGCATAAATGAGAAAATTCTTTCTAAATACACACACAATATATATGAATAGTTCGAATGCAAAACGCGATAAACGCCATTTAAAACATTGTGTTACATTTCAACACTCGACCACACACTCAAATGATGTTTTACATGATATGATACTGAATAAATACATTTTTGCTTTCAATTAAAATAAGTTTGTATTCGAAGTCTATATTTAATATATTTGTTCTTTGATTGCTTAAGGTCTCAATTTAAACAAATTGAATTTATCGCGTTTTGCATTCGAACTTTTCATCTCTCTCTCTCTCCCTCTCTCTCTCTCTCTCCCTCTCTCTCTCTCTCTCTCTCTCTCTCTCTATATATATATATATATATATATATGGTTTTGTTGACCTGTAATCATATGTTAGTAAAAAGAATATGAATGAAAATGTCATAAAATGTTGATAAATAATGAATAAAAAATATTATAGCTGAATTAGGGACGCAAGATCCAACTCCCGACACGGTTTTAAAAAACTCGTTTCCAACACTCGAATCGACTGAAAAATATTCCGGAGTGGATTTTAAGACATCAGACCCGGCTCCTACAAAAGTTTCTAATACTAATTATGACACTTGGTATTCTCAAGAAGTCACCCATTTAAATACTAACTAGGATCAACGTTGCTTCACCTCCGTGATCCGACGAGGACACATGTTTCAGTGTGATTTGACGGTAAACCGCAAACCTATAAATCTTGAAAGAAATTAGTTATTACGTTTAATGAAAAAATGCTGAATAAAAAATATGTACACTTACATATTATGTCGTAATCGAAACACCAGAACACGTCACGGAGACTTTATACGACAAATCATAGAAAATAGTGTCCTTACAATTTTTATATGATACATTCTAGGAAGAGAGCCTTTTCTCTTCCTTCTCTTGGTGGCTTAGAAGGCAATCAAATTCCAGACCATAAATGGTGTTATTTTTGTTCTTTTTAGAACAACAAATAACACCATTATTTGCTCTGGACTTTGATTTACTTCTACTAGCAATTTGCAGCAAGTTCATCAAGATGAACTGCATCTTGCCATTCAATACTCGTAGGATGGAGGTGGACTCGAAACCCGCGTACGATCACTTTGACGTCTTATTTCCAGAGGCTGGAACTCTCTCACTTTTCTGTCACGTACTTACTCTCATGACACAACTACTGTGATACGTCAGCCTACCCTTAAGCTTTTAATTTCCTATTAAATTTTACACTCTCTACTTAATTATGACCATAAGTAAAAATGTTCGATTTTAACCTTATTTTTAAATAACCGCATGTAAATATTGCTGCATTGTATCGACGTTTTTTTTATTACTTAATTTTATAACTGAAAAAAAAGAGAAATTGCATTGTATGACTTTCTAACGATTTTATTATTTTTCAATGATTCAGATTTCTTATATACTAACAATGATTATAAACAAGAAACTTCCCCAATTTCTACTTCATTCCGCGTTGCCACGTGCGGCCATTGTTGACTGAGATTTTTCATCCCAATACCGTTTTAACATCACGCGGATCAACTTCAACCAACATGTGGCCAAATACAAGGGATTAAAGCTGTCTCTGATGAAGGTGTACATCGCCGAAATATTTAATGTAAAAAAATTGCATTTTATTGCTTTCTAACGGGTTTATTATTTTTTAATAATTATTTTTTTTACTGAATTCTGTTTATTTTTATTTTTTTATTGTTTTCGATTCTTCAGAATAATATTGATTAAATACCAAATCTTCAGATAATAACGTATGGAGATGTAAACAACTTATATGAATAAGCGTATACAATGAGTAGTTTAGAATAGTGCCTGTATTTGGATGTTATCCTTACAACCTTTTGACCGATGCAACCTCCGGCCTTCTTCAGGTGATTTTTCTCGAACTCGGGAATTTTTTTATGTCAAACTCGGGAATGTCGGTTTATGTCTTCAGTAATTCGTAATTGTATTCTTAGCTTTCTTACATAAAATACATTGCTAGTCTTTCTCTACTCTATCGTTATTTTCATGGCAGGTGCTCGGCTGAGCTTCAATCTATGCCCCCCCCCCCCGTGTAAAACATTCACAAGAAGCACACGTTTAGCTACATTCACTCTCAATAATTTTCCTTTCTCCCTTTATGCGCCTAAAAGTAAACGAAACTTCCACGAACAAAGTTTATTTCCTATAACTACCCGTCTGTGGAACACAATACCGCGGGGCTGCTTCTCAGCTGACTACCACCATCATTATCAATCATTACGATGTTGTCTCAGCATGCACCTAACACTCATTAACCCTCATCCTTGAGTGGCCTTGATATGTTGTGACTCTTTTTAAAAATAAAATCGCCCGTACTGAGGATCGAACCTTCAGCCCCCAAAAGACTTTTACTTAGAACTTAGCACTTTTATCCACTGAAGAAGGTCGGAAATTATCTCGACCGAAACGTCGTGAGACTAACATCCAATATAAAAACAGTAGTCTGAATAATCCAAATAATACAAATGAAACCACCAGCGGAAGTTAAAATCTATTTCCATATGTACATTTCGTTTGTTGGCAGGCGGCAGAATAATCTTTTGTAAAGAATTTCTAGAATCGATCAATATCAAAAAAAAAATGCCGGAGATGGAAAACAGATGCTTTTTTTCATTTTTCTCGTTTGGCCCCGCACAAAGTCAATATAAAACTGACTTTGAAATATTACGGTCGAAATACAATTCATTCGGAGCAACTAACAATTCATACAACGTTTATTTTTATGAACATAATTCTGACCCACACATACAAACACACGCTTTCCGTCTATTTACTCTTTCTATCCATCTTTATTTTGTCTTCGTTTATTCTTTTAATCATACTTTCGGCCCAAATATTGATTTTTGTCCACCTCTCTTCGCCTATTGACCTACTTAGAACTCTATCAACCCCGTCACCTCCCATTCCACAATCTCCATCCATCTCACCGTCCCAATCGCCGTTTTTTTCCTTATCCGAATCTTCTTTATCTTTGTTAGATCTTTACTACTGATAGTGGTGGGATAGCGACACAGAGAGAGAGAGAGAGAGAGAGAGAGAGAGAGAGAGAGAGAGAGAGAGAGAGAGGGAGAGGAAGAAGAATGAATTAGATTTCAACCCAGGACAATACAATTTTAGCTGTTTCCATTGAGGGGACATTTCTTGTTTAGAAACGGTCCAAGAGAAACCTCATACGAGGGAGATATTTTCAAGTCTAAGCTGAATCGCCCCATCTCCAAAAAAATCAATTGATCCAGGCCCATCTGTGTAATAGTAGTAGAGAAACTGTTTGATAAAAGTGATATATTTTTCAATGACAATACTTCAGAATAAGTTGATATTTTTTAAAGGGTTTTCTTATGTTTTGTTCGTGGTGGCTTCCCTGGAACGCGTTGCGTTACGTGCCGTTCTTTACTTGGCTGAAATACGAAATGTATTGCAGAAAAACTAAATAATCGAAACAAGAAATGCTTTTCATTGCTTACATTTTATTATAGTAGAATGCCGACATAATTGTAGCATCATCAGACTCATATACACTGCCATCTCCCCAGCCCCTTTTAGAGGAGGCAAAAGTCCGAACGACGGATCACGTCGACCTCAACCTTCGCTTTGAGTTTTTTCCAGATTCTCTCGATCGATTGATGACGTGCCTCTGAAAATTGTTTTTAACGCATTCCTCAAATGAGAATACCTCAAAATACAATCAATAAAATGCTTATATCTTAATTTTCGTCTCAACCATGAAATTATCGCAAAAATCGCAGCCGCATTATGCCCCGTTGTTTTACTGGTCCGAAGATGTGAAAGCTGTTGCATCTAAAATTAAGAATCGAAGCAAGAAAGGTTTTTCATGGTTTACACAATTATTGTGGTAGAATGCTGAAATCCTCTTGGTACACCCAGATTTACAGATACAGTCAGCTCCCCATCCCCCGCTGGATGTAGCAGAATGCGGAACGTCCGATCACTTCTATCGCAAATCTCGATCTTTGTTGTTTTACCCGATTCTCTCCCGATCGGTGACGTAATTCTAACAATTGTTCTTAACACATTTCTCAAACTGGAATACCTCAAAATACAAACAATAAAAAGTTTATATTTTAATTTTCGTCCCAACCTTGAAATTATCACAGCAATAACTGTCGCAGACCAAACGCGTTACCATCTAGGTTATAATTATTATATATTATCCTGCTTTTTCGATCACCCTAGTGTAATCTCGTTACGAACGTTCAGCACCTGTAATCGGCTCAAAATATCCTCTAAACCCCTGCTCAAAATAAACTATTCACTGAACTTTTCGCAAAATTTGATACGCGATATTACTCGGTTTGTTTTAACTAGCTTAATGATTACAGAATTGTTTTTCACCTGAGATTACACAAATCTACATATTATATAGTAAAGCCAGACTTAGTACATTTGTTTTTAAGGTCAGATAAGATCTTCCCAGAACCATAGTTGTCATACCCAGCCAGTTTCAATTTCAAAGGACAAGGCCAATATAAGTGTCATTTAGTAAAGTGTGAGCCTTCGAAAATGCTGCACATAGACGGAGACGGCTAGAAATCTGGTTAGATTTGCTGTTACTAAAACTTCAGGGTATATCACTCCTTATTCCTTGTGAACATCCACTGATATGGAAAACTCGTTCGGTGCAAATAATAATAATAATAATAATAATAATAATAATAATAATAATAATAATAATAATAATAATAATAACAATAACAGCAACAACAACAACAACAACAACGATAACGACGACGACGACGACGACGACGACGACGATGATGATGATGATGATGATGACGATGATGTGACGACGACAACAACAACAACAACAACAACAAAAACAACAACAACGACGACAATGATGATGATGATGATGATGATGATGATGATGATGATGATGATGATGATGATGATGATGAAACTGCAATAAATATCATACTCTCTTCTCCTAAAACACACACACAATGTGATAGAACCAGTCTAGGCTGATATCACATAAAACAGACGTGAAGGATCAAGGAGGATAAAAAGACCGAGGAGGGCGAGAACTAACCAGACCTCCACTGGAAGAGTGCGGTGTGTACTGTGCCCTTGGGGAGGCTTATTGTCACCCAAATTCTATGGTAGTTGCCAGCGATAAATCAATGGCAAGCGGCTATTACGATAACGCACACCCATTTGCAATGTTTATCGAAAGGAGTGGAGAGTACTGGAAATCTGGGGAGACTTATTGTCACTTATACTCTAAGGAACATTACCAGTTATTTCAGAGAGCCATCACACTATTCGTGTGAAAACTCATACTGAGGAAATAATAATAATAATAACTACAACAAAAAGGGTTACTGCTCCGTTTATTCCAGCTACACACAGAAATGTAAGAGATTAAATGTATAAGATTATTATAGTTTCTAGCAGGACTGGTGGAAATTCCACAATTGTATCCTTCATCTGTTGTATATTCGCGCCGTGTATTCTATGGGCGTCTGCTGTGAATTCAGACCCCCCAAATATAATTGTATCACCTTTTCTCAAACTGAAGCATACATATCTAAATACTTTGATTTATGTAGTTTCAGAATATATCTGGTTATGGGGTCTATCTGCAAAAGCCTTGTGACATATTGCTATTTTATTAACGCCCGGCGCGAAAGCAGACCCCACGATATTATTTTATCATCTTCGGACTGAACAGATACTACACTTTGAATTATTTATTTGCAAAAAAAAAATTAAAAAAGTACATTCGGAACAAATAAGGCACAGTGTTCGGAAATTGGGTGTCGTTATATCTTACTCTTAACTAGAATCATCTCAGTCACCACAACACCACATTTACACTAGGGCCCGTCCTACTTACGATATTCCTAATTGGTTTGAAATTCATTGGAATAAAACGGGGAGTGGGGAAAGAACAAAACAAAAAGAAATTGGTTAGTAAGACGCTCCCAACCTTTTATTAATAATATACTGCCCACTGTTTGTCGGTTTGTAAAGAACCGAAAACAAGCAGGTCGATCTCTAAATGGGAGAGGAGTCAAAGTGGGAGAAAAAAGAAAACGGAGGATGGAGTTTAGAGAGTATGGGGTGTCCTTCTGAGATAAATGTAATTTGAGAGAGGCCGAGGACAACAAATTGAAAGTAGGGAGTGCCCATCTTGGAGGCTTGCATTTCATTTCCAACGATCGGGCGATCCTATCTTTTAACAAAAGGGTTAAAGGGTTATAAAACACGCACGGACATGCATTATTATAACACAGATGAATCCCTCACTCAGGATAGACAGGTGCTTCATCGGATTTAACAGCCGCTTTGTATTATTTTGCCTTATTTTAATAATCCACTCGTTATAATTTCGTCTTATTGCTTCGCCTCTATCTGATTCAGAAAATGTATTAATAATGATTAAACACGTGATTTTTCTCTGATTCTACAAGTACCCCCCACCCCCGCCCCATTGTCACGATCTGCTGAGACGCTGTGCCCAGGGGGTAAAGAATGGAGAGGAAACAGCGACGGAAACGGAGAAAAACAAGATGGCAAGATATTCAAAAGAAGGAGTGCTGAGTAATTGCAGACTTTATCCCTAATTGCACACTGTTCAACGGTAAAGAAAAAAGTAATTGTGATAACGAGTCGAACGATTTTGCCGATTAAATCGAGCGAACATCCCGTGTGAAGGCCGGCTTCATTTTCCTTTTTTATTTTTATCGATCCAAAGTGACTCCCAGAACGCGCGAATGTTGTATCTCCAGTTTATCAGTGACGGTGGCGGATCCCGATTCTAGATTTGAGAGAGTAGCTGGTTTTGGTGTAGGGGTGGAATGGGGTGCTGCTGTCACATGGAATTCAGAAATTCAACGAATTCTAAACTTTTAAAAGTCTTATTTGCTTAGCAATCCTTTAAAATCTTCAATTATAAAAGAAGTTTTCAAATAATTAAAAAAGAATCGATAGGTTTGAGGTTTAGATGGCTGTTGCAATGGAATGTTGATGGTGCCAAGGGAACCGAGGTGGGGAGGATGGGAAGAGACTTGATTCAGCGTATATCATCAACGGTAACTTAATTCTTTTCTTTGAAGAATTTTCACTTTGGCTTTAAGTTGCAGTCTCCGCGATATACAACCGTCGCTTTCGTTTCGATAGAAGAAAAGAAGTATTCTTTGTTCGTGTTTCTGCTTCGTAGAACAGCCTGCCAGAAGTGGTCGTGACGCTAACTATTATATCCAGGTTCAAAGTGGCCTTGCGCACACATTCACACTGTATGTAGATGTAAACATAGTCTACCTGTCTCTTTACATGATTTGTTGAACTTTGCTATTTTTGACAAAAAAAATAATTTGAAATTTTATTTTTAAGAATGTCTGGGTTAGAAACGATGTATTAATATACACCCACAGTAATTACTCTTTATTTTCTACTTACTGTTGTTTATCTTTAACTAATCGTGTGTTATACGTGTTCCAAGATTTTTTTTAATATTTCGAGCCTACTACCTTCTTTTCAAAGTTAGTTCATATAGGATCCATATGTGTGACATGTGTAGACCGGATGCAGCTAACGTGTGGCTGCAGTGATGAATATGTAGCCTCACAAAGAAACCGGAATTCGTTATTTATCATTATAATTGTTCTTGTTTGTTCTAACTTTTATTTATTTTAATTAATTTTATAAGGCTAAAAGCTACCGGGTGGCTTAATTAAAACATTTCTATAAGTGCAGCAGTCTTTTACAAAGTATAGAAAAAAGTTTACTGTTTAGTTTAAAAGGTGATATTTTATGGTTAAAGACCGGTGGAACCATCAGGTTGGGGAACATTTTACGTAAAACTGTGGTTGGGCTAGATGTTATGAATTTTACTGAGATTCGAAACTCGGCCAGCAGTCATAGATCTTGCATGTACTCGCTACCTTACTCGCGACAAAAAAGATACAATATAGTGTTTTCATATATGTTAACATTACTGAATACACAGAAAGAAAGAGAGAGAGAGAGAGAGAAAGAGAGAGATAGAGAGAGAGAGAGAGAGAGAGAGAGAGAGAGAGAGAGAGAGAGAGATAGAGAGAAAGAAAGAAATAATTTCTTCGTAAATAAAATGATTATTCCCGGATGCTAATATTGTTTATATAAACATTAAGATTTCCGTTCTTAGTGTCTAGTGCTTAGTGAGTAGAATCTTCTACTGTTGAAACATCGGTCGAGGGTCGATCACAGATGTAAACGCTTGGATGTCTAGCAACATTGAAGAGCTGTGATACATCGAAAATACTTATATTATAAAATAATGTTTCGTATCTATTTTTATTTCAGTATTTAGTGCAATAGTACTCAGTGCATGAATATAGCTTTATAGTAATAGCATAAAAAGCTTTATAGTAATAGCATAAAAATAAACGTTTGGCAAGTGAGCTACACAGAAACGTTTGATGATTTCTTAGGGGGATGAAAAACAAGCGTTTCTATGTAGCTTTACTTGCCATAATATATATTTGATACTATAAATGTGTTTTATCTTAAAACTTCTAGCCACGACAGAAATTGTCAAGGCTTGACATCGCAACTATCATCACAATCACGAAGATGGAATTATTTACAACCAGTGTAACTACAGTTATTTACCTTACAAAATATTTGAACTAGATGATGTTAGTAGCAGTAAGAGGACTTGACTCTGGGAGGGGGTTATCTCCTCCGATTCCTTCTATCACATAAGTAACCAAATCAGAAACCGTGAGCGAACTAAATATCTAAATATAAAACAAAAACCATTGGAAATGAACATTTTCCTTTTTCACAACACGTACTTAATGATGTCGATACGGAATGTCGGAAGATAAATTTTTATGCATTGCCCGGTAATGTATTTACTGTAAATTTCTTTTGCTCTTCTTTTTTAAAACTATGCCGTTTGTCTTTGTTCCAATCAAAGAGTAGTAACTCTGTATGGACGAATACAGGGTTATGTACACTTTTTAAGATGGCGACCATGTGAAAATAATTTTGACTAGGACAAAGTATTTTCTTGAAGGATAAAATAGAATTACATTGTATTCTTTCTAACAACATACTGCCACGATGTAATGGGTATCAGTGCTAATACCTGTCGATGAGTGAGGGTGAAAACGCTGCCAACTTTGTCTTAATAAGTTACATCGATTAATGTGAGCGAAAAAAGGGAATTTTTGTCTATCATGCCACGGACAAATTTACGGCAAAAATGAATTACAAAACAATTTTCTTAATGCAGTCTTTGTTTATTAAGCTATTCCGGTGAAGTAAATAGGGAGAACATCTAACTTTACTTTATATATGAGATTATTTATTATTTTTATTATTTGTACTCACTAGGAGTTCTCACACAGATATCGTCAGTGATTGCTCACCGACAACAACCAGTGGTATTTCCTGGAGTCTGAGTGACAACAAGCCTCCCAAGATTTCCAGTATTCTTCACCTCTTTTCGATAACGATGCGGTATCGCAACAGACTCTTACCATTGATTTCTCGCTGGTAAGGACAATTGGTCTTCTCTGGGATTTGGGTGGCAATAAGCCTTCCGAAGGTCCCAGCATTCTTGGCACTTTTAAGTGGAGGTCTGGTTTGTGCTGTCCCTCCTCGGTCTTCTCATCCTCCTCGACCCTCTACAAATATTTTGTCTGGTGTCAGCCTAAGCCGGCACCATTTAAAAAAATAATAAATAAATAAATAAATAAAATTATTTTTTTTAATTACTTTAAAAAAAATAAAATTAAAATAATAATTTTTTAAATTTTTTAATTTTTTTCCTTTCAATTCCTTAATTTTTTTCCTTTTCTCTTTCCTTATTTAAAATTTTATTTTTTAAAATTCTTTTTAATTTTTAATTTAATTTTATTTTGGGGGAGGGTGGGGGAGAGAGGGAGGAGCTTATAGTGTTTCTTGTAATTTCTGTTTCTTTGGTTCATTTTTGTGTAGTGATAGCTGAGGCCGGTGTAATTTATTGAGGGGGAGGGATTATGAAATGCTGTTTTTTGCAGTTTCTGTTCCTTGATTCTTGTTGTGGTGTTCTTCGTGTGGTTTTGTTTTCTCCCTGTTGTAAATTCCTTGTGACTGGTTAGCCTTTGTAACTTATGCGTGTTGGTTTCCGCATTCGAGGATTTTCCTTAAGATTGCAGCTGTTTTGATCATTGCCGTCCTTTGTATAGTTTCAATGGTCCATTTGATTCCAATTTCTCCCAGTCTTTTCTCCAGGGTTTTTGGCATTATTCCTAGTGCTCCTACGATTATTGGTATTATACTAACTTTCTTCATGTTCCATATTCCTTTCAGTTCTCTGGCTAGTTCTGTGTATTTACTTCGTTTTTCCGTGTCTTTGATTTTCAGTCTGTGGGCTGCTGGAACGGCGAAGTCTACGATTTTACAAGATTTTTCATTTTTGTCTATTATAATAACATCAGGTCTCCTTGCTTGTATGAGTTTATCTGTTTGTATATCCATATCCCATAGGATTTTGTGTTTTTCGTTTTCCAGTACTGTTTCTGGTTTATGTTTGTACCATTTGTCTGCATATTCGACACTCAATTGTTTGCACAGTTCCCAGTGTATTACTTTCCCAACACAGTCATTTCTGTTCCTGTATTCTTTAATTATTATTATTATTATTATTATTATTATTATTATTATTATTATTATTATTATTATTATTATTATTATTATTATTATTATTATAGATCTCTATTTCAAAGGATATCGATAGTTTTGTGCATGCATGTCAGCTATATTGATGCGGTCTGTTCTAATTCTTAGAAGTTGATTTTCATGTTATATATATATATATATATATATATATATATATATATATATATATATATATATATATATATGTATCCTCTACTCTATAATGAAGACAAATGTGTTTTATTTGTATATTTATAAATTTTAGCAAATGAATATGGTCCAACGAATAGACCGAGATTAATCATTTGTTTGTGACCGTATTTTTATTATCATGTTCTCGTGCTTATCAACTATTCTGTAAACTAATTTTCCATGTTGTCTAAAATTTTTATTTTATATCTACTCCCTCATATTTTTATACATAAATAAATAAATACATGTACTTCCATCCGAAAAAGTCAGTGAATAAAACAAATGCCATTTTCTAACCCCCGGACGACACTATTTTAACCTGGTGGGGAAGAAAGCAAATAGAAACTCATAAAACCACCTCAGACTTACCCCGCCACCTGAAATGAATTCGGAACGGAATACTTCACTCTATAATGACAAGTCAACGGCGGGTGTTTCTATATGGAAAATTAAATTACTAAAGTAATTCTATGAGTTTATATGAATATTTTAGTAATATATCTAGATAAATAGCGAGTACAAACGCTGGCGAAGCATAATGTTTCCGTCATTTTTGACGAAGAGTGTACACTTGTATATACATGTGTGCGTGACTTTCGTTTCCGTCACTTTTGATGAAGAGTGTACACTTGTATATACATTTGTGTGTGACTTTCGTTTCCGTCATTTTTGATGAAGAGTGTACACTTGTATATACATGTGTGTGTGACTTTCGTTTTACGTGTTTTGGTTAACGAAGGAGTGTTGAGCACTTCTACAGTAATTTTGATAACGAAGCCCACAATTTGGTGCTCTAATCGAGCGGACATCCTGTGCAAAGGCCATTTTTCTTGGTCGTATTTTTGTTTTTATTGATTGAAACCGGCCCGACACGAACCAATGTTATGTACACAGTTTGTCGCTAACGAAGAAACAAACATCACAGCTTGATACAAATAAAGTATTTCTGTTTTATTCTTAATGAATACTATTATGTTGGCCGCCTTACGTTGCCCAGGAATGAAGCTGTTAACCTAATACTTTTCTAGTGTAGCTGGTATATGTACGAAGAAGAGGGACATGGTTCTATTTATCTTCCTCCCACAAGGTAAGATGTGACACAAGGTCGGGAAAGTGGGAAAGACTAGCGCTCGAGAATTTGAGAACCCGGGCGTTTTAAAAATTGCCTGGGCAGCCCCGTCGGCATTCCCGGGTAGGGGCGCCTCAGACAGTAAGCAATAAACTTACTCCTCTCCGAAAGAGGGGAGGCAAAGCCTGGGAGGGTGCACCTCCTAGAACTGCACAGGACCGACACCCCCAATAGACCGGCGTATATCCAGACCCAAAGGCCCGGACGATACCGGTGGTGATTCTACCATAAATATCTTATTCATATGTAAATTCAAATCTTTCCTTTCTCACCTGATTAAACTAAAACACCTACTGTATATCGTTCAGAAGGAGCAGATAAGCCAACCAAAGTCCATACCGTGATAAGAATCCACCGAAATATTGATATGCGATTATATATTTGGTGATCTGCGTAGAGTACAATGAGAAAAAGTAGTCGCATTGAAAAAGAAAATTGTTTTCAATTTCTCAAGATGAAACTGATTTAATTTTGACATGTGCAACAGACGTTGGGGAAGGTCATAACTTGATCCCGCTGGCTAGCTGTCATTGTTTGAGGGGCGACATGCAAGATGCTCGAAGTGAGTTCTCTGCACTAATAATCTAGACCACGAGAATGGTTGGAATACGTAGAGATGAATCCACGGCGGAATACCGCATAGGTTGCGGCGAGGCCGCTGAGAGTGATGATTGACATTAGAAAAGTCACCCTGAAGGCGGATACCGTGAATTAGTAACCAATGAAATTGCTTGCTGGGTGACGTAAGTAAAACTTGGTCGGACAACGCCAAGTTACGTTTCCATGCAATATAAGGTGCAACACTCACAAATTTATTCAGAGTTTTAGTTAGAGTTTGGGAGATTTCAAGTTTTAAAGTTCTCAGAAAACCGTGATGTTACCTTTGTCGAGTGAATTATTTATCTTCCGCCCGGAGGAGAAAACGCCTTTCGCCCCGTCCATGAAAAACACATTTACCACTGACTATCCATTAACACTAGCGTGTCGAAGTTGGAAGACAAACCTAGTCAGAAGCACAAAGGTATTAACCCTCCAACTAGTGAAATACTTCTTTGGTTATTATAACTACAAGTTTCACGGAAATATATATTCTTATTTTTTTTAATTAAGTTTTTTTAATTAATGAGTTATTGATACCTTGTTTGTATACTTTTTTTTAATGTACTTCTCATCTCTCAGTTGATGACCAATTTTCTGTTCGACCCAGGTCTGTACTTCTTGATTAATTCACACACCGTGGGCGGTAGATTCGTCCCAGTCAACGGAGACGATTTGACACATCCATTCTTCTTCAGGGTAGTAGAGACTCCGTCAACGCCGGCGTCTCGAAAATACGCCCAAAAGTCGGCGACTCTACACCAACCAACATTAGAAATATTAACCCGGGACACGAGTGGAAGCGAACGAGTGTGAGGGCTGAATTATTGGTTGCTGCAAGAAACTGAAAAGCTTACAATATCCCGTCAGTCCTACCTACCGTGCAAGCCACCGCAAACCATATCTTCAATTAAGTTTAACATTTCATTTCATACCAATCGATATTCAACCTTTTTTAATTCGATGTATCTGTGAAATTATGGGTTCACAATTGTGTAATTTAATTACAATAGATTCGATGTAGGATTTTAACTCGGAATAGCCGATTCCATATTCCGCGATGGTACACATACTAATCCCGCCCTTCAATCGATGTTAGTATGTATGCATTGTGTATAGGCGTATAGATATTTTACGTTTGGACACCAGTTCTCAAAGTTAAAGAATAACAAGTCTGGTTAGTTACAACTTGGAAGTGACAGCCTCCTATCGAATCCATTACGCTGCAAAAGATCGGTTTAAAGACTTCATCACGCTTGCATGGAAAAAAAACTTGTATATAAGACTCTAGGAAAATAGTCATTGATTGGCAGATGTCGGAAGCACAAAGAATCGATGCGAGAGTGCCTCAAGGATCTATTCCGGGGTAAACACGTTTTGATCTTCATTAATGATCTGCCAAATAATATTTTGAGATTATTTGTTGACATCTACACAAACGAAACAACTGTCTATGGCAGCACATCACAGAGCACTGCTAATCAAAATCTAGCTGATTATCTCTCTTCAAATCTAGATCATGTGGTCCAGTGGGGAAAAAGTAGCTTGCTACTTTGAACACCTCTAAAGACAAGCTTCTCTCCTCTCACCACTAACGCTCGGATCCTTGCTTTCCCCAATCAAAATGAATGGCTCTCTTCTCGAAGAAAATTCCTGTTTTAATAAGCTCTTCGGGCTGACTTTTACTATAGACCAAAAATGAAATATCTAGTCTGTTGCTAAGTCGTTAGAAAAATAGTTTGATTAGTCTCCACTCCAGAGTGTAATTGACTCCAGATTCGACCCCTTACCCTATTTAAGAGTCATGCACGTCCTAAGATTGAGTATTACTGCCCCATCTGAGGTGGTGTTGCTCAGCGCGCCCTTCCTGCCCCCGAGTATAATATCTTCTCTTCCCTGCACCCCATACAGCCTCTTTCTCACAGAAGAGACGTGGCTAGTCTCTCTCTACTATATAGTTATTTCAATGGAGAGTGCTCGGCTTATCTCTAATCTCAGGTTCATCCCTGTATGGCACTCATAACAAGGACTCGTCTTTTACGACAAGGAACATACTTTTGTTTCTTCATCTGCATAGCATCAGGAGGAACTTGAATGGGCAGAGCTCCTTTGCAAGGTCTTCTTGTCTGTAGAACACATTACCAGCATTGTCGTCTTCAAAACGATGTCAATAAATACTTGTCATAAACCGCTTCATAAGTAACTAAACTCATGTCATACTGTTGATTGTTACTAATCTGTCGGATGACGATATTTCCATCCCATTAACCCCATACTCAACTGGCGTCTGGCCTTGATAAAAGGTGATTCGACAGTAAAAAAAAGATGGGTGGCTGTGGGAATACCTGGCTTCGTAAGTGAAGCGAGTAAACGCCAGCCGAGGCAGATAGAAAGAAAACATTCCTGTAAAACTTTTGTTGTTTTACAGCTTTATCCATTCATGAGAAAGTTTTCTTGGATCAATCATGAGAAAAAACACAAAAGTCGGAGTACCTAAGACAGTTTGAAAGTGTGATCAGTAAAGTCTTAGTGTTCGTCCAGTGTTTCTCCCTAGATGTACCTAAAGGTAAACGAAGCTTGCATAAACAGAGTTTCTTTCCTAGAATTACCCGTCTGTTGAACACAATACCGCGGACCTACTTCACAGGTGACTACAGGAGTATTGAGCACTTCTACACTGTTCAATGGAAATACAGTAATTTTGATAACGTAAATACTCAAATTCTGCCCAATCATTACCAATCATCACGATGTAGTCTCACCGTCCACCTAATAAACCTATTAACTCTTATCCTCGAGTGGCATTTGGGCCTTTATAAGTTGTGACTCTTTAGTAAAGAAAAGAGACGTATTTATATTTTAGCTGCCATTGCTCTTCCTTTCTCATCCTCTCGTCTCTGCCACCTAAAAGCAAGGACCAGTAATTGAGGGGCCAAAACTCTGATTTCACTGTTGATGTGGTGCAATGGGGATATCTAGACCATGCAACTTTCATATGCTACGAGGCCCAACATGTATAGATGGTTTGTTGATAAGTAAACCATACTTATGAATGAAGGTATTTATTTATTCGATGTACAAAGTAAATACATTTTGCATATTATTAAAGACTTCGTCACTAAAGGTCTTCAAATAAAGACCAAGTAAAGAACGCAATGAAGGAATTACTGTCACAGACTAGTCGCAAACCGTCTATTTAATTTATCATCTGATATTTTTATTGCATAGTATAATTCCTTGTTTTATGAACCACACATGTCAATGCTTAGCGGGATTCGGAATGTTCTCTCGTGATGTTTTACTCATCTGAAAATCAGCTGTTTATTCCTCTACTCACCATGGTTCAAACTTTTGACTTTCTCTAAATTATTCATGCTAGCTTCATGTAGCGGAGAGCTATTCAATATCTTATATCGTGTCCGTTTGGTATGGTCCAATATACTCGTTTTGTCATGTGACTTGAACGGCCGCCTCATCGGTCTGCTTCCCCTTATCAATTGCGACCAAAAGTTGAACTTTGCAAATACTTCAATTCACATTGATATACTAACTCTATCATATAATTCTGATTCCGGTGCCATTGAAATTTGATAGGTTTATTTAACCTAGAGGTAATACATATCGCATTCAGCTGCGGAGGGAAGAGTAATACAATCATATTTAACCAACAGAACCAGTTATTGACATCCGCAGTGCACACACACGTGAAAACGTGCCAAAGTAGGTCAGGTTATTTTCATATCAGGAAGTACATTTTAAATTGAATGTGTGTAAGCTTTCCACCACGTGAGTATGTACCAAGATAAGAGGCGGGTATGTAAAAGAATAAGGTTAGTATGGTAAATTTCCACGTCAGCTTAACAAATAGGTAGAGTTGAATTTTCCAATTAGAATTCGATTACGGCTACGATTTCCGGCAGTAACGTCTCATAGACAGAAAGCGGTCAGTTTTACGTGGCAAATAATCAGAGTGACTTTTCTCTCTCGATTTAACCCCTAGAGAGAGCAGTTGGGCTTTTGGATAACTGCTTTCTTCTAACATGCAGGAATAGGTAGGGGTCGTTTTATGTGTATATATGCATACGCCGCAGAAAGAATAACACATCGAAGATATTTTACTGACCAAATGCATATGTCGAGGTTTGTTTATTAATAACTTTTGTGATAACTGTTATTGAAAAGAAGACAACGACCTTTGACATCACCAGAGGAATACGACCAGTGAGTCCCATCGATGAAGTGGACGCACCGAAAGGATTGAAGAACGCCCCAGCTATGCTAGACGTAGACAAGTATCAAACAGAGATCAAATTGGATTTATTACGAACAGCTATAACCTATTAATGAGGCAATACCGGCATCTTTATTGACTCTTGGAAGAGTGTTTTTCTCTTGCCATAAGGACAGTTCGTTTTATACTTCAAGTTATAAGCTGTGGCTGAACGTTTGTCGCTTCAGTATACAATTTTTATTTCTTTTCACTTGTTTGGATTCTGTGTTTTCTTAATCGATAAGTATTCTTATAAAGATAATCATCTATATTGAATGTTTTTTGTATTTATTGTTATATTATCACACACACACGTGCGCGCTCACGCATAGATAAATATATGTATATACACACATTTTGGTAGATTCTCTGCATAGACGGAGTTTTCCTCTGGTGTTTATTATTTTTGACAAAGGGAAGTTTCTTTTCCAGAAATATTAAATAAATTATTTTATAATCATTCGGACATCACACAAACAGCTAACACCACACTTGCTGTTATGTAAGATTTTAAGAAAAAATAAATAGTAAGTCACATTTCGTATTCGATTTATTATTTTTGTTCCTTCCAGCTTACATCTTACCCGGAATTTGCATTGCCCACAGCCTTTTAAAAACATACTACTAATATATATATATATATATATATATATATATATTTATTGCATAAAATCGTTGAGCTGACCTAATTGAAAACACCTCTAAACGATTAACCTTCGAAGAGAGTACAAAAATAATTGAGAATTGGAAATTTAAAAAATAGTCGAGACATTTTGACGGTTAGCCATGTAATCCAAGTAGTATTATCTTAATGAATCATATGGCTGACCGCGTGTTACTTCTTGAAAGAATTGCTCTCCAATCTTTGCACACATAACCAAAAATGATTGTATAAATTAAACGTTCGATACGAAATAAATATACAGTATTATTGAGAACTTTTTATATAAACACATTAAAGATTCACAAGAGTAGACATAAACTTACCTATACTATAGTAGAATACTCGGCCCATGACGGGTATAAGCAATAAATATAGCATTAGTTTTAAATTTTGATGTTTTTAAAATTTTCTTTGAGAATATAGTACGGTTTCGGTAGCACCCCCTTAAATACAAAAGAAATAATGTGCTCACGTTACTCACCCTGTTGCCGAGCATACATATTCCATAATACATTATGATAAGTTAAATAGTTTAGTATTTTACAAAGCGCATACATATTATTGACGCTCATGCGCGCGCAACGCTCACTTTAAAATGTGTTACTTAATATAACTGAAAATCGATATAGAGCGATTCTTTTCTCTATGAAAATGTTTCTATTTATATGTTTGTAATGTTTTACCAAGTTTTGTACTGTCAAGACAGGTAAGAGTGTTCTGTGCGGTAGCTACACAGATGTGGCAGCAGTATTCCATCTTTGGACGTATCTGACTCTTATTGTCGTAAGCTTACTTCTAGATTGTTGGTGAATGCATAGCACTTCTTTCGCAATATTTGGCTTTCAAGGAAGACCTAAATATATTTCATGCAGTGACCCTTTCTCATCCTTCGATGAGACGTTGCGAGTGTTTCCCTCCTTTCTTCTGTGTACCTAAAATTAAACAGAACTTCCATGAACATAATTTATTTCCAAGTACACGTTAGCGAGGGAGTGCTTCCCTACACATTATAACATGGTCGTTTTCAAGTCCAATGTTAAATATATGTCGAGCCATTTTGTGAAATAATCAAACATAGTACTCAATTATTTCATAGTACCGTTCCATCATCCAACTAAAAATCTCACTAAACCGTATCCTCGAGTGAATTTTGACCTTGGTAAGTGGTGAAGCATTAGTATTAAAAACTTCACCGCGGCAATTCTCACGAATTTACTGACATATTTTCAAATCGCGCTGCTTTCATTTCGTTTGCCTTCGAGCTATCCATATGAATGCTGACTGTTTTAATATTCTTAGAAGAGGATGGACCTGGTCACCCGCCTTCCTGTTAAGAAGAACACGATTCAGCATAAATAATTAAATATACATTCCGTATCTCATACTAAAAAGATAATCAAAAATATAATTTTATCTAATAAATAAAGTAATATTGACCGGATTTTAGAAATTGGACCTAAATAGCCTTTAAACTAGCCTGCTTTTAATTTTTCATTGTTGTACCATGTTATTTGCAATATACGTAGTTAGCTACAAGTTATTTTTAAAATACTTAATCCGGTCCGGAAGTTTTCTAATATGTAGACATTCGTATGAATCAGCATGGTACGATATTTTGACCGGCTTGATTCTGTTAGTGACATTCTTTTTCCCGATTCCTTCTAGAATCAGGTACATCGATAAAATATATAGAGACTAGTAACGTCGATTCTGTAAGAAAGGGGTCGTAAAAAAGAAAAAAAGAGAGATTCATTTTGTACTCTGTAAAGGCAAATACAACTTCTATGCGCGGCACTTCGTCTGATGTGGCTGCAATATTCCAGCTTTTGACGTATTTAACGCTTACTGTCGTAGACAAATACTCTAGCTAGTTGGTGAATGTATAAAACATTTTTTTTAACATTTGGCTATCCAGAAATATCTAAATATTTTTCATGCAACGATTCACCGCAGCAATTCTCACGAATTTGCTGACATATTTTCAAATCGCACAGCTTTCATTTCGTTTGCCTTCGAGCTATTCCTATAAATGCTGACAGTTTTAATATTCTTAGAAAAGGATGGACCTGATCATTGCCTTCCTGCTAAGAAGAACACGATTCAGTATAAAGAATTCAACACGCATTCTCCTCCACTAAAATAAAAAGAAGAAAGAACAATAACAACGTGCGGATTATCACTTGAATGCATGTTCATGGCTTTCTAGCTAATTCTGCGCATGCGTACTCAGTTCCATTTTTAATTAAAGTTTAACCACAGCTGCAAACACAGCGGCCATTTTGTTTTCTATTTTGTCAAAACTCACGATGCATATCTTGTTTTTCGAGATAAAACCTCAGTTTCAAGAAAATTTATCTTGATTATCACTTGCTTGACATTTTATTTTCTCCCTTTTTTTTGGCTTCGAATCAACTTCACGTATCAGTAATCATATATACGGGTATATGAAAAATATTTTTGGAAATTTAACTCATAGGCTGTGATCTTTTGATACCGAATGTCTTAAACAATTTACTTCTCTATAAATAGTTTTAGCTTACCTTTCAGTTTTGTGTGATATTTATTCAGAAACAGTCGATTTAACCACTTAATAAAATACGGCAATAATAATACAGAAGTATATTTACTTTCTATTGCATTAAATACAAGGTATTCGTCACCCAAACAACACTGGGCATATCTCCTATTAATCAGATAATCTATATAATGAAAATAAACGTATGTGTGTCTGGTTCGATTGGAATCATGCAGAAGTAAACGAGATCGCATGATATGCACAAGTAAGAAAATGAGCAGAGTAGCACAAGTAAGAAAGTGGGCAGAGTAGCTGCTGCGGCTTCTTTAAAAACTTGATACCGGTCAACAATTCAGAATTCAGTTTTTTTAAGCTGTCGGCGTAGGCTGCTGCTGCTACTTTTGATTTGGATGCTCAATATTATCTCATAAATATATTCTTAATGCTTGAATGATTTGTTGGTAAGGGGAGAGAGATAGGGGGAGAGAGAGAGAAAGAGAGAGAAAGAGAGCGCCAGAGAGAGTGAGAAAGAGAGAGAGAGAGAGAGAGAGAGGGAAAGAGAGCGATAGAGAGAAAGAGAGAGAACAAGAGAGAGAGAGAGAGAGAAAGGGAGCGAGAGAGAGATGATGGAGAAAGAGAAAGATGGAGAGAGAGAAAGAAAGAGAGCGAGAAAGAGAAAGAGAGCGAGAGAGGGAGAAAAAGAAATAATGAGATAGAGAGAAAGACAAAGAGAGCAAGAGAAAGAGAGCGAGAGCGAGACAGAGAAAGGGAGAGAAAGCAAGAGAGAGAGAAAGCAAGAGAGAGAGAGAGAGAGAAGATGAAGAAGAAGAAGAAGAAGAAGAGATTAATTTAAAGGTTGCAATGGCAGTAGTCCTATCTTCGTTTTCTTATCGATTAGTTTCCTTTTATTTATTTCAAATAGTGAATAGGAATTAAATTTCGACGCGATAGCGAGCGGGCGAAGCCAGTTAGTAAGAAATATAATCGTATTTAATATATGAAATAAGGTTGGCCGGATTTTAGAAATTGGACCTAAATAGCATTTAATCTGACAAATCAAATTTTAATTCTGACTAGCCAACTTTCATTTGTTATTGTTGTACAATGTTATTTCCAATTAACTAACATACTTAACTAACATTTATTTAAAAAATACTTACCCGACAGTTTTCTAATATTTAGACGTACTTTAATAGTAAAAAAAATCAGTTACGGAGAATAACTCTTATTGATTTAGTAAGAGTTATCCTCCCTTGCTTTTATCATTGAAGGTTTACGTAGTTACGTTTCCGCATTCTTTCTTTATGAATCAAAGCAAAGGTTAATTTGCAATTTAGATATTGACTTATAGATTCTTTTTTCTTTACTTAGATCTTGCTTCGGACTTATTAAATGAAAACCAGGTTCATTTTTAGCCTCGATCATTAACATAACAAAACAGGTATATGCTTATAGAGCATAACATATTTACAACGCCGGGTCGGTATAGCTAGTATTATAATATTGTTCTGTATAGAACCTATTAAGAACATTTTCTATGGCCTAATCATCAGTGGTCTAAGAACATTTGAGAATATGATGTGAGTGCCTATTGTAATAATTTTTAACTCTGTGCTTTTAATAATAATAGAAATCCACTACCGCTGTTCGACTTTTTCGTTTCAATGGCGTGATCTTTGCGTTTGACCTGAACGTCCGGGTTCGATGATGAAGGGAATCACGCTTTAATAAAACTGCAGGAGAAAAGATAAAAGCCCAAATTTGCCGATACCTCCAACTTCCACCGATCATGTATTGCTTGGCCTGTCCTTAAATTATCCCACGGTCATCCAATATATTATAAAAAGGGAAATAATACTGATTTAAAGCTAGTTAAAATACCAGACATTCGATATATTACAATATTGATGACTTTTATCGATTTATATCGTTTTTTTTGTTGTAAAAAATACACGGTAATTTAATAGGTTAGTTAAATTTTAAAATAATTTTAATATGTAGTGAACTGAAATGTATATAAACGGATATTTGTATCATGGACATATAATTACTTAATTATTAAAGATGTGGCTATTTAATTTAAGCATGGAAATGATAAAGACAATCCCTTTTTGTGACGAGTAATAATAACATTAATAATCGCACGTGACTGATATTTTGACCAAGTTTGGTGTTGACTGGCCAAGCGACTACCGAATACATAACCTTTTTAGCGGAAGTAATTCGTTAGTCGTAGTCGACAGTGACAACTAACATTCTGTCTTCTCACTCGTAACTCTTTATTTTGTGAGGAAAAGGGAGCGTCATTTTTTATGATTATGGTCAAAATTTCGCTTCCTGCGCAAACGGATATTTCGGATAGCGTTACATATTAGCAATATTTGAAGTAAGTTCAGATACAATTTTAAATAAATAAAGAAAGAAAGAAAGAAGAAATATATTCGTTTTATTTATTTAAAGAATATTTCACTCACAATTATTTTTCCGATAGAAGAAAGCGTCATCTTTTTCTTAATAGTATTGCCCTTGACGGACATTTATTATTACAAAAGGAATAGCGTTATTAACAGTAAAGTCGAAAACCTCGTCGAATTTCCACTGGGTCTCGCTAGTCAAAGTATTATTAACTGTTTGATGGATTATGGCGGAGTAGCAGAAAATGCCAATCTATCATGTAAATATTTTATTTCAATTTGAATTACGTCATCAGGTTATTTATGTGTCTTAACCAATTCTCCACGTAGTGGTTATATCACTGTATAAAAAATAAAAAAACTTTACCATCTTTTTAAAGTAATTATGTAAATTCGAGCGACAACTATGCATTTTTGTGACGTGGACGCGCTGAGTTGGATAACAACGTGACCTGCCGATCCGGGTGTGCAAAGTTCGAATCCAGTCGGTTATATAGTATTAGTTTCACGTATGGATGTTGGCAACCTTCATGCTGTCATTTTTGTAAGTACTTGATTATAAAGCAAATCAGGAAACCAAGCCGGACATAACAGTCGTTCTTGTCGATTTATACGAACTTACTTTAATTTGATTGTAACCCTGTGTATTTCATATGTTACATTTGTATATAAATAAATATTCACCCCGTCACGCAATAGTTAGCGATTAAAAAAACTACCGAACGTATCCATTTCAAGTGTTTAGGAAAATAAAGAAAAAACGGCTATTTATGAGACCTTGATTCCGACTGGATTTGCGATCCCATAGAAGTAGAAATGATTTCGATCTGGGAATTTTTTTACAAACAGCTATCGAAAATATCTCGAGGTAAGTTTGTTTATTGCCTTCTTTCTCTCTCGTTCATTAGCTAAGCAAGAGGTGTGTCCTGGAGTTTGAGTGACAGCAATTTCCTCCAAATTTCCAGCACTGTTTTCTCGCCTTTATATTTCTCGTTTCGCAGCAATTCGTATTGTTCCCTCTGTTGTTTTATTTCACAGACTAAGTTAAGCAGGATGCAGTCCTTGATCGAGGGAGAACGGTATAAGAAACATAAGTAACTAACGATGTTAATTTACTCCTCGCGGAGTTAGGCACAAGGCTAGTTTTATCTTACTCCCACAAGTAAGATGTGACCCAAGATCGGGTCGAGCAAGTGGGGTTAAAAGCCAGCGCTCGAGAGGTGAGCACTCTGGCCATTTAAAAATTGCCTGGGCAGCCCCGTCGGCATTCCCCGGTAGGGGCGCCTCAGACAGTAAGCAATAAACTTACTCCTCCCCACAGAGGGGAGGCGAAGCCTGGGAGGGTTGACCTCCTAGAACTGCACAGAACAGGCGTGCAGTATCCATCGGAACAGATACTACACTTTGATCTTAGCCAAAAG
>OY744523.1:129114687-129354687 GCA_963556195.1 Sepiola atlantica
TCTTCATTGTCTACTACTACTACTACTACTACTACTACTACTACTACTAATAATAATAATAATATTAATATTAATAAGAACAATGTCAGGGAGAGCACCTACCATTAGAAAGGTAAGGAGAGTACTGAAATCTTGGCTGGCTGGCTGGCTGGCTGGCTATTTGGGGACCATCGTGTTGCAAAAGAACCTTATGTAAATAATGGTGTAAACCATTTTACTTTTAATATAAAAAATATATATTTATTTTCTTCCGAAGCGCATTTTTATAACTTTGCAGAGAACGCGACAAGACGCGTGCATCTCTTTCAAAATTCAAACCAGTCTCTCTATTTTCAATCTCTTTTCTAGAGAGAGAGAGAGAAGGAGGAAAGGTGAGAGAGAAGGAGAGAGAGATACAGAGGGATAGAGAAAGAGAGAAAGAGAGAAAGAGAGAGAGGGAATACAGCCGTCATCAGTGTTTCAACAAATTTCGGTGACAGATTTTCTTTGACCTCTTGAACCTGGCTGGTGTCTCCAGCAGTTTTTTATATTTTAGCTTACACCGAATACCTCGATCAGTTAGCTGACATTTTTAGTGCAGCGAATTCACTTTATTTGCAATTCAAGTCTGGCGCAAGTGTTACGAAAATAACGGGAAGCACTTCGTTCCCCAAAAAATTACGCATTGTGCCACAGCACATGCATTTTGCTAATATTTCAAAGATCGATCGCCATACTTTGGCGGATAGCTTTAAGAGCACTTGAACAATGGCAGCTCGTATTTGTTCCTCAAGTTACACGATGCTATAAAAATACGTTTTGAATAACACACGGAATACAAGAAATGCTTAAGTATCAATAAAGTTTCACACAAACGAACATATATAGTTGCTGATGGCGGATCTTGTATATTAACGATTTCTATTTATTTGTTAAATGCAATACAAACACTCGGACATGTAAGAAGTCTATCAGCCATCTCCAAATGTGTTATTTCTGAATTAAGGTTTAAATGTTGGGTTACTATGGCCTAAGTACCAGCATTTAAGAGTTTAACTTTAATTTAACCTACTTGTTTAGAATGCTACGAGGGAGGGAAGTTAAAGTAACGTAAATAAGGCACCTTTTACAATTTTACTTTACATTACATGTTTTCAAATGGAACAGTATGGAGAGGGGCCAAGGTTTATATTAACTTTGTGAAAAGGCAAGGGTTTAAATACTCTCACCCTCTTTCCATTTAAAAAATATGAAATGGAACTGAAAATGAAAATAATCGAATGTTATTATTCATATCAAAGTAGGAAAAATATTAATCACTAACATTATATAAACATTAAATGAATAATAGTATTATATATTATATATGTCTGCATGAAATATATATATATATATATATATATATATCTTTATCTCTCTCTCTCTCTCTCTCTCTCTCTCTCTCTCTATATATATATATATATATATATATATATATATATATGTATATATATATTACCATAACAGGCACGATATGGTGAAAGGCCGTAAAAACAGGATGTGTGAGAAAGACAAAAGGAAAAAAAGATTTTATACAAGAAAAAATATAAAAAAACGAGAGATTTTATCGGTTTCGTTCGATATTTTATATCAGTGAAATGGCTAGAAATAAAAAAAATCCCGCACTTACGTGCACAGAAAAACCCTCAAACGCAACAATCCCACTAACGAACTAGTCATCACCAGAAACACTTAGAGTAGAACAGTAGAAGTGGAAGAAAAGTAAAAGAACAGTTGAAGATAGTGGAAAACAATGAAAGTGAAAGAACAGTGGAAAAGCAGTGGAAGAACAGTGGAAGAACAGTATAAGTGGAAGATGAGTGAAGAAATGTGGAAAAAAACAGTGGAACTGGTATAACAGTGGAAGAAAAGTATAAGTGGAAGAACAGTGAAGGACAGTGGAAGAACAGTGGAAGAACAGTGGAAGTGGAAGAACAGTGGAAGAACGGTACAAGTGGAAGAACTGTGAAAGAACTGTGGAAGAACTGTGGAAGAACAGTGGAAAAACAGTGGAGTTACTGTTCACAATTAAACAGAACATTAGATCGTTGGTGTGCCAACTTTAAAAGATGGATCAAAAAAGATACAAACATGAATTGTCACTGTTGTTTAATCAAACATATATTCGTATTTAAATGTGTAACCTCTTCGTAGTCACTTGGGTACACAAATGATGAGTGTTATAGGCGCTCTGAAAATTGCCCCAAACAACATAATAAAGAGAATCATGATGTTAAGTAAAGGACTTAAAGTAACGTCACGGTGAAATTATTTTAATTACATTGAAAAAAAAACAACAGTTTGGTGTAGAACCTCTGAAATAGTTATAAGACCTAATTAATTTTTGTTTTATCTCAAATAGAATCTAACGATCTAGAACGAAATAAACTCCATCCAATATTCATTTGTTCATTCAGAGACGAAAGCTTTAATTGAAATTTTTGTGAAACACGTAAATACTGAATATCATATCACATCAGTGGAATACGTAAGAGGTGAGACAAAATAAAAATAGTAATACAACGAGGACAGCGTAAATGGCTGAGGCGTGTAAGACAAGAAGGGATACCTGCTAATCGACGTCTTTAGCTATCCTTAGGGGTGTATCGCTTCGCTCGTTTTCCATATATCTCTATTTACCTCTCCATAGAGAACGTTTTTGCATAAGCAATTAAACATGTCACCACTTAAAAAAAGTAACGACCTTTTTAAGTATAGGTTTTATTTTTTATTTTTTTATACAGATAGAGTTTTCATATGTAGAAATATAAAGAGAATCCCTGAACCTCGACGAAAATTTAAAATGTCCTCACTCAAATTAAGTGATATTTTCTTAAGTATAGTTTTTATTTATAATTTTATATACAGATAAGTTTTGCATGGAGATAGTAACATATCGAAAACAAGAGAAAATCTCTCAACCTCGACGAAAGCTGTTAACGAGCTCTCTTCTCATATTTTGCAACACGTTTATCTCATTATCGTATCGAACTGCGTAAACCATAAAAATGTGCAGGACTATAAGAAAACTAAAGAAAATCCAAAGGTCTAGACACTTCTAAAGTTCCGGAACCATACAAATAAAAAGTTCCGGGGACAGACATGGACACAGTTACAAAAACATAAAAGGAACATTTCAAGAGAGATAAAAGGATAAAGTTTCTGATGTAACGTTACAACCGTATTACTTGTTTCTTCTCTTAACAAAAACAGCCGGTCGGAGTATCTTTGACACGTCCTAGGTAGTCGGCCCAATGGGTAGTGGTGTCTCTCTGTATAAGTGAAAGTATTAGTCGTCGTAATTATGTTGATCTTTTTCTCTCTCTTAAACTGTAACAGAAGAAGCAATTAAAAAAAAACCCAATAACGATTCTATTAATTGTTCTGTTGTAGGTCTGGTTGATTTATTTAGTTTGTTACTGAAATCTATCTAGATGATCGTATCTTCCCGGCACCCCCCTCGTAACGGTGGTAGAAGATTCTTGTAAAAGTCGCCCGTTCGCTTCGACGTCGAAAACCCAAGAGACAAAATCTATCTGGTCTCTTTGCCACGCCAACTGCTTGCGATGATGCAACTTCCTATACACGTCAGCTTAATTTCTAACTTAACATCTAATGAAAAAGTTATCAGTTATTCTAACTTTACGTAGGAAATAGTGCTACGCCAGAGACAGACAGAAAAAACTTCACGAGTGATAGACGGATAAAGTTACAGAGAGATAGAAGGATACCGTTTAGGATAGATAGAAGATCAAAAGTCAGGATAGATAGAAGTATAATTTCGAAGGGATAGAAGAACTACGTTCCAGAAAGATAAAAGCACAAACATTCGGAGACATGGAAGGATAAAGTTTTCAAAAAAGACAATGTTCCGGAGAGATAGACTAGAGACAACACAAGAAAGATATCAACGTCCCCCTCTGTACATATGTAATAATATCGAGTTTCACATAATTGGTGACTGGAATAGAAAAAAAATCCGTCGCTGTAGAGGTTTTTCTTTTTTATCTCTTATAATTAGTTTTCGTCTGAAAACTCAATAGCTAATTGGCTGGAAGAAAACATCCGAAGTTAAAACTTGGTAAGACTTTGCGGTCAGCCGTATGAACGTGTGTCGTCCTGTGCGTGTTTTAACCATGTTGATGTGTTTTGAGGTCTTATTTGTGTCCATATGTGTGCGTGCTACGACTCCATGTGAATAAGATAAGTTACTGTTGATGTACGTATTGTAGCTATTTCTATTTGAAATCATATTTAACACATCACTCAATAAATCTAGAGCCTGACATATACATGATGCCACTAATAAAAAATACATGTGATTCTTATAAAGTACTAGCTTTCAAATTGCACGTGTACAAATCGGAGCCAATCAGATTATTAGTTTACAAATTACAGTTATTAATGTCAAGCTACTGTTGCAAACTAAAAAAAAACAATAGAAATATCTGATTTTTGTGTGTTGATAAAGCATTGCTTTCTGATAGGAAAAATACTGTCCAAGCAAAGCATTGGTTGAATAAATGTTATTCGGACTGTGATCTGTCGGAAACAACGGTAGAGAAGTGGCATGTTGACTTTAAATGAGGTCGTGCAGGCACAAATGATGCTGAACGCTCAGGTCGTTCAAATTCGGCCGATCGTTACTTAAAGTTGCGTGAGTGTCGCATATGCTCAAAATCGGTCAAAAACAATAACTCGTCGACGATTCAGAGCGTTGTTTGCAACTGTTTCAACAAAACAAAAATGAGTTTTTGTATCAATACCTGACAATCGATGAAAGAGAGATAAACTAGTTGACTCCGGAATCAAATTGGCAGTCAGATGAGTGAAAGCCGTCTAAAGCGACCACATACGCGAACATCAGCATGCAAGGTTTTGAGATATGAAGGCATTTTTTCTTTCCTCGATTATCTTGGGAACAGAAGAACCATTAATAGCAAATATTATATATTAGTCCACTTGAAGGAAAATATCGCCAAGAATCCGTCACAAATGAAGAAGACAAATGTGCTCTTTCGCCAAAACAATGTATCGTGTCACAAATCGAATGCAACGCTGGCAAAAGTACAGGAATTGCACTTCGAATTGCTTCCGCACCCACCCTATTCACTAGATCTGGCCCCAGCGACCACTGACTGTTTGCAGACGTCAAAAGAATGCTCTAGGCAAAGAGATATCAGAAACCGAGGCTTATTTTGAAGCTGAAGACAAATCTTTCTACAAAAGGCATAGGATTGTTAGAGAAGCGTTAAGAGCATTGTATCATCCTTGAAGGAGACTATGTTGATTAATAAAGTCGAATTTTGTCTAAAAGCTATTGTTTGATTAGCTAGGTCTGGGACTTATTGAATGAGGCTTTTCGCGTTAGTATTGTGTTTGGAAGTGTATCTTGTGATTATATATATATATATATATATATATATATATATATATGTATATATACACACGCATATATGTATATACATATATCATTAATGTCAAAAGTATAAACTTGAGTAGAGCATGAATGGATAATAGAAAAAAAAACAGCTTTAAATGTAAGGGAAAATGAAATAAAATTATGACATTACGTACTCACAATACTGTAGTTATTCAAATCAACTCAATGATTGAGCCTTTAGATCAATCAGAGTTATTGTATAGTAAGTTGAGACCAATACATTTATAGAATTATTTATATCAGTTCCAAGGATACAAGATTATAAAAGGTCAAGCGTACAATGGTTTCTAAGATGATTAGTATTTTTTTTTAACTTTTTAATTTTAATATGTATCTTTTTCAGCGCCTTTTACAGAAGATCACAAATAGAAGTCAATAAATATTTTCTTCTTATTTAAAAAAAATATATATCAAATCATTACAGGTAAAAAAAAAACACATTTACATGGATTTATAAAATTTCCTAATATATATATATATATATATATATATATATATATATATATATATATATATATATATATATATATATATATATATATATATATATATATATATATATATTCTAAAATACGGGGAGTAACATGAATACATTCATTTTTTGTAAATGCAAATATTTAGGGGTGAATGTATATATATATATAAAGTAAAATTTACCAAATAAATAAGTTCTCCATGTTACTCACCGAGTTGCCGAGAATATCCATTCCAAAATTCATAATGATCGGTTAATAATAATAATTATATATATATATATATATATATATATATATATATATATATTATTAACCGATCATTATGAATTTTGGAATGGATATTCTCGGCAACTCGGTGAGTAACATGGAGACCTTATTTATTTGGTAAACCTTACCATTTAGGGGGTGTACTCACCCAAATTCGCACCCGCCCTTAAAATTAAACAAAAGAGGTTAGAAATAAAACGTTCAATAGAGAAAAGAATTGCTTTGCATCAAATTTTAAGTTATATAAAGTAATACTTTTTAAACATTAGTAGTAGAATACACGCCCCAGGACAGGTATAACGAATAAATACTGCAATATTTCTAAACTGAAATGTTTTTTCTCTTTCTTTGGGGGAATGGTGTTGTTTCAGTGTACTCCCTGTAAATGGTATGGTTAAAACATAACTCTGTTGCTTAGAATATATATTCCATAATTCATGATTATTAGTTGAATACTTTAGAATTTTCCCAAACGCATGCATATTATTGACACTCATGCACGCGCAGCGAACCTTATAAAAATGTACTACTTAATATAAATTTAAATAAATACATAAAATAAGCAAGAAGTTATGCCTGGGAGGATGGTATCATAACAAAAGAAGACATACTAAACTATCCCGCCCCCTGAATTAAGCATTGAAAGATATTGCATTAGTCTGAAATAATATAGTAAACTGAATTAAGGATTGGAAGATAGTAATAGTATAGTTGCGGCTTCAGATATAGAAGTAATAGTACAGTTTCGGCTCTAGACAGACGAATACAAAAATTCAATGAGTAATTTATGTACATATAAATATATCTATATGTATGTATGTATGTATGTATGTATGTATATATATATATATATATATATATATATATATATATATACATATATATATATATACGAATTGCGCCCCGAATCAAAGTAATGTAGGTATTGTTCGCGCGTGTGTTTGTCTCCCCCTCTCTTATGACCATTTGTATATTTGTATAGTGAGCAGTGATAAGCCTGTGTACACTCTGTGTTGCGTTTATATATTTACATATGTTTGATCAGTTTTATGTATGTGTCTACTGATGTTAGATGTGCTGTGTTTTTATTTAAGTGGGTTGTTTTTTTGTGTATAATGGCCATGTGTAATTTACATAGTGGTCAGATATATATGTGTGCGTCTGTCATTGTAGGTTCATGTTGCAGTCATGTGTACGTCTATATTGTGTCCATATACTTATTCGGATACTGATCAGATTTCCCCGCGTGTATATTGATTTTGAATATGTTTTGTTTTAGTTGTATGTGGTTATTTGTATATGGTATATCCTGTGTTATTAGCATTGTGATCAAGTATGTGAATACGTATGTGTGTGTTCTGCAGCCATACGTATGCTTGTGTAGTGATCGATCTCTCTGTCTGTTGGAATCCACAAGTCTAAACGAGACATATTGGACGTTGGGGGTGTTTATCTGTGAAAGTCACCTAACCGGAAGTAAGGTGATTCAGATAGAACGTCAGATATTATTGATTCATTTTACAAATTAACACACAAAAAAGTCCCAACAACAAATAAAGAATAAATAAATCAAAGTAAAAGTTAACAAAAAAATGAAACAAATAAATAAATAAAAGAAAAAAGAAAAATTGTTTTCGCTTCTAATACTTTATTGACTCGCCAGCGGAAAGGTCAAAGTTCAAAAGTGGTCTTCAAATATCAATCAATTAAAGATCAACTTTATTTTATACTTTTTTCTCGGTTTTCTCCCCACTAATAAATGTCATTTTTCGATTTTATTGCCGGAATGAATATAATTCGGATTGATTTTGTTTTCGCCGACAGAACATAAATAAGTATGAGGCAAAAAGTAACACAGAAACTTTGAAAAATTAAAAAGATTTGTTAAAAACAACGTTTTATTTTATCGTTCCTGCAATTGTTATGTAATCCGTAAGATTTGACATTTAAAGAAATTCCTACATGAATGTTTAAATGCGTCACGGCATCTCTATGTAAGGCTCTGCTCGTCTGCTGGCCTGGCAAAAAACTGAAATATTACTTACATCGCTAAACGCACAAAAAAATGGACGCACGTCATCTTACATGCGTCGACTCATGTTTTACTGTAATGATGCAAACGTCAGTAATTGAAAACGGTTGAGTAAATGCTTTTTCTTTTTCAGTTTTCAATGAAACAATTTAAAAAACATGTAAACCACGTGTAACTACATATTTCTTTTAGTAAGTATTTCTATTTTCGAATTCATATTTTTATAACAAATTTACAATCCAATGTCTGAGAGACATAATTAGTGCCCTGCTTTCATCCATTAAATAACGTCTTGCAGTTTCTCGACACGAGGAAACACAATTAATTATAATCCGTCACATAACATTCGCAAGATTCATGTTCATAAAGTATTCTTCTAGTATAAAGTTTTAGAAATATATCGAATGAAAAGATAAGCGTGACGTTGACATGGGAAAAGAAAAGAAAACAACTTTTAATTTGAAACATGTAAGAGGGAAGAAAAGAGAAGATGGAGAAGGGCAGAGAGATGTGCTGTTTTGCAAATAATCAGGTGCTTCTTGCTTAAAAGGCCGAAAAAAAGATTTCTGTGTCTTTTAAAGTTTAAGAGGTAAATAAGGGGCAATAACTCTTATCACCTGTTGTTATTACATGTAACGTAATTTACTGCGACATTCAATTAATTAGTAATAAATGAACAACAAATTATACGTAAATGGGAAATTTATGATTTTGAAAATTTTTTAGTAATAAATGAACAACAAAGTATACATAAATGGAGATTGCAGAATATCATTCAGTATAAAGCCCAGTCAACAACCCAAGTATAAGCAACATAAATGCGTAAATTTTCAATAAAATCTTAATTTTTCCATTTATGTATGCTTTGTTGTTCATTTATTACTAAAAAATTTTCAAAATCATAAATTTCCCATTTACGTATAATTTGTTGTTCATTTATTACTAATTAATTGAATGTCGCAGTAAATTACGTTACATGTAATAACAACAAGTGATAAGAGTTATTGCCCCTTATTTACCTCTTAAACTTTAAAAGACACAGAAATCTTTTTTTCGGCCTTTTAAGCAAGAAGCACCAATAATCATTATTTGCGAGACTTATTTGTAAAGATGATATTTTTGTCTAAATAACAGTTCCAGAGTTCTTTCATATAATTATGTGATTATATTATGGGTCAGAAGAAAATGTCTTTGAGTTGGTCATTGTTCTGTCCGACACTTTCCCACATGCGTTTAACACCTGTGATAGGATTGAAGTTGAGAGCGTTGGTGAAACCCTGTATTCTTCTACGAAGGCGAGACAAAAGAGGCCGGATGTTAAAACGCACGCTGGCTTTTCGACAAAATTGTGATTGGTTCTTTATCAATGAACCACGTACATCGTTAAAGATGAGGCATGCTGAAAGGGACGTTACTCTGAATGCCTTAAATTTTTATGAAGCTTAAATGTAAAATGTAAATATGTAATGGATGCATGGAGATTGGATACCAACTGATTACTATTTTCAATTCTCTGATCATTTTTGCCATTTCTTTCCATCTTTCCTTACTTCATTTCTTTTTTTTTCTTTTAACCTTGTGTCATACAGGCAGAAAAACAAGTTGCCGTCATTATTACAAAAGAAAAATTAAAGTTCTCAAATTGTATTCATCCTTTGGTAGCCGATTGTTCTCATACGCGCCACATGCGGATCGCAGACTAAAGACTTGCTGCTTGGAATCAAAGCTCCTTATATCAAGAGGACTAAGTCGGAAAAAAATGTCATCTTCTCTCTCTCTTTTTTTTTTACTTTGAGCCATTTGACGTCATATCTGCTTCTATTAATTGCCGGGTTCAGCAAGTTGACCTGGTCGTTCATTTCCTGTTATTATCAACTAACCATTGTATATACTAGTGTTTTTTTGCCCATTATCCAACACAATGGAAAAGTACTAAAGCGGATTGGTGCAGTTAGAATTCAAATATTTCAATTTAAATTTATGCTCCAATCAGAGAACGACTTTGACCAGGAACAAAGTGTAGCGTCTGTTGTGATGTTACACTATTCTTTTCTGTAATCGGTCAGTGAAGAATTCCTTCTAGACTGAGGCGATTTTTGTTTTTGTTCCAATTCCGAATACTTTTTATTTGTGTGGGGGGAATAGTTCATACATTAAAACCGACCTTGTGTCTAAATTTGCCCTTGTGAGGAGGCAAGTAAATAGGAACGGTACTATAAAACAAGGTCGATCGATTGACAAACAGAGGGATCTCGGCGGACGAATGATTGTAGTTGTTTTGATAAAACTCATAATCACTATGATCTAGCATCCAATGCCAACTAAGCCGACAAAATAAAATCGACAAACAGAACACAAACTACGCCATGATGACTATCGTTGTATTACGTACTTGCTGCGTATGAATAGCTAACTCGACTTACAACAACACAAAAGAAAAGCGACGAAACCAGAAAGCCGGTCGTACCAGCGACCAACAACAAGCTGCCCATAAACTAATAACATTTTGGAGAACTCTTAATGTCAACATCTGCACAGAACGCATATCAATTTACTCGCACTCATCATCATAGTCACGATGATGATATCAAATAATATCGGAAAACAAAAAGAGCAAATACTAAACTTAATCTTTGTGCTATTCAATTTGTTCAAAACCATATTAACAACTTCACTGTTTTATCATCACATACATTTTGTTTTCGTGTTTTAAAGTATTGACTGTACGGATAACTTTTTTGTTTTGTTTATCACGGCATATAAACCCTTTGTACTTATTCATATCAAACACAATGCATATTTTCGTCTGAAAATTTAAAACGATAATTTGAAGACGAACTGCTATTTTACCCATAGATGTGGGGAAGGAGTTTCATATCTATGGGCAACAGTTTTGTGATCAAATCTTATTAAAAACCAATTAAAAAGCAATTGAAAACCAATTAAAAACCAATTAAAAAACACTAAAGAAAAATCTTTGTGACGTCATAAAAGTACTAGAAGAATACTCGTCTCGGTACGGGTAACATCCATTCCCCGAACAGAACAATTTTGAACCACTTATATATCACCTTGCGAAAATTAATATCAAGTTATAATACGATTAAATCTTGTGTCTAGAATCCTTTTTCCAATTCAGATCAAATTACATGATTTTGATTCTGGAAAAAGCCTATAATTTTACGCTTAAGCTTACGAGGTCTTATAATAATAAATTGACATTCAGTGAATATAGCTTAATTGGTGTCTAATGTCTCTGGAACAAATCTAATGTGAATCTGAAATATTTTAAATTTAGAATAGGAGGTGGTGCCCATAGTATCCCCCTAAAACATTTTACAATACTAAAAAAAAACTAAAATTTGGGGAATATATAATAATTTATGTTTAATACCTATTGTTAACATTTTACCAAATCGGAGGTATATGAATTTTCACGAAGTGCTTCTATTCCATGTTCACCCCTTTTTTATGAAACTAAATTTAACTAAATATAGCTTACACTACTATTACTTCCCATTACGCATTGCAGATGTGTTCCAAACTTTATGATGATCGGTTAATTACTTTAGTAGTGAATCCTGTACATACAAATATATAAACATACCAAGATACCCTTTTTATATGGATAGAGATGGACTATTTCCACCTGGAAGGCATATATATTCACAACTATTATTACCAATAATAATCATGGACTGGTCTTAGATATGTACGTTAGATGTTAGTAAAACTTATGTAGTTACTAGCTGGATTTGCCAGTTCGCTACCATTTCGCAATATTCGCTACTTAGTTACATAAAGGTTTAATTTAAAATAATCAACATTTTATTCATAACGTTGTTGTAAACACGAAGCATATTCTTTCTCTTTTATTCATATAGCTAAATAAACACTAACATGTTACTTTTAACACAATATTTATCTTGTAACGATAGTAAAGAATGGAAAATAAATGCCAAAACCAATTTGCATTTTCACTTGTAATTTAGAAATAGATCGCAAATTTTGACAATTAAGTCGCTATCTCTAAATAAAAGAATATTTGAACACAACTTCTAAATATTTGATCAATGAAATAAAACACTATTGCGAAACAGAACTATATGTCATATTGAAATCAAAACAATCATTAAAAACAATAACAAACAGTAGTTAATTAATAAAATGCACCTTTTCAAAACCAATCCGCTACTTATCTCGCATATACATAAGAATTATATAAAAATATTGTGCGTCTATTGTGCAAAGTTTAAGTAATTTAAAATAGTTCTTTTTTTTACTTCATCGTTACTGCGAGAAATGGACCCAACTTTTGCATTAATTCATTTAGATGGACGAGCGGGAACTGTTCCGGTGTTGCCCAATAAAAATTGTAAACACTATTGCATACAGATAAAACATTTTTTTTACATTATATTAACAGTTGCAGCTAAAAAGTGGCTCCCAAAATTAAACTGATTTGCTCAATAAGTCGATGTGGATGTCCAGCTTTCTTGTGAATGTGAACACGTGCATTTTCGTGTGGATGCCAGCTTGGACAAACTTGTATGTGAGACTGTCAATTTAATTCTGGATCTTGTGAAGGGTAAATGCAATAGTTGGCATTAGTGCACCGTAGTTATAGAAATTACAAAAAAATAATTAAAAACCCATATTAACAAAAGCTTAAAATGGCGAAATTGTTTACGGGGAAACCTAAATCCATTGTGATTAATTTTGCAGTTTTGACTTTTCCGTTAGTGCGAGAAATGAACCCAACTTTCGAATTTATTCTCTGAGAGGATTATCCCCGGCAATGAAAGCATACTCATGCACATTTGTGCTTAGCATGGTTACGTATAAACGTGTTGCAAACTTCACAAATCTTTTCAGAATACACATTTTATCGATAGATGAAGCAGTGGGGATTTAAACAAAAAGTAATGACTTGAACGGTGAGTCAATCTGGCCACAAGCCAAGAATCGATCGAACAGAAGAATTACTTATGCGAAACGGAAGTCTAGTTTTTGAATTATTCATATTCCCTTGACACCATTGTCTTTTGGACCGGCTTTCATCGAATGATCTCGATTTATCAGTCGGGAACAAACAGATGGTTTCCAATCACATAATTCCTTTATCTAATTTAACACCAGATGCCATTGATCTATTATCAATCAGACGACCTTCTTTTTATGATAGCAAGTTTGTCAAAATAAAAAAGGAGATATTTCTTCTTTCCTCTATTATTATTTACTCATTATTATTATTATTATTATTATTATTATTATTATTATTATTATTATTATTATTATTATTATTATTATTATTATTATTATTATTTTGGTAACTTCTTTCTTACATTTTATTTTAATGTTATTATACCTACTGTTTTTAGTTCGGTCTTATAAAGATTATTTAGATTCTTAAAAGATGTCAACAAATGATTAAGAATATCATATGGAAGATCTTTGAAATTACCCTTAAACTGCCTCGGCGTTTATTAATTTCTGTCTATTAACATTTACTTAAATAAAAAACTATCAGAGAGAAAGAATTTGATGTTTGATCAGACATTACCAGTATTTCATAGTTAGCTAGAATGTGAAAAAAAAACTTTGTCAAATACCTTTGATATAGCAAGAGCTATCGCCCTAGAGACGAAATCCTCAACGATAGATCGACTGATCACTCGTGATATTACAGTCAGCATTTTAGCTGTTGATCTTGCAGGACGAAATCCATATTTCTTGGAACGAAGTAGATTGCTTTTGTTGATGTAATTTAAAACTTCTGTATTTATCACAGATTTAAACAACTTACCCAATCCTTTAATTTTATACTTTTTCGTTAGCAGAGTTATTGGGAAGTCCACGTTCGATAAAAATAATGGGGGTGGTTAAACTTTGGATTTACGTATATTGGGTTAGCTTTAGCCTTTTAATAAGATTCATACTAATTATATATAATAATATTATGTATATTAAATACGACTCATCCTGATTATATATATAATATAGCCACTTGACTTCTGATCTAACCCCAAAATGACATGGTGGAACCATGTTTCATCCATTGTACCATATCGACGCAAAAACGTCTTTTTGTTGCGTTGAAACAGTTACAAACAATGCTCTGAATCGTCGACGCGTTGTTGTCGTTGATCGACTCTGAGCAAACGCAGCACCCACTTTGAGTACAGCTTTCTCATTGAAAATGTTCATGCGTAATGGTAAATATCCTGGCACCTGATATCTTCAACTCTATTACTGTGTCGTGAAAGTTGAATTTACGATCGGCCAAAATGAGTTTGTGTACGTTTTTATGCTATCCGGGAAAACTACTGAATTTACCTCACCTGAGCGCCTAGCATCATTTGTGTCTACATAATCGCAGTTTAAGTCAGCACCATACCCTTTAACTGTTGTTTCCGTCAAAGAAGAATCTTAATAATACGCATCAAGCCATTTTTTGTCTTCAACAGAATTTTTCTCATCAGAAAACAATGATTTATCAATACACGAAATCCAATAATGGTGTTTTAAAGTCACTGTCATTTCTAAACTAATAATAGTAGTTTCAGTTAATTCACTGTAATTTATAAACTAATAATCCGATTTACGCTTAAACTTAGACTCGTACCACTTGAAAGTTAGTACTTTATAGAAATCATTTAGATTTGCCGCCATTTATATGTCAGGCCCGGGATTTATTGAGTGATATGTTACGAGAGGTTGTATGAGGGAAAGAATGACAACTTCCTGCAAAACCTGAAAAATTTCACGTATAGATGCGACTGGGGACCACTTGTGAATTTAATATTCCCAAGAATTGAACGAGGAATCCGGCTCAGCGGACCAGTGTCAATGCCACACCAGGGTTGGACTTCTTATCTGGAGGTGTATGGTTGATTGAATGGATGCAATCATTGATTATTGAATCGGATACGTGAGATTCAAAGTCAAGCGCATCTACAGTGGTAATAAAGGCACTGAAAACGTTGGGAAAGACAGGAACCCGTAATTCCCTATTTATATGATTAAAATATCAACTTGTGTTCTATTAATCGCACACATTGAATTGTTTACAATACGGATTGTGTTTTGACATTAAATAACCCTTGAAGGATTGAATTGCCATTAAACAGACAAACCAAAGCATCATTTTTATTCATATTAAACGTGGTTTATTAATATTTATTAATAGTATCAGGTGTGTTTTTTTACATAATAACTGTACCTACCGTTTTATTTCAATTTTCCACAAAAATAGGATTTTGGAAGTTATATTTTAAGTGCTGCCAAATTAATCTTAAATGTCTAAGCAATTCCTTATTTTCATCAACTATTAAGCGAAGATTAAAATGCTAACTTGTTTACAAATAAACCGAAATGAACTTTGGTGGATTTTATTTCGTAAGATACTATCATATTTTATTCTATTACATATTTAATTTCTCAAAAAGTTATTGATAAATAGGAAAAGTAATATTCAAGCTACGTAAATACATCTCCATGTATATTTATTAATATTGTTGACCCGAAGTATATATTCGTGGATTTCATTATAAAATAATTGTTTCAAATAGAATTTCAAAATTCTTTTCTTTCTACGCTAGTGGATTTGTGATTGTAAAAACTAATTTTATTTCAAACAATTATCTTTTTAATTTTCATATATATTGGATTAATAATAATATTAATAATTACGGATCTCGACATACGGGATTTTGGTGTGCGTTTAATTTTGAAAAAAATGTAATAAATATTTGGTGTTTTAAAGTCATATATGTTAATGTTAGAAAATGTGATATATTATTACTATGATGCGCACCCGTAGCATTCGTAACATGTGAAGCGAAATTGATTTATCTTTCTAAATAAATTACCCCGATGTCATGTTATTCGTTGTACATATTAATGAGAGAGTGAAACTCTGTTTTTTTTTAATAGGACGAAGAAAATTGATCCGGACTAAACAGTCAAATCGATTAATGTTAATGAAATTTATTTTTCCATTGTAACGTTTTAGTTACTGAAAATAAAGTTCGATACGTGAGCTATTTGTGTGCTCATGTATTCTTTTAGTCTTTTATGCGTTCATTAATTCTTTAGTCCTCTCTTTTGTTTTTAATAGCAATCTCATAGCTATAGTTCTTAAAATACTCTTTTCTCCTTTTTACTTTTATTTTCTTCATTACCGACTGTTGCTGCGCACGTAATCTCTTCGTTGTTTATTGCTCTTTCTATAGTCGCCGTCGTGATTCTTACGTCTAGTGGTCGCTGGGTTTTTATTGACTTCTTCTCCCCCGTGGTCGTGATCGTCTCATCAGTGTGGTTAGAATAATATAACTTTTTTTTTTATCTCGTATAGAAAGTAAATAAACACGTCATATCTGAGAGTTTTTAGGATTTATTCTAGAGAGAGCTATTCATGTTTTATAAATATAAGACATTATTTCTCGAGAGAGAAAAAATATCTTAATTACTTAATATCTAACTAGTCATATGGACAGACAGACAGATATATCCGGCTTACATTTCGCCATCGGCGGTTTCAACATTTTTTAAGTATTACATCCTATTATTAAACGTCCGTCCAGACCAGGTTTCCACCACAAACTCATTCTACAACCTTCGTTATCTGTCAAGTCAACATCCGTGACGTCATTACTTCATGTCCTCTTATATATTTTTGTGTCTAACTTAGTTTTACCTCATACTTTAAGTTTGACCTCTATATGTCATCCTTGCCTGCTATTTTTCCTGGGAACTAGTTTGTTTTTGCAAGTTTTCGTGTCACTGTTTGCCCGTTTAAAAAAATCATACTAGCTTATGTAAACGCTATCCGACATACGCCTATCCATAATGTAAGTTATAACACGGACCAATTTAGGGCGAAAATGAATCATGAAACAGTTGTTTATGTTGTTTTTGTTTATAAAGTTATCCCGGTCAATGAAATCGGGGAAAAAATCACTTTACTTTATATATAAGATAAACTGTGTTCGTTATCTTACTATCTAAAAGGGGTGATTTTGAAGATAGCATGCACGATTGTCAATAGGAAATCCATAGAATATCCATTAATTATCTTAAACAACGTTGGATGGAAATATATTATTTACAAGATGGCATTCAACCATATACTTATTATCGGGCATCTCACTGATACTAAGCTAGGCCAACACCTAACTATTATGTTGTCTCTGCGCCAAGAAAGTTGTAGTTGGCGAGCGGGGAAGGATCGTATTTACCCTGACTCAATAATGCTGCGGAGAAACTGTAACCGAAACAAACAGAGCAGCGATTGACAACAAAACGACAGTAGGTCTCTTTGTCTATTTAATTTGTACTCAGCCGGCGTTGCCCGTGTGTAAATATATTGCTTTTGAGAAATAACTTCAAATATGGACGTGTTTAGAATTTTTGCCTAGAAAGAAAAGTTCAAAATAAGATTTGCAATATGAGCTCAGGTAATAAAAAAACACTTAGCGCAGTGGTGTTTTCTTAAAAAGAAATTATTGTTCTTAAAGATAGCTGTAGAACGGTAAATAGTTTTAAGAAATAGAAAGAAAGAAAGAAACGCAAACCTCATGATTCGAACATTTCATAAAATATAACCTTTAGAAAACAATTTACACCTTTTTCTAGTGTCACGTTTATTCCTGATGAGAACATATGACGTCCAAACTTAGTTTACTATAAATAAATACATTAATCACAAAAACATTTGCATTGTTTTGGATTCTAACCATTTCAAATGTTTAAATAATGTAATTATTCTAGACTGAGGTACTATTTCTAAATAGATAACAGTTTTTCATGGTAAAAAACTGATGATCCCTTAAAATAGTGACAGAAACAAACAAATATAATAACTGTAAAAAATAAATTGACTTACATGAGTGATTTTCACTGAAAGACTTGGGACTATAAGTTTTTTTGTTTTTTTTAATATAGTTTTAATGGTTGAGAAACTTCTGAGACTATATATATATATATATATATATATATATATATATATATATATATATATATATATATATATTATTTCATGTGATATTATAAGGAGATATAATATTTCATGTATCGATTTTAGTATTTACTTCAAAAGTGCTCAATACGTAAGTAAATCTAGGTAGTAACTTATGAAAATTATATTAATGGAAATTCGCTACACAGAGGCGTCCGCGTTTCATCTCGGTGGAGAATCATCATGCTAAAATGTCTGATGATTCTCCACCGAGATGAAAGGCGGACGCATCTATGTGGCTTAATTGCCATAAATACATTTTAATATCTTAATACATATATATATATATATATATATATATATATATATATATATATATATATATATATATGTTGTGGTTGCAACCACTCATTTGCATATACGAATAACGTTACACTATAAATGGCAAGCCTAGGTTGGCCTTAGTGTGTGTTACCTAAATGCCACCGGAAGTGACGCCGAAAAGCGTATATGTCCTCCCACCAAGACTCTCTGACTCGACACCTTCATTTGTACATACTGTAACTATACCTTTTCTTTAATACACTTATTATTGCATTCCCCTTGTTGTTTGCGTCTTCATTGTATTCCTCACTAATTATTGTTCAACCTTGCAACCACAACAGTTGGCGACGAGATATAAAGCGTCAAATATAACAGTTTGACGAAGAACTATTTAAAAAAAAAAAGTACAATGCAAAGTGTTGACGAGCAAACGGATTTTACGCTAAAGAAAAGTTTCAACTTAAGTGAAAAAAAACAAGAAAAAACCCGAACGTGGCAAAAGCGACAATTTGCGCCGTTTTCTGGGAATCCGACTTGCAAACGAAGGTAAAAGTGAATTTTTGTTTTGTCGCTAAACAACAAATCTGTTTTGTATTACTAAAGGACCAAGTTGCAAACGAAAAGCGGATTTTATTCTGTCGCAAAACGACAGGTCAGACTCGTATTACGAAAAGCAAGGAAGTAACCTACGAAAAAAAAAGTTAATCAGTTGATTCTAATTACTGCTCCCCGTTAGCAAAACAACAACTAAAGGAATCTTTTAATTAATAATTTGTTTAGCGGACGTACTAAAAGGAAATACCATAGCTAGAAATTAAAGCTCAAGGAAAGGATTTTTTTTTTTAAAGTTGTCACTCGAAGAACGGATAATACAGTAAAACGTCACGAAAAAAAAAAAAAAAGGAAGACTTATCAAAAATGTTCATGCAATTTTTACCGGCACAAGCTGACCGCGAGGAAAGACAAAATCAGGCACAAGCTGACCGCGAGGAAAGACAAAATCAGGCACAAGTTGACCGCGAGGAAAGACAAAATCAGGCACAAGTTGACCGCGAGGAAAGACAAAATCAGGCACAAGCTGACCGCGAGGAAAGACAAAATGAACGTTTTGCTAAAACACTGCAACTACTAAAGAGTAATCGAGAAAATGTCGACAGTGTTAATTTCTCCCATACAACTATCTTTAATAGTATGGACACATTTTATTACATGCCGGAGGAAGGAAATACTTTTGAAGCATACTATACAAGATACGAGGATGTCTTTCAACTGGACTGCAAAAATTGGCCAAATAGCCAGAAAGTGAGCCTCTTACTCAGGAAATTGGGTACATCAGAACACAGCAAATTCATAGATTACATATAACCTAAAAAAACCGCGGAATTGGAGTTCATGGAAGCTGTGAAATTACTAAAAGAATTATTTAATCCAAATATATCTCTTTTTCATAAAAGATGGCTGTGCATGAATCTAAGAAAGATGGACAACCAAGATTATTTGACATACGCATCAGTTGTCAATAAAAACTGCGATAATTTTAAGCTTGCGGAACTAACGGTAGAAGATTTTAAATGTTTAATCTTCGCACAAGGGTTAGTTTCCACGAAAAATGCAGAAATATGCAGACGAGTGTTGTCTAAGCTGGAATCTGAGCAAGATTTAACCCTCCAGAAACTAGCAGAGGACTGTGAAAGGGCCATTACACTAAAATAGGATTAAAAAAATATAGAAGAATCCGGAGTGGCATATGTAAGAAAAGTTAGAAAACCATACACACCAACCAAGAACTTTACAAAGAAAAGCAATCGAAATGGAACGGATATTACAATCCTAATAACCATAAATATAGGACAGAATATAACAAGCCTCTTCCTTGATATAACTGTAAGAGATGTGCAGTAAAGCATTGGGAATCAGATTGTCCTTATAAGAAGAAAAAATGCTACATTTGTAAGAAGGTGGGACACAAAAGCGATTGCTGCAGATATAAAGATTACACCAGAAAGAGAGTACAGCAAACAAAATCAAATAACAAGCCTCTTCCTAGATATAACTGTAAGAGATGTGCAGAAAAGCATTGGGAATCAGATTGTCCTTATAAGAAGAAAAAATGCTACAATTGTAAGAAGGTGGGACACAAAAGCGATTGCTGCAGATATAAAGATTACACCAGAAAGAGAGTACAGCAAACAAAATCAAATACAAAATTAGACAAAGATCGGCGAAAATACGTAAAAGTGGAAACATTTAAAACACCAATAAAGTTACAACTCGACTCCGGCTCCGATATTTCTATTATAAACTTCACATATATTCACATGGAAAAAGTTGGGTAAAAAACCAACCATGATGAAAACGAGTAAATCAGCCCAGACGGTAACTGGTGGTGGTATAAAATTTGAAGGAGAAGTTGTCCTTCCGATAAAATTAAAAGGGATTACGAAGAAATTAAAAATATTCGTACTGAAAAATAGTGAAAATCTTTTTGGAATAGATTTAATTGAGAAATTTGGACTATGGGATAAGCCAATCAATACATTCTGTAAAAAAATAGAATGTTCTTCTCCAACAACAGTAAATATAAAAGACGATTTATAAGAATTATTTCCTGAAGCATTCACGACTAACTTAGGTCGCTGTAATAAATTCAAGGCCTCGTTTGAACTTAAAGAAAACGCCAGCCCAATTTTTAGAAAAAAGCGAAACGTTCCGTGCGCTGGGTTGGAAAAGATTAATAAAGAATTAGATAGATTGGAACAGACAGGAATTCTATCAAAAATAGAACACAGCGAGTGGGCAGCCCCCACCGTATACGTAAAGAAAAAGATATTGAAATCTGTGTGACTTCAAATCTTGGGAGGGGGGTGTTGTGGTGGCAACCACTCATTTGCATATACGAATAAGGTTACACTATAAATGGCAAGCCTAGGTTGGCCTTAGTGTGTGTTACCTAAATGCCACCGGAAGTGACGCCGAAGAGCGTATATGTCCTCCCACCAAGACTCTCTGACTCGACACCTTCATTTGTACATACTGTAACTATACCTTTACTTTAATACACTTATTATTGCATTCTTCTTGTTGTTTGCGTCTTCATTGTATTCCTCACTAATTATTGTTCAACCTTGCAACCACAACAGTTGGCGACGAGATATGAAGCGTCAAATATAACAGTTTGACGAAGAACTATTTAAAAAAAAAAGTACAATGCAAAGTGTTGACGAGCAAACGGATTTTACGCTAAAGAAAAGTTTCAACTTAAGTGAAAAAAAACAAAAAAAACTCGAACGTGGCAAAAGCGACAATTTACGCAGTTTTCTGGGAATCCGACTTGCAAACGAAGGTAAAAGTGAATTTTTGTTTTGTCGCTAAACGACAAATCTGTTTTGTATTACTAAAGGACCAACTTGCAAACGAAAAGCGGATTTTGTTCTGTCGCAAAACGACAGGTCAGACTCGTATTACGAAAAGCAAGGAAGTAACCTACGAAAAAAAAGTTCACCAGTGGATTCTAATTACTGCTCCCCGTTAGCAAAACAACAACTAAAGGAATCTTTTAATTAATAATTTGTTTGGCGGCGGTACTAAAAGGAAATACCATAGCTAGAAATTAAAGCTCAAGGAAAGGATTTTTTTTAAAAAAGTTGTCACTGGATAACGGATAATACAGTAAAACGTCACGAAAAAAAAAAAAAATGGAAGACTTATCAAAAATGTTCATGCAATTTTTACAGGCACAAGCTGACCGCGAGGAAAGACAAAATCAGGCACAAGCTGACCGCGAAGAAAGACAAAATCAGGCACAAGTTGACCGCGAGGAAAGACAAAATCAGGCACAAGTTGACCGCGAGGAAAGACAAAATCAGGCACAAGCTGACCGCGAGGAAAGACAAAATGAACGTTTTGCTAAAACACTGCAACTACTAAAGAGTAATCGAGAAAATGTCGACAGTGTTAATTTCTCCCATACAACTATCTTTAATAGTATGGACACATTTAATTATATGCCGGAGGAAGGAAAGACTTTTGAAGCATACTATACAAGATACGAGGATGTCTTTCAACTGGACTGCAAAAATTGGCCAAATAGCCAGAAAGTGAGCCTCTTACTCAGGAAATTGGGTACATCAGAACACAGCAAATTCATAGATTACATATTACCTAAAAAATCTGCGGAATTAGAGTTCATGGAAGCTGTGAAATTACTAAAAGAATTATTTAATCCAAATATATCTCTTTTTCATAAAAGATGGCTGTGCATGAATCTAAGAAAGATGGACAACCAAGATTATTTGACATACGCATCAGTTGTCAATAAAAACTGCGATAATTTTAAGCTTGCGGAACTAACGGTAGAAGATTTTAAATGTTTAATCTTCGCACAAGGGTTAGTTTCCACGAAAAATGCAGAAATACGCAGACGAGTGTTGTCTAAGCTGGAATCTGAGCAAGATTTAACCCTCCAGAAACTAGCAGAGGACTGTGAAAGGGCCATTACACTAAAAAAGGATTTAAAAAATATAGAAGAATCCGGAGTGGCATATGTAAGAAAAGTTAGAAAACCATACACACCAACCAAGAACTTTACAAAGAAAAGCAATCGAAATGGAACGGATATTACAATCCTAATAACCATAAATATAGGACAGAATATAACAAGCCTCTTCCTTGATATAACTGTAAGAGATGTGCAGTAAAGCATTGGGAATCAGATTGTCCTTATAAGAAGAAAAAATGCTACATTTGTAAGAAGGTGGGACACAAAAGCGATTGCTGCAGATATAAAGATTACACCAGAAAGAGAGTACAGCAAACAAAATCAAATACAAAATTAGACAAAGATCGGCGAAAATACGTAAAAGTGGAAATATTTAAAACACCAATAAAGTTACAACTCGACTCCGGCTCCGATATTTCTATTATAAACTTCACATATATTCACATGGAAAAAGTTGGGTAAAAAACCAACCATGATGAAAACGAGTAAATCAGCCCAGACGGTAACTGGTGGTGGTATAAAATTTGAAGGAGAAGTTGTCCTTCCGATAAAATTAAAAGGGATTACGAAGAAATTAAAAATATTCGTACTGAAAAATAGTGAAAATCTTTTTGGAATAGATTTAATTGAGAAATTTGGACTATGGGATAAGCCAATCAATACATTCTGTAAAAAAATAGAATGTTCTTCTCCAACAACAGTAAATATAAAAGACGATTTATAAGAATTATTTCCTGAAGCATTCACGACTAACTTAGGTCGCTGTAATAAATTCAAGGCCTCGTTTGAACTTAAAGAAAACGCCAGCCCAATTTTTAGAAAAAAGCGAAACGTTCCGTGCGCTGGGTTGGAAAAGATTAATAAAGAATTAGATAGATTGGAACAGACAGGAATTCTATCAAAAATAGAACACAGCGAGTGGGCAGCCCCCACCGTATACGTAAAGAAAAAGATATTGAAATCTGTGTGACTTCAAATCTTGGGAGGGGGGTGTTGTGGTGGCAACCACTCATTTGCATATACGAATAAGGTTACACTATAAATGGCAAGCCTAGGTTGGCCTTAGTGTGTGTTACCTAAATGCCACCGGAAGTGACGCCGAAGAGCGTATATGTCCTCCCACCAAGACTCTCTGACTCGACACCTTCATTTGTACATACTGTAACTATACCTTTTCTTTAATACACTTATTATTGTATTCTCCTTGTTGTTTGCGTCTTCATTGTATTCCTCACTAATTATTGTTCAACCTTGCAACCACAACAGTTGGCGACGAGATATGAAGCGTCAAATATAACAGTTTGACGAAGAACTATTTAAAAAAAAAAGTACAATGCAAAGTGTTGACGAGCAAACGGATTTTACGCTAAAGAAAAGTTTCAACTTAAGTGAAAAAAAACAAAAAAAACTCGAACGTGGCAAAAGCGACAATTTACGCAGTTTTCTGGGAATCCGACTTGCAAACGAAGGTAAAAGTGAATTTTTGTTTTGTCGCTAAACGACAAATCTGTTTTGTATTACTAAAGGACCAACTTGCAAACGAAAAGCGGATTTTGTTCTGTCGCAAAACGACAGGTCAGACTCGTATTACGAAAAGCAAGGAAGTAACCTACGAAAAAAAAGTTCACCAGTGGATTCTAATTACTGCTCCCCGTTAGCAAAACAACAACTAAAGGAATCTTTTAATTAATAATTTGTTTGGCGGCGGTACTAAAAGGAAATACCATAGCTAGAAATTAAAGCTCAAGGAAAGGATTTTTTTTAAAAAAGTTGTCACTGGATAACGGATAATACAGTAAAACGTCACGAAAAAAAAAAAAAATGGAAGACTTATCAAAAATGTTCATGCAATTTTTACAGGCACAAGCTGACCGCGAGGAAAGACAAAATCAGGCACAAGCTGACCGCGAAGAAAGACAAAATCAGGCACAAGTTGACCGCGAGGAAAGACAAAATCAGGCACAAGTTGACCGCGAGGAAAGACAAAATCAGGCACAAGCTGACCGCGAGGAAAGACAAAATGAACGTTTTGCTAAAACACTGCAACTACTAAAGAGTAATCGAGAAAATGTCGACAGTGTTAATTTCTCCCATACAACTATCTTTAATAGTATGGACACATTTAATTATATGCCGGAGGAAGGAAAGACTTTTGAAGCATACTATACAAGATACGAGGATGTCTTTCAACTGGACTGCAAAAATTGGCCAAATAGCCAGAAAGTGAGCCTCTTACTCAGGAAATTGGGTACATCAGAACACAGCAAATTCATAGATTACATATTACCTAAAAAATCTGCGGAATTAGAGTTCATGGAAGCTGTGAAATTACTAAAAGAATTATTTAATCCAAATATATCTCTTTTTCATAAAAGATGGCTGTGCATGAATCTAAGAAAGATGGACAACCAAGATTATTTGACATACGCATCAGTTGTCAATAAAAACTGCGATAATTTTAAGCTTGCGGAACTAACGGTAGAAGATTTTAAATGTTTAATCTTCGCACAAGGGTTAGTTTCCACGAAAAATGCAGAAATACGCAGACGAGTGTTGTCTAAGCTGGAATCTGAGCAAGATTTAACCCTCCAGAAACTAGCAGAGGACTGTGAAAGGGCCATTACACTAAAAAAGGATTTAAAAAATATAGAAGAATCCGGAGTGGCATATGTAAGAAAAGTTAGAAAACCATACACACCAACCAAGAACTTTACAAAGAAAAGCAATCGAAATGGAACGGATATTACAATCCTAATAACCATAAATATAGGACAGAATATAACAAGCCTCTTCCTTGATATAACTGTAAGAGATGTGCAGTAAAGCATTGGGAATCAGATTGTCCTTATAAGAAGAAAAAATGCTACATTTGTAAGAAGGTGGGACACAAAAGCGATTGCTGCAGATATAAAAATTACACCAGAAAGAGAGTACAGCAAACAAAATCAAATAACAAGCCTCTTCCTAGATATAACTGTAAGAGATGTGCAGAAAAGCATTGGGAATCAGATTGTCCTTATAAGAAGAAAAAATGCTACAATTGTAAGAAGGTGGGACACAAAAGCGATTGCTGCAGATATAAAGATTACACCAGAAAGAGAGTACAGCAAACAAAATCAAATACAAAATTAGACAAAGATCGGCGAAAATACGTAAAAGTGGAAATATTTAAAACACCAATAAAGTTACAACTCGACTCCGGCTCCGATATTTCTATTATAAACTTCACATATATTCACATGGAAAAAGTTGGGTAAAAAACCAACCATGATGAAAACGAGTAAATCAGCCCAGACGGTAACTGGTGGTGGTATAAAATTTGAAGGAGAAGTTGTCCTTCCGATAAAATTAAAAGGGATTACGAAGAAATTAAAAATATTCGTACTGAAAAATAGTGAAAATCTTTTTGGAATAGATTTAATTGAGAAATTTGGACTATGGGATAAGCCAATCAATACATTCTGTAAAAAAATAGAATGTTCTTCTCCAACAACAGTAAATATAAAAGACGATTTATAAGAATTATTTCCTGAAGCATTCACGACTAACTTAGGTCGCTGTAATAAATTCAAGGCCTCGTTTGAACTTAAAGAAAACGCCAGCCCAATTTTTAGAAAAAAGCGAAACGTTCCGTGCGCTGGGTTGGAAAAGATTAATAAAGAATTAGATAGATTGGAACAGACAGGAATTCTATCAAAAATAGAACACAGCGAGTGGGCAGCCCCCACCGTATACGTAAAGAAAAAGATATTGAAATCTGTGTGACTTCAAATCTTGGGAGGGGGGTGTTGTGGTGGCAACCACTCATTTGCATATACGAATAAGGTTACACTATAAATGGCAAGCCTAGGTTGGCCTTAGTGTGTGTTACCTAAATGCCACCGGAAGTGACGCCGAAGAGCGTATATGTCCTCCCACCAAGACTCTCTGACTCGACACCTTCATTTGTACATACTGTAACTATACCTTTTCTTTAATACACTTATTATTGTATTCTCCTTGTTGTTTGCGTCTTCATTGTATTCCTCACTAATTATTGTTTAACCTTGCAACCACAACAATATATATATATATATATATATATATATATATATATATATATATATATATATATATATATATATATGCTATTTTACTTCTGTATTATTGTCATACACACATTTATATATTACAATAATAAACAATTGAACAGTTTATCTCTCGGTTAATAGTTTATTATATTTACTTATACGGTTCTATCAGAAAGGATATCGAACTCTGCTTGTGCACCAGAGACTTCTTAAAACAGTGTTTGCTAATTTGTTGCCATTAAATATTACGAATCTCCCTCTTTCAAAATGGCTTCTTTTCGAAAGGGCTGGGGAATCAACACGAGCCTGATTTCGAATTCTCTATTGAACGGTTATCGCAGAACAAAAAGACGCTGAAACCCCTTATTTCATCTCAATGGTGCGTGATTCTGCTGATGTCCTACATTACGTCTTTTCAGTCCCCACTTATCATTATATAACATATTTTATTAATTTTTTCTTTTGGCCAATTACTTTCTAATATACGGAAACCTTAGTTTATACAGAACAAAATGACCCTCTAAAAATAAAAACGGATAACACGAGCTTTGAAAAATTGTAAGAAAATGAAATGTAGAAAGACTACTGAGTATTTTACGTAAAGTATTTAAGACATATTGCAGATATTGTTGATTTAAAAGTATTCTAACCATTTTGATATCATCATCGACGGGTAAGTATCTTTAGCATATAATCATATATATATATATATATATATATATATATATATATATTGTATATATATGATAATTATGGAAATAATAATCCAACGTGATGGGAAATGAAAAAGGAAAAACCAAAATTATTTAAATATTCATCAATGTTTTGTTTTTATTTCAAGACTTTTTTGTAACAGGTCTGATTTTACTCAATATGATTGAGTTCTAAGTTATTTCTTTAAATCAGTCATCTTGAGAAAGTCTTGAAATAAAGACGAAACGTTAATAAATATATAAATAATTTTTGTTTTCCTCTTTCATTTTCCATACATATATATAAATAAAATTATATAAACATTTGAACAGCCTACGCGAATTAACCAGCGTTTCGATGTTAGTACATGTACGGGACTGTGAAATCAACTAAATATTGAATTGTCCCAAATAAATCAGACAAAACAAAACAAAATTGGCCATGGTCGTATCTATCGGGGTGGTGGAGGAACATTTTATAAGCGTGTCATTGTCACCGACCAGATGAAATCACCCACTCTCCGCATACGCTTACACATCGGAAGCGCATAGTGTCAATCGTATGCATGCATAAATACACACACACTACACGGTACGCATCAAACTTACCCTCACATGCCCAGACAATACGTATACTCGAATCTGTAGCAAGCTAGCGAAACATATATTAATATACACATAATTTATCGGCTCTATGTGGATGGAAAACCAAATGCTTCCACATAAATGTCACCATATATTAAATGTTTACATACACAGATTCTAGGGAAACAATTACCAATAGCACACACATATCACACATGAAATTATACATCTGAATTAATAAAATTATAAGCAGGTTTAAGGAAAATCTATTTCAAATTGCAGATCTATTTGAAACGATCTGAATTTTCTACTATATTTAACTGATGTTTAATAGATAAATCCATACTCTGACACGTTAATTAGAAGATTTAATTCGTATTTACTAAACCTATTGATTTTCTATTTCCAAAAAATATTTTTCAAAACTCCTATTTAAAGAAATTATGAAATCATAGAAGCATAACCTTATCAAATAGAATTATTCAAACATAATATATATATTACTTACATGCATTAAAGAGTATATTCACAAATGATATCACGATTACACAAGTTTGAAAATTAGCGTTAAAAGCAGCACAAGGTGATAAAATGAGATTGGGATTCTAAAAATGATTAATTTATCCTTATCGGCATATTAAAATAATGGCGTGCCACAGATATTATTAAATATATTATTATTAAAGTTTCCTCATAGAATGTTATGGTGAACTGACTAGGTTATTAGCATATTTTTTTCCAGAGTGAACTATTTGAAGTTTCTACAGCTAATACCTATTTTATCCCTTTGATTCAGTAGTTAATCTTTATCAGGGAACGTAATAATAGCCAGTTTTTATTAGACAAATAAAACAAGTGGGATTGTGTAGTGTATGGGTTTAAGCTTTCTTCAAGGTTCTCTATTTAAGTACATGTACTTTAGTATTATCCCTTAGAGTCAATATGTGTTTGGATAACGAGGTGTCCCTTTTCTTATCCATTTTATTAAAATATATTTTATGTTTTTTGTATCTAGCCTAAAATGGAGCGTTTTTTTATAAACTTACTTTCTGGTATAAAAATTAAAACATTTCCGGTTAAGAATACAACTAATATTACTTTAAGTCCTTTAATAACTGTAATTTTTATTTCATGATGTTTTGGACACAATTTTCTAGCATTTCCTTGTGATGAGTTACACTCATAGAAAAACGAAGATATATAACCCTCTCTTTTAGCTGTCGAAATGTTAACAAGACTGTCTGCCAAATAATATTTTTTTAGTAATGAACAGTTACTGGAATGTAACTTTCTGTCATTTATGTATATATATATATATATATATATATATATATATATATATATATATATATATATATATATATGTTTGTATCTTGGCAGCATCTTTTCTTTTATACAAGTATCATTAAAAATAACGGAAATTTATAGGTATTTGAGTATATTAGTACTAATAGTATGCCTATAAATATAAATTTACATAAAACACAGTCCTTTATTTTCCCGCCTAAATAGAATATATATTCACTCCTAGGTCTATGCCTGGTTAACATTGCTCCACTGACGATGGACCTGGAAGGGTCCGAAAGCGCCTTGGGAAGCTATGGCAATTTTATCAGCCAGTTTCCGTCTGAAACTAAGAACCTAATCAGAAAAACGGAAAGGATCTTTGAAAAAATAACCAGACACAAGATGTCCGTTATTTTTAATGATACATACACATATATATATATATATATATATATATATATATATATATATATATATATATATATATATATGTTCATATTTTTTATTTTTTATTTTTTATATATATTAATAGTTATTATTTCCACACCCTTTTTTTGCCCTCTTTACATGAAACTAAATTAAACTAAATGCAGACGACATTACGACCCCCTCTACGCAGAGCAGCTGTGTTTCAAAATTCATAATAATCAGCTAATTAGCTTCGGAGTTAACCCTGTGTATGCAAATATATGAACATATACACATACTTAACTTTATATTAATACACATATAACCAATTGTATCAAAATTAATAAAATGTATATTTACATAAAAATAGCTGAACACAAATGAAAGAAATAATCAATTTGTTGCTGACGTTAATGACGCCAACGTCTATATAATGGACGTATCAGTACGTACTCCGCTTGTTACCATTTATTTAACTATAGATTTTATATTCTACGCCAATACTGCTAATGTCACTTCAGTTTGGTATAATTATACTGTTAATGCAGGAAGAGAGTGCATGTGTTATTGCTAACGACGTGGGCTATGACATGAACATGCAAATCAGATATACTAAGTTCAGCTCCGGATTAGTACAGCTGGGAATGGTATGAACCCTTATCCCCAGTGATAAATAAAATAGCATTTTTTTAATTTTTGAGATGAGGATTTATCATTTGTATTATTTGTATTATTCGAACTATCGTTCTCATCTTGAACTTTATTCCCACAACGTATCGGCCGGTGTAACGTCCAACATTCTATCCACTGCGTTTCGCCGAAATCGTGAAGCTTCATGTTAAACTCGAGAATATGTGCGGAGTTTCGAACGGAACACTGTATTTATTCAAGAGGTAGCGTGTTCTCTTTCTATCAGCCATGATCGGGTAGAAACCCCAAGTAATTCTTAATTGTATTATTAGTATCGCCTGTACTGAGGATTGAACCCCCAACCTCCAGAAACCTGTCACTTAGAACTAGTTATTACATAGCTTTTCATTTCGTTGCCCCACTGGTCCATGCGGATGAGAACTGTTGTCTGAATAATGCGAATAAAGCGAAATCTCTTCAATAAATTGTGTACAATGAATCGGTGTTTGGGTATTAATCAACAGAAAGGGTTGGTATACCGTAAATTAGACATAGGAAACTTAATCAAATTGGGTTTAGGTTAGGAACAGATGGAGAAACAATATTAGTTATTTGAGTCTTTCATAACTATGAACGCTTGGTTTACATAAATAAATGCTTGTAGGTTATGCTTAGTTGTTCATGTTTTATATTCGCAGACAACATATTATTTCCCTCATATGACTTATCTCCGTACCGCACGTTTGCACATATATCCATTCTGATATTTCTCTCAATATTTATCTTTTTGTTAATTCTTTGGCTTCATGAAAGCAGATGGCGACACTGTGGATGCATGTTTCTATTACAACGACAAGAGAATCTTATCTATATACTCAGGATAGAGCACGTTATTTTTTTGCGATAGATATTTAAATATATACAGTAACATTGTGTGCTTACTTCAGTCTTTATTGCTTTCTCCTCCATCTCTCTCTTTCTCTCTTTCTCTCCTTCTCTCTCTTTATATATCTCTCTCTATTCCTGTCTTTTTATATCTCTCTCTATTTTTCTCTCTCTCTATTTCTTTCTATACAACTGTTATGATCATTACATTATCTAGCAATAATATGCTTACCTATGATCGCATATTTTTGTTAGTATGTATGGCGAACGAATATATACTAAACTCCCTCCCAGGCGGAGCTAATTCCTGGGAGATGTTATGATGACAGAAAAACATATTTCCTTCGAACGAGGATGTATTGCCTAGGAAGATGTTCTCATGACAATAGAACATATATTACACTACACTCCACACAATGGAAGAAGATAGGAAGATAGTCTCATGACGACAGAACACATACTATATAACTGTTTATCGATGGGGAAATGGTATCATAGCAACAGAACATATAATACACTTACTCTCTCTCCAAAAAGGAGGAGGCACACTGCCCTTCTGACTTGAACATTAAAAGATTAGTACGTGACTTTGAAATAGTATAATATACAGAATTGAGCATTAAAAGGTGGTGATCGTAAGATTTCGGCTTCAGATATATATGTAATAGTCTAGTTTTGACATCTAGACAGACACGAAATCTCCATTAGTTATAGATTTTCTTTCGTCCTCTAATATTCATTTCCTCATTTCCCTATCTTATAGATCCGGCAGTATTAATTTTTTTGTATTCGCTATTTTATTTTTCTATTTCTTTCGCCATTTTCGTGACGCAATCTCCTACATTTTACACTTGAATATGCGCCATTATAATTTGTTGCTGATATTAAATATCAGAGTACGTGATAATTAACTAGATTTTATTGTTCCTTAATTTTGATAAATATATCGATAATCAAAATAAACCAGAAATCACTCGAAAACTTTATTGGTAAAAACGGCGCCGAATCAGTTTTACGAATACAGATATAACAACATCTGTTTGATAGACTAGTGTGCCCCACTGGTCAAAGGAATTGTGGCATATAGTTAGTTTTGAATGAAAGAACATTATCTAAAACTAGAAGAATACCTGTCCCAGTATGGATTAAATTAATTCTCAGACCAAAGGTTTGCACCACTTTTGCCCCCTTAAAATGAAGATCTAATTATACTAAACCGTATGTCTACAATCCTGATTCACATTTTGATAAACATCTATTGCATGTTTTTATTTTATTTTAAAGATGTCTATAATTTAAAGCTTAAGCGTTAGGCGTCTGGCTTAATTGATGTCTAATTAATATGGTCAAATTTAATGCAAATCTTAAATATTTGAATTTTCAAATGGGAGGTTGTGTCCATAGTATGCCCCCTTAACCCCATTAAATTACTTCAAACAAACTGCATATTTTGGAAATATTAATTAAACAGTCTAATACCTATTGTTAAAATTTTACAAAAAATTGAGGTATCTAGATTATCTACGTACATCCTATTTTTACTCCCTACCTAAATTAAACTAAATATAGCCTCTATTGCCCACCCTTACACATATCAGCTGTGTTCCAAAATTCGTAACGATTACTTAATTAGCGTCGGATTAAATCCTGTACATGCAAATATATAAACATATAAACATACGTAACTTCATAAAGACAGAGATAATTAACTAGATTTTATTTTTCATAAATATAGATAGAGCGATGAGTATACTGATAGTTAAGAAAAAATATGAAATTTCAAACAACTAGAAATAACGCAAATATCTTTTTGTAAAAAAAAAGCGCTGAGTCATTTTTACAAATACAGATGTTACATTTTTGTTTGATATAGTTGAGTAGTACCATTGGCCAAATGAATTCTTGCGTATAGTTTCTTTCGAATGAAACCTCTAAAATCATTCACTTAGTCTGTATAAAAAGGAGTATTTGAAACACATAAATTCGGATTAAAGAAGTTTAGGGAGGTTGTTTCTTGCCAGCAGAATTTACTCGCTCGCCTTTCGCCAAAACACAAACACAATGTAAATAAATGATCCCTCGTTGAATCACTGGTTCTGCTTGGTTTATTTTCTTGAAGTTTTGTCTCCTGAAACACAACGTTGGGACGAAACACAACGACCATAACGGTGAAACGAAAATAGAGAAAAGAGAGAAAAAGAGAGAGAGAAAGAGAGAGAGACAGAGAGAGAGAGAGAGAGAGAGAGAGAGAGAGAGTGTGTAAGAAGATCACGCTGGGTTCTTTTTTTTCTGACTATGTTTATTTTTCCCTCTTTTAAACCTGGCAATCTTTATTGTTATATTTGCAATTATAAAATATTAAATGGCTCCATGTACGACAAAACAGCTATAAATATTGAACGTTTTATGTATCATTTGGATTATTCGGACATAGAGCCATGTTATTCTCACAACGTTACAGCCAATGTAACCTCCGACCCATTTTCGGTGCGTCTTTTCGAACTCGGGAATCTTCATGTTTAACTGGGGAATTTGTATTGAATTTCGAACGGAACCCTATAATCCAAATAACTAAAATAGTAAAAACTATCAATCCTCATCTAAAAACTTCCGAAACATAATACCGAATATTTTAGGTGAAGTGAAAATTGGTCTCTTCTGCGTTGCAGAACGAACAGTTAGTTTCCGTAAGATTAATTATCACGCCAGATCATAAGAAAAAGCATGATATGTCTGAGTGATTATGACGCATAGACTAAGGTTTGCTGAGTCAGTAGCTTTCTCGCGCTGTTTCTTGCGTAAATAAAAAAAAATCCTGTCACGAAGAATATGTGTGCAGTCATGAGGCGTAGACTAAGATTTGTGGACGAATCAGTACTTTTACCAGCTGGTCGAATGAAATATTTTAATTGAATACCTGTACCTTTGAAAACTCGTATTTTAACATTCCAGCAGGCTCTTGAAGACTATGTGCCTTTGTCTTAATGGTTAGTTCTTTTGTTTTAGAGGGAAGTAAATTCGGTTCTCTGATTGAATGGAAAATATTTTAATTATATATTTTAATGGTGAGGCGATTTTGCACGAACAATATTCACTAACCTTGTCCACCTAAGGTAATGAAATTGAATAGATAGAGTGACTATCATTCCAAACAACACTGTTTAGTCTCGGATGCAACCGTTTTCCACTAGTGACATCGCCGCAACTAACACACCTCCAGGGACCGTTGCACCGATGGTGGAGAAAAGGAAGAGGACTAAATGTCACCAACTGATGGAGCAATATATTTTTTCTCCATCGTTGTCAATAATTCCAGGCTCATAGAGAATGGTGCAAAATCGATCTATCGGACACAAGCTTACTGAGCGATCCAACGAGCGCCGTAAAAGATCATGACCTTTTCAACGTGTATCGAAGGCAAAATAACACGATGTCTATTATGTCAGCTTAGTTGTTCGCAGTAGCAGTGGCAGCGAATGTCGTTTTTACGTATCGATTCTCAATTTGACGAAACGCCAAACCCACAGTTTGTTTTAACCAATCATAGTAAAACAAGGAATGCTTTCCAAAATCTCGCTCGTACTATAAAAACCAAAATACACAGTTATTCCTCTTTTTATCTGTTTTCTTTCAAACAACACACGGGCGTACGTCACAATGCAGTCTAGCCGCTTAAGTGGCGCGGAGAAAGGCTCTCGACAAACGCAACGAGAAACATACACGAACGTCTGTACGCCCAGCGAAGCACACACGCCGCTCACCGAATGTATATACACATGTTGTACATACTTATCTCACGAACAAAACAGGCACACTAATACACAACCCACATGTTCACGCCTATTTTATTTATACACACGTAAACACACAGGGCGCCAACCTTAATTAACACACGTACTTAATTTCTCGTTAGAGACAAATTACTTTCTTTCACGAGAACGTCTTCGGACTCTTGGAACTCCCATTCTTTACGAACACTTCATTTGGCAATGTCTTAAGTTGACAATAAAAATGATTTATCTTGTATAGATTGACTTTGTAATTCTTTTCTTTGAGGAAATCGTATCTTCAGCATACTTATCAACTATGAGCAATTCCCAGCAGAGATGTGCATGTGCATTCTCTCACTAAAAAAAACAGGAACACTAATACACACACATCATTCATGCATATTCCATTTATATGTACGTAAACGCACACGGCGCAAGCCGGAATAAACACGTGTTCGCAATTCCTCTTTACAAAAAAACAAACAAGAAAAACACCTTTCTTTCACCGGAACGCTTTGAACTCTCATTAATTACGAACAATTTATTTTGCATTGTCTTAAATTTTCCGTAAAATGAAACTATGTTGTATAGATAATCTTTGTCATTCTTTAATTTGATAATGTCCTATCCTCAAAATACTCATCAAACATACACGATTCGCAGCAAATATGTTCATATACCAACTAAAACAAATAAATTCGTTTGTATTTCCTAACAAAATTGCATGATAATAAAACCAAGACAAATACAAAACTCCATATTAAACATAAGAGTTTATCGTATGCCGTACATAATTAGTTCAGCTCCTTTCAGCATACTGCTGAGGGTAAAAAATGCGATAATTACCGATTAAAAGCGCCTGTAATGAATACAAGCTTAGATTAAAAGGCAAATCATAAAAAATTATGTCAGCAGAAAACGCGGCTCATTTTCACGTGAGATTTCGCGTATTAACGCAGGTGTCATTCGTGCTACGGAGAGATGCGTCTCGGTTGCTGGCCTGCAGAACGACCGATTCGATTTAAATGCAATGTTGCCAGCGAATTACTCCGCGCGTCGGTCGTGTCATAATTGGACAGATTATACTTGGTAACATTAATCAAATCGAAACGCTGTCACAGCTTGGAATAATTCACGTAATCAGTTTGAAGTGATTCTTACTGAGGAATTGATACCCCTCTTTTTTAATCAATTCAACTCTTAATGGTTATACGAGGCCTGTCTAAAAAGTATACGACCTTTATTTTATCCGTGCGAAATAGAGACAATAGGGCGGCGCAAGTCTACACAGTGAAGGAAGACACCTTCATGCACTTGTGTGAATTTTATCACCGCCTTCCTGCGCGTTAGTTGCTGCCTGTCGGTCGCTGAGTGTGGTGCTATGAGTGTAAAACAAATTAAGGAGTAGTTTAACCGACTCAAAATGGCCGCTCATCCGCGGAGAGTGACCAGCGTTCTGGCCGGAACTAAACTGCTCGGAGAGCAGCTGTTGTTTAGAGGGTGCTAAATTTGGTGATGGAAAATCGTCGTTACACCGTGCGGGAGATCGCCAAAGAGGTCGGAGTGAGTAAAGATTCCGCACATGCAATTTTGCGTGATGATTTGAACATGCACGTTCGTGTATGTCTCTCGTAGCGTTTGTCGAGAGCCTTTCTCCGCTCCACTTAAGTGGCTGCGAAATTTGTGCCCAAGTTGTAATCGCAGGAACAAAAGGAACTCCGTTTTCAACTTGCACAGGACCTTCTGGAAACCGCCAACACTGATCCTGGGTTTCTGAACAACGTGATAACTGGAGATAGGTCATGGGTATACGGGTACGATCCAGAAACAACAGTCGTCGCAATGGAAGCATCCCGATTCTCCAAGGTAAAAAAAGCGCGACAGGTGCGAGGCAAAATCAAGGTGATGCTGACTGTCTTCTTTGATATCCGTGTAATTGTGCATCACGAATACGCACCGAAAGGACAAACAGTGAGAAAGGAGTACTATCAAGATGTTCTCCAGCGTCTCCGTGACGCAGTTCGGCGCAAAAGACCAGATATGTGGACGGCGAAAAATTGGCCACTGCATCACGATAACGCCCCACACATTCATCCTAATTGATCCAACATTTCATGGTCAAACATGGAATTCCAGTCGTCCACAAACCTCCCTACTCTCCAGACATGGCTCCTTGTGACTTCTGTTTTTTTCGAAAAGTGAAGACACTACTAAAAAGTTCCCGTTTTGAGACTAGAGAAAAGATAATGCGGAACGCGACGATGGAGATGAACGCTATTCCAAAAGAAGATTTCCAGAGGTGTTTATGGCAGTGGATGGATCGGTGGGCTAAGTGTGTGTAAGCACAAGAGGCTTACTTTGAAGGGGATAAGGGTCCCAACCTCGTCGGGTATTTGAAATATTTTTTCTAGCCTAAGGTCGGATACATTTTAGACAAGCCTCGTATATACTTAAGATTGCTCTTTATTCTCTATGTCTTTCACCACATCATACACACACACACACACACACATATATATATATATATATATATATATATATATATATATATATATATATATATATATATATATATGTATATATAAACAATTAGAGGATAAGAATAACAATTATACAAAATACAATATTTATTTAGTCATCAGTTGTTCAAGATACGGGGGTTTCAAATAAAAGAGATTTTATCATTCCTTCCTTAAGCCATGGCTTTGAAAAGAATGATATCTTATAGTCAGGGGTAAGCAAACAGATAATATATATTTTTTTGTTTCATTTTACTTCAGTCGAAGTTTTCAGAAATCAAAAGGCTCTTTCCTGAGGCTAACCCTCGATCTCTATATGAAATACATAGATATTCGAATATTCCATAAATGTTCTCTTTTGCCTGTTAAACGTTGAGTAAAGAAGTTAAGAATATTAATTTTCCTCTCCCGAATTGGCCCGTGAACTATGTTATAGTATATCTTTTTTGTTGTCTCTTGATCTTACCGGATTCCAGGACAAGTATTCATCTAGTCTGGTAGAATATCCAGCTTAGTGGAGTTACTTGAGGTAATATTACTTAGAAGGCGCACCATTCCTCGCATGCGTGTGTCGAGGGAATCTTTTTGGGGCTTCGAATACGATGTTATTTTGAATATTTGGTCAGGGTTTACTTGTAGGCAGGGCTTTAAGGAGCACGCTCCTTTTTGCTGGAGCCAAAGAGAAAAGGGATCATTTTATATTCAGCGGCAGTGGAGCGTGAGCAACTCCATTTGGGACCAAAGAGCGGTGGTTTTATCGCTCCACGCTCTTCGCTCCAAAATTATTTGATTTAAAAAAAAAACATTAGTTGTTTTTATTCAGCAATAAAAAGGAAAAGAAAAGAAAGTCTCAGCTAAACTCTTTGAGTTATTTTTTAAATTATCTCCGGTAAATGTATATGAGATAGGAAAAACGAGATAGGGGGAAAGAAGAAGGAAGAGAGAGGTAGAAAGAACGAGAAAGGTACACATGGAAACAGAACATCTGAACTTCTCAGGTTGTTTTATAGACGCAAGTACATTTTTACATCTACATGTTACATTTTTGATAGGACATTTTTTAAAGGCAGGAGAAAATTTGGCAACAAATGTCTTCAAATGGGCCAGTGAGTCTATAGATGTCTTTGAAGGTATTTTCTTAAAGATTTGAACTTTTCTTGTATTTATGACAAGGATGTTTATTGCTGATTAAATTAATAAGCCAATTTTTCTTTTAATTTTTATTGAACTTTTATGCCACATGTTTACCCGCTGTCTTTTTGGTGACATTTTATTATTCTTAAATTCACGACTAGTATGTTTAACCTTTTCATGTTTGTTTTTAAATTCGTTAAATTCCTGGCTGTCTCTCCTCTCCCAGAGAAATGCTTTCTTTAAAAAGAAAATAACTAATAATGTTTAACAGTAAAACTATATTTACTTAAAACAAATCTAAATTCGCTTCCAAAATAGAAAAAATATCGGCTCGAATTTTCCTACTCTGAAAAAATAGGTTGTTAATGTAATGAAAATTAAAATTGTTTTAAAATACTTCAGAGATTTTTTTATTTATATACCTCAGGAACGAAAATGTACGTATAATCCTATGCTTCGTTCGACAGGATCTACTTTAACTCTTGGCACATCTAAAAATATTAGCGATATTTTGTCAAATATTATTTTACGATCTTACAGTTAAAGTGACATCCCCATCCATATTGACGAGATCCTTTGACACCCACCCCTATCGTTCGATATCGCATTGGCAGAATAGAACGTTTATGAAAGAATGTACATTTTCATATGCCGCTCCTTTTTTATAGGAGTTTGAGCTGGAGCGGCTCCTTTTTGAAAATGGGAGCGTGAGAGGAGCCAGCTCCAATTTTGGGCGTTTGAGCAGGAGCGGGAGCAGCTCCAAAAGTAGTGGAGCGCGTAAAGCCCTGCTTGTAGGGGAAGTATTTTCATGTCAGTTTATCCTGACAAACCCTTGTACAGAGAGGTCGAAGACACTAGTGTCTAGTAGGTAATTCAGCAACAACATGCAATACACAAATGAAACACATGTGAAAGCTAACCAAACAGGAGACTGACCGGTTTCGTTCGGATATACACACATCTTCAGAAACTTAATGATTTAAAATTTATTGAAAAAAGGCGAAACACAAAGAGGGCAAAACGAAATGAGTGGTGGTTTGGTAAAAAGGAAAAAAGAGGAAAAAGCGTTAATAGATAAAAGAGAAAAAATAATAACGATAAAAATGAGCGGTATTCGGTGTGAATAATGCAGTCGGTATATAACATTGCTTTGCAAGGTGTTTGGTTAAACAGTGACAGCCAAACCTCATATATATATATATATATATATATATATATATATATATATATATATATATATATATATATATATATATATATATATATATATATATATATATAAAAGTAGGTATTTAATTTCAGCTGCGACTTTATTAAAAGTCTACCTACCTCGGAGCACAGTAAATACATAAGTGTATCTAATGTTACTTTGAATAAAGTAACAGCTGAAATAAGTATGCCTACATGTAGCTAAAATGTTTGTATAAATAACAATTCATACTATATATATATATATATATATATATATATATATATATATATATATATATATACTAAAAAGTAACTCATTAAGATCAGGTTTCTGCGTTCTGTTTCTTTCTCTCTCATTGTTCAAACATACAGTCAGGTAAGAATAAAAAGATTAGAATAGACCATTATAAACGAAAAGCAATATCACCAAGAGCAGCAATATTATTGAACCTGTATTTAGAGAAGAATAGGGAGAAAGCGAGAGAGAGAGAGAGAGAGATAGAGAGAGAGAAAGTGAGATAGAGAGAGAAAGTGAGAGAGAGAGAAACAGAGAATAGAAAAATATTAATTCTTGAATTTGCCGTTTTATTTTATGGTTTTATATTGAACAAGCCTTACAAACTCACTTTTACCTAACTAAAACAATGTATGGCCCAAGTGCGTTTTCTTACACGTTTTTCTGATTGGTTGTCTATGGATAAATTAAATGTTTGAATTTAGAGCCTGCTTTCACAAAATTAGTTTTTTTTTAATTTAGTGATTTATGCATATCCAGAATGCAATCTAGAACGTAAGTACAAGTCTATAAAGTTTGCAGTCATTTATACAAGTTATAGACCAAATTAATACAGCTAGAGCAACCAAAGTATATACACTAGTTTCTTTACCAGACGATGACGTTTGGTTTCGAGGTCGACATAATCAGCACAAACTCTTGGTGGGCCAGCCGTACCTCACGATACTAACAACCTTTATTTGTATTTAATAGAAAATCGAGACCCATACCGAAGTTAAGTAGATTCTGCTAGATCTTTGGGGTCCGTTGAATGTATCTGTTATATATGTTAGATTAAATACAGTTTGTGAAATAACCTCCCGAAGTCCCATTTAAATCTGTATCATCTGTCAATGACATACATATTTGTATGAGAATGGTTGATGAGTGTCGTATGAACAATAACTACTACTACTACTACTACTACTACTACTACTACTACTACTACTACTACTATAACAACAACAAAAACAACAACGACAACAATGACTCAGCAACTTTGCATGCAGAAATAAGTACGAATTATTACATGCGCCGATGCGAAGGTTATATTTTCGGGCGAGTCTGTTTGTGTACAGTCTAGCGTCCACATCGCTTGACAAATCGTCACTAAACTTTGACACTGGACTTACTAAGAACTGATTAAATGTTGGGACATCGAGAGCAAAGGTTAAGGTCAAGGTTACAATCATTGTGATAGTCACACTTTTGGCGATCACTTCAAAATTATATATATACTTAAACTACAAATAACGTAAGGATGAATATAATATGTTTTAAAATATAAGCAACAGTATCTTTTGGATTCTGGTAGTTATGGTCTTCCGTACTTTATCTAATTTTGAATCACGTTTTTTACAACGAGAGTGAAACGTATTGATTACTCACTATTTGGCCCATAGTCAAGCCAATGGAGTATCAGTGGTCTTGAACGATTCGATCATGGTCGGAATTTTTCGGAATTTTCAAAAGTTGATGCATGCATCTGATGCTCTTTGATAACAGTAACTACTATGCAAAATGACAGCCTTATCAGATAAATATATTTTGTGATATTAACATTTCCATTGGATAACTTCGGGAATACTTCATAAATATAGAGGAGTAAGGCTTAGATAAGACTTTAGTCCATACTTACGTTGTCAGGCAGAGTTATGCGATTGACTTATGTTCTCGTTTGTAGTGTATTTCGATTCTTAGAGATTTGCTTACAATTTGGCCCCACAACAAAACCAGCAAATTCACACGACATTTTCAATGTCGCTAATTTCACCACGTTATAGTAATAGTCGTTATACTTGTCATTGCTTTATTCATTACTTAAAAGAAACACTTTGAAACTAATTGACTTTATTTTATAAAGAAGATCAAAAACGGACATAGTTGAATTCTCTATTTATTCGAAATTCGCCTTTGATTATCATTTCTATTGCTTTTAGGAAAATATGAAAATACTCAGAGACATTACGAATTCTGCATGCCATTGTAACTGAAAGAAATCAAAGTGAAACCAATTACCAGAATCCATTCAATAACTTTTTAGCAACATTTTTCAGGTCGTCTTTTTTATAAATGAACTGTTGTTTCTTTGATAAATCTTCTTAAACTCAAGTTAATTTCAAAGAAGACCTCATATTGAGTGCAATTATATAGTTTCTGACATCAAATCGATAAAGAAATACGTTAAATAAATATAAAAACAATGTGAAAAAATAACTTTACTATTTATTTCATCAATTTTCCATTTGTATACTCTTTTCTTTATTAAAGAAGATATGAACACGTATTCAATTCATGAAGTTTAATAAATGCTTATACAATACTAGAAAATTATATATATACTTAAACTACAAATAACGTAAGGATGAATATAATATGTTTTAAAATATAAGCAACAGTATCTTTTGGATTTTGGTAGTAATTGTCTTCCGTACTTTATCTAATTTTGGATCATGTTTTTTACAGCGAAACGTATTGAACGATAGATTACTTAATTGATGTGAAACGGATGTCTTTTCACAGTGTTTTAAGCAAAAAAAAGTCATCTATAGCTGGGTTAAACGACGTCCGGTTCGTTAAGATGTTATCCCATATTATTTAATCACAATTTATGTTCAAGTGTTTTCATAAGTGGTATCCAATGGAAAATACTTCTCACAGCTCAAGTTGGAAAGAGTGCAGATAAAAACAATGCTGAAAAGTTGAAGATTTTACGAGCAACCTATGATCCTCCAATAAACTGTAAAGTCGAAAATCTTCAGAACTTCCATACTCTACAACTAGGAGGTACTTTCAAGCTGAACAGCTAAACAGAGGGCTAAGATAAAGACGGATGGTTACCTCGTGAAACTCGTTACATCACCAACTTTGAGCGGAAAATCCCGATCCTATGTTGCTCAATGGATATTTTAATTTATTTATGAACTTCTAATGGACTGGCTTTTCCTGATCACTTCACATACTTAATTACTAACTTTTTCCCGCACTTATCTCTCCATGTACATATTATGCCAGTCACATCATATTTACTGCACGGACACTTTTTGTCATATCTCGTTCAAGTCTATTTCCCTGAAAGTACACTTTCTTTCTTAGCGGCATGCCCTCTGTACACTTAATGGTTTATAAAGGCACTCCATATATAGCTCCTGTCCTACCCCTCAGTACGTCTGTGGTTATCCGGTGTTGAGGTGTTTAGCTACTCTGTTTAAATCCATATTAACTATCCTATACTCTCACTTGGCGTACATGTATAATTTAGTGTGAATTTACAGTCGCGACTCACACGCTTAGTACTTTGTATCTTTTTTTTACGTTTGTTCACCTCAAACAAGGCACAATGAATCAAGGGCATCCTAAGAGTGGAGTTATGCAGAGAGTTGCTTGTACATATCGCATTCAAACATCTGCATGCTAGTACGGTCAGGGAAACAGTAAGCAGGAACGGAATTCCAAAGGCTAGCAGTTCGAGGTAATAAGCTATTAGAGTAGAAAGCCCTCTGACATCTGGGGACCTCAAAAGTAAAGGAATAGAATCTTGGTAACAGACAGGTTGATCGGGAGTATTGACGTCGAGGGGGCACCAGTGCAGCACATTCGTCGGAGCACATTCTATTGAAGTACTTGTAAAACAAGCACATGGATGCAACATTGCGGCGATGGAACCAGAGCTGGAGCTTATTGGATAGTGTGGGATCTATTAGACTAGAGACTCTTTTTTGGACTTTGCCAAGGAGGGAGAAACTAGTGGTTTGTGCACCAGCCAAAATTCTACAACAAAACCCCATGCATGGGCGAATGGTGGCTTTGTAGAAATATAGAATACTAGTAAGTGTGAGAAGTTTTCTAGATCGGTAGAAGGAGTCCATCTTCATGCAGCAGCTTTGGCAATGTCTTCTATGTATTTATTCGAATTCATGTCTATGTTAAACCGAGTATTTTGAATGATGAAACTCTTACGTAGGGTGCTATTAGCCATGGCAATCGGTGGTTGAACATTTTTCTTATGATTGTTTAAGAAAAGAAGCTTTGTCTTAGTAATATTAAATATTACTATCTATTTGTGTCTCAATTCTACTACAAACTGGAAGTAATTTTCTAAGGATTCAGCCATTGCCTATGATATGCACGTGTTCCTTTTTTCCACATGTAGGGAATAGCAAATATACCCATCTCGAACACAATTGCATCAGGGAGGTCGTTTATAAAGATCAGAAATTATAACGGCCCAAGAATCGACACCCGCATTAATGTCATGTTTTTTAATGTACAACTATCAAGGACAATCCGGATCCGTTTTTGACTAAGAAGAATCTGATTATATTAAATATTCATCCAGTAATACCGTACGAATTAGTTTTTATGAGTAGACCAGACTGTCAAATATCTTGGATATATCAAGCGCTATCGCCCTTGTATAACCAGCTTTCCAGTGTACGTTAAATGCGTTCCAAGATCACTGTTAGGTTATTCACAGTAGAACGGGATTGCCTAAATCTATACTGTCTGTCAGAAAGAAGTTTGGCATTTACAAGGTGGTGGACTATTGCTAGATTGATTAATGATTCAAAGACATCAGCGAAGAGCAGGATGAGACTGATGGGGCGATAATTTTTCAGGTCAATTCTTTCACCAGAATTCTTGAAACCTGATACTACAGAAGCAATTTTCCAACTATCAGGGAAGCAAGATTCGGCAAGGCATTTGTTGTAGAGTTTAAGAGAGAACAAGCGGCAGACTAAGCAGAGCATTTTTAAATGACTATAGTAGGGATAAGATAAGGCCCACGCGCTTTGAAAGGTATTCCGGACTTGGGAAGGGTTGATAACCAGTTCATCAAGTGTGACTTCAGTCCGCAGTGGAAAGTTTGGGGAGGTGTGATTAGTAGAGTTCAAGACGAACCAATGGTCAAGCAGGTTAGTCTTATGAATTGCCGTGCAGGCGACAACATAATGGTTAGATACCGAGGAAATTGTTGATTGCCCATTACTCACAACACTATTATATGGTTATCTTGGTATAACTACTTTTAACTGCGGCTATTTCATTCTTGCCAATATTTCCTGATGCTATAATTTTTTGTCTATTTGCATCAGACTTATGCCAATTGAATCGGCGGAGTGCTTTCTGCCTATGTGAAATAGCAACTGCACAGGTTGAAGTTAACCATTTTAGAAAGTGTGTCTTGTTATAGAACTTCCGCTCGGAAACATCTGCTTTTATGACAACATTGACCCATTCAGTTGTCTCATTGGCACACTGGTTAACTGGGAGAGAAAAGATGTTATTCCATGGGGCCTATCTGATGTGATCTCTGATGGATTCCCAATCAGCCCGTTTGTAGGATCTAGTCGTTTTAAGCAACGGCTCACCAGCTTCGGCTCAAAAGTTTAGGGTGCTATTGATATTATCACAACGTGATCAACGTTCTCAAGGGTCGGAAAAGTGACAGTTATGTGAAATGGAATATGCAATGGAGAAACTATACGTGATGTTACCAGCCGTGATTGTATTGCTAGAGAAGCCAAGTCAATCTCTGTGGTGGACATTAAAATCCTCTAATACATGTATTTGGGCACTTGGATCTAAAGAGAGTGCTGCATCACTACTATCTGAGACATAGTTGAGGAGGGTACAGTCTCGGGTCGAAAGAGAACGTTAGGGGAAGTATAAGAAACTAACGCTATGTTGTGAGTTTAATAAAAAAACATATGTAATCCTGATCATCTGATTCTAGGCTATGTTCTCTAGTCAAAGGGGGGAGGTTGTTACGAATATAAACCTCTAGCATTTATTATATCTTGTAAGTCTAACGACACTGACTTATTCCCCGGGCTAGGTGTTATCTATAGACTAACCCTATAAGCATGATGGTCTCACACACTGTGTTACTAATTGATGTCCCGAATAATGCCTTTGACTAGCCGACAAGCTAGAATATGATTCTAAATAACCTAAACACTTGCTCATATATTACATCGGCTGTTAGCAGATTACTCAAATCTCAAAAGAGTTTTTAACAAATATTTGACTGCTAGCCGACCAAAGGGACACTATTATATCCAATTTATAATGAGTTATCCCCTTTGAACTCTTCACATAAGACCTTCCAAGAAGCCTTATTTAAATTATTGCATTTTAAATGTGTCGGGTTTCGGCTCTCATAAGGTCCATACTTCAGAAAATACATATTTATTATTTTTATTAAGTTTTTACCTATTCATTAACTTTGTGACATTTGGTTGCATACAATATTGATGTATATTGATCATATATTAAAACGGACCAAAGCATTACTGCTTTAAAGAGTTGATTAATCTTTAGCCTGTTTTTTAATCCTTTTTTTAATAACGCCTTTTCCTTCCCTTGTTTTGTTAACGTACAACTGACGATCGGTTTGTACACTTTCCTTTGATAATCTGACTATTGAACGCGATCTCTTTGCGAAATCCGAGTCCCGTACGATCACTTTATGATTATATATATATATATATATATATATATATAAACATATATATATATACGTTGATTTTTTGTTATTGTTTTTTAGCGATAGTCGATCGGTGTTTACCAGTGCGTTTTTTATTATTTCTCACTACTCTAAGCGGTTTTTTTATTTTAAGAATATGCAGAAGACCGCATTTTTAATTCTCCCTTCATTGGAGGAGTCATCATTTATTTTGTATATATAGATGTTTTAATTAATTAATTTATAAATTAATCTTTTTTATACAGATTTATTTAATTAATTTATAAATTAATTTTTGTGTGCACCAAAGGTAGACATGGACACGCCCCCCCCCAAATAATAACAAAAAATCGGCGTAATATTATAGGTGATAAAAAATGTAACAGACAATGTGACAGGTCATTCTAGTCTAGGCGTAAAACGCTAGACTACGAATATTTACGTCAAGGGTTCGATCCCTACCCGGATAAGTAATACTGGTAACGATTCATAGCCATAAACACTTGTCCATGTCTACGTTTTGTTCATGCAAAAATTAATTTATAAAATAATTAAATGAATTTGTATACAAAAAACTGATTTATAAATTAATTAATAAAACAATCTCTCTCTCTCTCTTCCTCTCTCTCTCTCTCTCTATATATATATATATATATTAATGTATCGACATAGAATGTTATAAAGAGATATACTATTTTATGTATCGATATTCAGTATCTACTTTAACAGTGCTCAATATTGCTTTTGTTTGGTTTGGTGTAATTTACAGCATATCAATCATCTGTGTGTGTTTTTAATGCCGAATAAAGTTGTTAAATATAATTCTATAAATAGTTTTTTTTATTACTAAAATACAATACTTTTTCAAGACATTACTCTTTGAACACATTATTATTTATTGAACACATTATTATACTACTAGTTTTCTGTTGCCTGAAATATGGTTGTCAAATATAATAGCATAAGTAAAGTAATTATTTATATTCTTAGAATACATTGCTATTAGATAACCAAACTACATTACTCTTAGATCATACGAATAAATTGCTTTTAGATAACCAAAGGATATTGCTCTTAGATGAACCACATGCAATGCTCTTAGATAACCAGAATCCATTGCTCTTAGCAAACCATAATACATTGCTCTTAGATTACCAGAATCAATTTCTCTCAGAATACATTGCTCTCCAATAGAAATTTCACAGTTGAAGCGAACTTTACTGAGAATGGACACTATTACTCTATGAAAACACCATTAAGATAAAAACATTATACCCAGAAAAACATTACTTCTTTGGAAATATTACTCTTTGGCATTATTATCTTCTTTGTTCGTTCTCAACGTGATTGACCCTCAGACACCACCTTCTAGTATCTATTTGGGGAGAAAAATAAAATAAAAAAAAGAAGAAGGTTTTAATTTTTTGAAGAATCAGATTGAATAATACTGTTGGGGATGAACTTATAGATATTAGAGCATAACATAACCAGCTGATTGATCGGATCGGGAATTTCCGACCTCCCGTTTTCGAGGGGATCTTACCCCTCGGCATAGGATGCAGTCGGCGGATTCTAAGCCTCGCCGACAGGACACAGCACTCAATACGTGAGTATAGTTAGGTATTAAGTTAGCATTTTAGCCTGACGATTCCCTACGAAGATGAAACGCGGAAGCCTCTGTGTAACTTAATTGTCATAGATATAATTTTATAACTTAGTAGATAAACTCAGCTTTGCTCCGTATTGAATGAGAAACCATATATCCTGCTTCTGACAGCCCATAACACTATATTACCTTTTTATTCTTATTTTTAAATCTTTAGAATATTTAATCGTTTAATTAGAGTAGAGTAGAGTCTTCAGTCAGGTAGGTGCTTTACATCCAGTTTAGACCGCTCCTTTGTACCTCTTTAGCCGACTGACACTGTGGGTTTCTGTGGGTGGTCCAGGGCTCTGAAGTTGTATTTTACAAGATAGCTTTCCATAAGGCGGTCAAACTTGGCTTTAAAGGCATTCACCGAAGAGGCTTTGACAACCTCTTCTGGCAACCCGTTCCACCGGGGAATCACTCTGTTACTAAAGAATGACAGTCTTTTGCTTGTCTTAGTAGCATTTCTTGTCGGTCGTAGATTATGTCCTCTTGTTTTAGAATTCCCCTGAATTGCTGATATGCATGTCGTAGTGTCATACAGGCCATGGACATATTTATAAGTGTTGATGAGATCTCCCCTCAGTCTTCTGTACAACAGCGATGAAAGCTTCAAAGTTTTTAGCCTTTCCTCATATGAGAGGTCACGTAGACCGGGCACTCTGTTGGTTGCTCTTCTTTGCACATTTTCGATATATTCAGCGTGTCTCCAGGTGCATGGTGACCATATAGGAGCACCATATTCGAGGACTGATCTAACGAGTGATTTAAACAACAGGGTAAATACCTCACTGTCAATGTATTCGAAAGTTCTCCATAGAAGCCCGGCCATTGGTTCTCAAAAGTGTACTCAGCATTTAATGGATCCTAGGGAGTGTCAGTACATCACACGAATTTTTAATAAATTTATAGTCTTTAATCGACGCCGGAAACACCCGATGTTTTCCGGAAATAAATGATGACTCCAATACACTCCTACTTCTAAACCCTATAGCTATATTACCAGTTCTATCCTTTTTTATTTTCGATAATTTTTAAAGTAATAAATTAAGTAAAAAGTTGTATTTTCTTTGTATAGATAACCGACGCGAACGTAGACCATACGATAATGGTGTAACCTTTATGATCAAAATGAAATATATTTATTTATATACTATCGCTATATAGTTTCAGATTACGTAGATTATGTATCTACAACATTCAAAAAGGTGTTAACGAATAAACAAATAAACAAGCAAACAAGCAGACAGAAAAACAATTTTCTTTCAAATGAAAAAATATCATTTAAACTAAAAAAAACTACATTTTATTAAAAAGAAACCATTTAGAAATTTCTAAATGTTAATTTTTCGTTTTCTTTTGTTGAACATATTTTGGCCGTATATAATTTTGTCGATGCGATAGTTATTTTTATAAACGACGTAAATCGATAATCATTTATAAGCACAGACATGTTCACACTTACGTATGACAACCTGATTTGAGACGGCGCCATTTTTGTTTCATTTCGTATGTCCAAAATTCTTCTTAAATCTCAATTTTCAGCTTAGAAAAAATGAAATGAAATTATGAGAGTGATTTGATGAGTCACTTAACCAAATTCATTCGTGAAATACAAGACTCGTAATTGTTATTGACGTCGTCGACATTGTTTAAATACAATAAGATTAATCACGGATACTTACTCGCAAATATCGTTCTTCTTCTTCTTCTTCTTCTTTTTCTTTCGTGTGAATCAGATGATTCTGGTGTTCGCATTAGTTTCCTCGATGTTTTTTAGTTAGAAATATTTCTGGAAATACATCGGGTACTTACGGGTAGGACTACGAGCAGGTTGCCAACATCCCTAAGTGACAGTGTTAATGTAAAACCGACTGGATTCGAACTTGGGACACCCAGGTCTTCAGTCAGTGTCGATATCCACTTAACCACCGTCACCTCCCTATGAAGTGGTAAAAGCTAGGGAAAGGTAGAACTTGGCATATCTAAATACTGTACCATCACAGTTGAAGGAGCGGGTATAAACTAATAATATAAAACTAGCCGGGTTTGGTAGAAATCATATGTTGCTTTCCACATCAATCTGTATAATTTATTAATAACCCACTCCTTGAGGGTTGTTGGCACAATATCTGGGAATGTCAATTTTCATCTTACACAGCTTCTACTGCTTTATAGCTAGAATGAATAAAAATATTTGAAATTTTGTGGGAAAAAATATGCTACTTAGTTCTATTTATCTTCCTCCCACAAGGTAAGATGTGACACAAGGTCAAGAAAGTGGGAAAACATTCCCTTTTAAATAATAAATGTATGTCAGTGTAAATATTATTAAAAAATACTATTTGTTCTTCCTTAAAAATAATTGTCATCATCAGCTAAATGTTTTTATAAATCAATAAAACAAATATGTTTATACATTATTACATCGACTGGATTCGAATTTGGAACACCCAGGTCGTCAGTGCGTGTCGATATCCACTTAACCACCGTTACCTCCCCCAAATGCCGTTGAAATATATGTATATGTTTTTAGAATTTTAGATAAATGCTAGGTGAAAAAACTATTTCCTTTCACAGATGTGATGCCCTCACATAGGAGCGTATACAATAAAAAAAATAATAACATTACACGGACAGGTGTTTCGTCATCGTACGACACACAAGCGTGGCTAGACCTACCAAGATTCGAAATCGGGATCACAGAGACTGAAGCCCGACATTCTACCGCTAGATGAAACCCCGCTAGCGGAAGTGGAAGAAATGTATCGCTTTTATAGATGTCAAACATTGCATACATAAAAGGGATACATTCATAAATGAAATAAAGATATAAACAAATAAAATAACATGTATATAAATAACATCTATATAAATAACATCTATATAAATAACATCTATATATAAGTCTTGTTGTGTTTTACAGTTTGGTTAATCATAAAGCGTATTTTTTTATCAAGTATTTGTGTTTGTACAACGAGCGTCTATAGCGACGCCAGGTTGCATGTGAACGTGATAATCTGAACTGCACTTAAAGAAATTAAAAGAAAAATATCTGACAGCTAAACCTTTCAGTGTTAATTAATAAGATAGGCATTTTAATATAAGTGACTGGTTTCGTAATTAATGTTATTAATTATGGGATGTCTAGTTTCAGTGTAGATGTCTACGAGAAATTTTTATCTTTTTAGGTTGGCGTCATAGTGTAGTATTTTTGTATTATTGACTAAAATGGGTCTATATTCAATAAGGGAGACAGTCAGGGTTTTTAAGGTTTTGGCAAATTGCGATAGTGTTATAGAGATGCATGGTAAATCTGTGAGATTGGTAGGTTGAAGTATAACCAATATATATATATATATATATATATATATATATATATATATATATATATATATATATAGATATATATATATAGATATGTATAAATATTTTTATTTACATAAACATTATATGGCTTAACATTTACAAAACATGTTTCGGGCACAGCTATATATCTAGACTTCTTTAACGTCAGCGTCTTTTCTTTAGAGTTGATATGATACAATTCAATGTGTTCCATCAAATTAAGTTGTAAAGAAGAGATGCTGGCCTTAAGAAAGTACATCTGCCCTATAGCCTTGACCGAAACAATGTTTGAAAATGTGTAGCAAAATGATGTTTGTACCCTTATACCTATTAAACGGCAGTATATATTATATAAACACAGTAAGGATTCTCTGGAATTTTACTCTGTTGATTTAAACTTTACTTTGATTACATATGTATATATATATATATATATATATATATATATATATATATATATATATGACAATTTGTAATAGTTTCTTTTATTCTTACTGGGATGTAATTTAAAATTGGCTTGTATTATTTGGATTATATTCTGTTGCATTGAACTATATTGTACTATATATATATATGACGTGTGTCTGAAAAGTAACGAGAATTATCTCATAAAGTCTTCGTTCCAATTCTAAACAACAAACTCCAATTCTTCTTTAATGCCCTGTAACTCCGTCATTATATATTTGCTGATCGCTTCATACTCGAACGGAGCAAGATCAGGTGAACAGGGAGGTCGTTCCAGTACGGAAATATTCTCATCGGCCAAGAACTTCCGGATTAATGGTGTGCAGATGCATTGTTGTTTCGAAGAAGAGAATGGGCAAAAAAGGTATGCTAAAAATGTAAGAGATGTGGAAAGCAATGTTATATTAATATACTCCCATGATGTCGTGTTAGATGATAAAACATTCGATTAAAACCTCTTTCGCCCATGGCCTACACAGTAAACACCATACTCAGCCTCGTTACTTTTAAGGTCATTATCGTATGTAATCATGTCTGCTTCTTGAATTTAAACGAGAAAATTATGTTTTTTTACTAAACTGTTCTTTATTAAAATGTTATTATATTTCTATACACAGGGTGGTTAGAAAAGATATATCCATTTATATTATTTAATCATTTTTATGAAAATTAACCATGGACATGGACGTGGATACTGTGATTACCAGCGGGATAAAAAACAGCATTGCTTCAATACTTCACTATTATACTTTGATTGATACGCCTCAGAAGACAGACTCATCTCTCGTTCTACAGACTACCATTAGCCTGCCGATTCCCCAGACACTTTGCATTATTTTCTGTGGGAATACCTAAAAGACAGGGTCTATGCTAACAATCCCCAAACTATTGTTGCGCCCAAGAAAAACATTCAAACAGAGATTAAGGGAATTCACATATGTTGGGCAGAAACATGAATACTTTCGATGTACGAGTATTCAATGTGATTAAACATTAACGAGCTTGGCTCGATCACATTATAAACTATTGAGCTGTGCTCGCGAAATGGTGGTATACGGTGAAAAAAGAATTATACCAAACTGCATCTAAGACAGGTCTATGTATAAAAATTGTAAAGTTTTCCTATCAATAATAAATGGTACTTTATCAGAAATAGTTACATCTTTTTTTGATCACGTGTAAAAAGCAACTGGCATGATTTACTCATCTACGAAACGAAGCATCATTCCCACCAGGCGGGTTGCGCTGATTTTCTTCGAATGAGGGCGTTTCTAGGTAATATCAACGGCACAAGCGGTCCTCAGTCGCAGGTATATCTCGGTCAGGTTAGGTCTTGCAGTTCTTGCAGGAAGATGTCGATGTACTTCTACAGGTTTCATGGCAACAAACTGGCTGATAATTATGTCTGAGGATGGCTGAATTTGCTGTAAACTCAATGAGAAAGCTCACTGTAGATTTTGCTGGTAGATTAAAAAAGGTAACACTAATAACTCACGGAACGCTACGTGGAATTAGGCTATAATCGCACTGGACAGTGCAAAGAACATTAAAGAATGTTACAAGTAAATTAATTGAAAAGAGAAAACAATTAAAATTCTTAATGTCAATTATTCAACGACGTCTTGCAATATAATTAATTAACATTGAAGGTCGCAGTGGTCGGCTACGGTCAGGCAGTACATAAAATAACATCGTGGTGGCGAAACAACGTTTAGAGGGTCATTAAAACTTTAATGTTCGAGTTTGGCTCGAGCACAGTATAAACTATTGCGGTGTGCCTAATAAATGGTGTACAGGGAAACCACTTCTTTATGGAAATCGCTCCAGACAAAGCATAAAGCCACTTAACGTAAGGAGCTATGAAACAATTACGACTTAAAGCTAAAAAATAGCTAACGATAAGTGTTAGATGGATATATTCCGACCCCCAAAACAGCCATTCTTCCCTCTTTGTCAGAAACATTTCTCATGAAATGAGAGGACTCAAAGACAAAATAAGGGAAGCGAAAGTTCCTAAAGTAAACCCAATCCCCACTTTCTACTCTCCTATTTATTCCACATAAAACTTATATGTCTGTTAGACCGATTCAGGAAGAACAAAATGTAAAATTTTCTTTTGAATAATAAATGCTACTTTATCACAAATGGTTACATCTTTTGGGACTACTAAGTATATAAATTCTAAGGTGAAATTATTTAACTAAAAACAAAAACAAGAAGATTCGAAGAGTGTAAACATCCGCCATGGCCCCAGAACACTTCTGCTGGTATTACTATGTAATGCACACACGGAAGAGAACGCTTAGAACTTGTGACTTTATGCTATACTTATGTCGGGTGTATGTGTAAATAATATGCCATTGACCTTTAAAACAGGATGTGGACATACAAGTCACAGAGTACACGAGCATAATAATGAACGGAATTGAAAGGCAACTGATAATAGCCGGACAAGTGCGTGGAAAACAAGAAGAGGACAATATTAGAATCGGAGAAAAAATCCTATGCCACACAAGACACACATGTCTGTAAAATGTAAAGTGCTCATTTCAATAATAAATGCTACTTATCACAAATGGTTACATCGTTTGAGACCAGCTGGTATGATTCATTGACCCGTACATTTTTGGGAACATTTCTCCTTTCAATCTCAATCGATGTTCTGTTGGATTTTACTTGCAAAAAATAATATTTTATTTGGAGAATTGATGGTTCCATCTAAATTTGTTTGATTGTTTGACTTTATCGAGTTTTCTGTTCGGAAAGAACAATCGATTTGATCTTCGGCTTAAAAGTTGCTGCAACTCCGCGCTCGTGACGCTGACAATGCGATTGCCGACGTTTCTGCTAAACAAACTGACAGTTGACCCATGACTTTACATCTTCTTCGTGTTTCGGTTTAGGAGAACGAACAATGAATCTATCTCTTTCCAATAATTACAGGTCATGAAGGCCAAGAGGGGCGTACGAGCACACGTATGTTACTAAATTAGAAAGATAGATAGATAAACAGAGATAGATAGATAGAGAGAGAGATATATATATATATAGAGAGATTGAGAGAGAGAAAGGGGGATAAATAGAGACACACACACACACACACGCGCGCATACGAGTCCTGTCTAAAAAGTATCCGACCTTAGGCCAGAAAAAATATTTCAAAGTAGGCCACTTGTGCTTGCACACACTTAGCCCACTCATCTATCCCCTGCCGCAAACACCTCTGGAAGTCTTCTTTTGCAAAATTGTTTATCTCCGTCGTCGTGTTAGATTCAACAGATGTTTCTAGAATATGCGAAGTGTAGCAAAAATTAAGGAGTTGTTCAACAGATTCAAAAATGGCCGCACATCAGCGGAAAGTGTCCAGCGTTCTGGCAGACCCCAAATTTCTCGGAGTGTAGTTGTTGTTGAGAGGGTGCAAAAAAAGAGAATACGCAGAACGCGATGGCGGAAATAAACACCATTCCAATAAAAGACTCCCAGAAGTGTTTCCGGCAGTTGATGGATCGGTGGGCTAAGTGTGTGCAAGCACAATGCGTCTACTTTAAGGGGGATAAGGGTCAAAACCTCGTCACATATTTTAAATATGTTTTCTGGCATAAGGTCGGATACATTTAAGACAGACCTCGTATATATAGAGAGAGTTTAGAATTATCTACAGTAGAGTTTGGATTACTCATAGGAGAGTTTGAATTACCTACTAGACACCATCCTCGAGTGTGTACGGTCTCTCTATACAGGGGGTTGTCAGGACAATCTAGCATGAAGATACTTCCCCGAACAAGTAAACCCTGGCCAAATATTCAAAATAATATAGTATTCGAAGCCTGAATAAGATTCCCTATACACTGGCTCATACGAGGCATGGTGCACCTACTTCAAGTAATGTTACCTCAAGTAACAGCATTTAGCTAGATACTCCACCAGACAAGATGAATTATTGCCCTGGAACCCGGATAGACCAATAAAATACAAGAAAGATATACTATAACATAGTTAACTGTTCAATTCGGGAGAAAAATAATGGTCTTAACTTCTTTAAGTCAATGTTTAACAGGTGATGGCGAACTTTAACGGAACTCTCAGATATCTATGTGTCTCATATAAAGATCAAGTGTTGGTCCCAGGAAGGTGCCCGTTTATTTATGAGAACTTCGACTGAAGTAAGATGAAACGAATATATATATATATATATATATATATATATATATATATATATATATATATATATATAAGAACTTCCTATCTGTGGAACACAACCACGGGACTGCTTCTCTGCAGACTACGACATCGTCGTCTTCAAATCCAATGTCAACAAATACCCGTCATAAACCATCCTCATAAGAAATCAATTTTTTTATGACATACATCATTTTCAATACTCTCATAATATTCTTCATTATTCATCTGACAATCAATCCATCTCATTAACACTTACCCTAGAATTACTTTTAGCCTTGATAAGTGGCGATTCATTACTATATATATATATATATATATATATATATATATATATATATATATATTTAATAACAAGCAGTACTACTAGTTTCATTGCGAGCCCAAAACACGATTTTTTGTTGTTGTTGATAACTCTTCGCCGCTTGCTGTGAATACTCGCCGACTTGGTATTTACAAAGTTAAATTCCTCCTAAATTCCAAGCTAATTTCTGACGGCCGACTGGTAAGTCTCTTGACTGCGAATCAGTGGCGATTTGTGATCGGAGTTCGCGCACGTCGACCGTCGGATATTAGCTTCCTGCATTCAAGATTGTCTGTAGGTAATCACTAATTAATATTTATTTATAAATATTATATATATATATATATATATATATCTATATATGTGTGTGTGTGTGTGTGTGTGTAGAATAACATGCAGAAAATTTACTGTTCTGTTGATTAGTTTCTGACCATCAGTGTAGGTATAGTTGTTATATAATGAATGCCATCGGAAGAGAATAGGGGTCGAATGATTGACAGATGATGGCGAATTTTGTATCGTGAGTGAATATCACTTACGCAGTTTTATCAAGTTTCTAAAATCCTAATTAATCTTAGACGAGAAATAACTGAACAAATAGTTTGGGAATTAGGAGGGGCAATGCGTTCTTGCTGCTATATTGTCACTTTTCACTCTATCTCACTTTCTCTCTCTCTTTTCTTTGGATGAATTTAAAAGTGCGCAAAGACCAAATATGTCCACATCTTTAAAATTGTCTTCCTTTTATTAGTATTTTTCTGATAATTTCTTTCTTTCAACTTATACTATTTCATTCGTTATACTCCTTCGTCTTTTTCGTCTTCCCATACTCTTTTCCTACTATTTCTTTTGCTTCATCCTTTTTTCTTTTCTTCTTCTTCTTCTTCTTCTTCTTCTTCTTCTTCTTCTTCTTCTTCTTCTTGTATTCCACTCTTTTCTACTCCTCTTTTGCTATTTTCTTTCCTTTTACTTCATCTATTTCATTCTTCATCATATTCTTCTCCTCCTCCTTCTTTTTTTGTAAATTCTTCCTTTTCTACTTCTTCAATTTGATTCTACCTCTTCATTTTCTTTTGCCTTTTTTCTTCTTCTTCTTCTTCTTCTTCTTCTTCTTCTTCTTCTTCTTCTCTTCCTTTTTCTCCTTTGCTACGACATTTTCTTCTACTTTTCTTTTTTATTATTCTACTTCTTGTTAATTTTTGTTACTTTCTTTCCTTCTACTTATTTTACTTCATTCTTTTTATTCCCATACTAATCCTCTTGTTACTTCTTTTCGCCTTCTTATATCCTCCTACTCATTCCTTTTCTTTTTTATTCTTACTTTTCTATTTCTTCTTCTTCTTCTTCTTCTTCTTCTTCTTGTTCTTGTTCTTGTTCTTGTTCTTGTTCTTGTTCTTGTTCTTTCTCTTTCCTTCTTAAACTTTCTTGTTTTTTACTTCCTCTACTTCATTTTTCTTTGGCTTCTACATCTTTGTCTTCTTCTCTTCCGCCATTTCTTTCATTTTTCTTCTTCTTCTTCTTCTTCTTCTTCTTCCATTTGATTCTTCCCCTTCATTTTCTATTTCTTTTTCTTCTACTTGTTTGTTTTCCTCTTCTGTTACTTTATTTTCTTCTCCTTGTCTTTTTTACATTCTTCTTCTTCTTCTTCTTCTTCTTCTTCTTCTTCTCATTGTTTCGTTCTGCTGTGATAAAAATGCTCCGAGAATCGTGACGACCAATAATAGCCATAGAACGAGCTGTCGCCATGAATTGGCAATAAAATTAAATACTAATGAGCCAACTCCAACGGGAAATGTATTTGTAGAAGAAGATAAAACTGTGGGGAAAATAGAATATAAAGCGGAAATTAGAAATTAGATTTATGAACCACGTGGAATTATTTAAAGCTTCATTCCATAATTATCAAGTCAACAATCGCATCGATTAAAAAATATTTTCTGCTTTTTTTTCGTTTTATCTTGACAATGGCCATCGATTGACAGCGAAGATAATGAAGGTCGCACCGTGAATAAATGATACACAAAACACGTGAAAAAAAATAAACGAACGAGAAAAATTAAAACGAAAACGATTGGTTGTTCCAGGGGGGGGGGGTGTTGAATAGAATGGAATCGGAAAATGTCAACGGAATTTCCTTATCTCCAAAATGACTGTCGTTACTTTTAGATTAAAGGTTTCGTTACTCTATTCTTTCTAATTCACCGAGAAATAAATCCCATATACACAATTACTATCCGGCATAATACACACACACGCACACCCACACCCACACCCACACGCATATATATATATATATATATATATATATATATATATATATATATATATATATATATATGAAAATTAAAAAAGGAAAACCAAGATGAGAACAGTAGTACAAAATAATCCAAATAATATAAACTTTTGTTCACTCCTTCAAGCTGTAAACTTTATATTTCAGGCCAAGCCGAGCAAAGAAACTATCGCATCTTTAAGATGTCGAAGATCTACAAAACCGCAACAATGAAAAAATATGACAACTTTCTCTACTACGCATTTTTGCTTTGTTCTACTATTAAAAGACCACTTTAATTCCTGAACAACGCCGGGTGCGTCTGCATATCTTATTCTTATTTGGTTTGGTTTGTCTGTTATCAAACAAAGCAAGTCGTTTCGGTTCATTTAATGGCAATACAACTGTGTGTATATATATATATATATATATATATATAATATATATATATATATATATATATATATATATATATATATATATATATATATATATATATATATATACTAGCAGGGCTACCCGGCGTTGCCCGGGGCGATAAAAACAAAGTAGTAGACATTAAAGAGTGTGTTTAACATCTTTATATAAAAACTTCAATCTCTCTTCTTTCTCTAGCCGTCTCTCTTTCCCTGGTCCCCATTAGTTCCCTCCTTCCTTCAACCCTCTATTTCCCTTTTTCCCATATGATTCTTCTCTTGTTTAAATATGTTAAAAACTAATAATAATGTAATTCATTTCCCCCGGAGCCATCTGATTTGAATGTAATAGTGTAATCTTACATTTATTGCTTCGGGACATAAAAAAATAGAAGTTAAATAATATGTGTAACATTTTGATGTAAACACTTCTATCTCCCCCCCCCTCTCTCTCCCCCTAACCGTCTCTTTATCTTTCTCCCTTTATCTTTTAATACTGTATTGTTAGTTAGGAGGTCTCCACAGAATTGCCAAAAGTATCGGTAAAATCAAAGTATTAAGAAAAATAATGTTAATAATGATTATTGATCTCGAACAATGCCAAGTAGAACAAATAGCCCGGTGTATACCTATGTTCTGCCCCCATCCTATTTCAGAATATGATGAAGATAACTAATCTTACTCTGTGGATTTTACATAAGAATACACTTTTATAGGTTATCTATATTCTCTAACCTTTTTTAAACAAACAAAAATGGTGTTTTTAAACGTGAATTATCGTTCTTCCTTAGCTATTCTCTAACAAATAAATTTCATTAAAAACCATAAATTGTTTTATGTACTTGAGGTATAATTTGCGGACAACGCCGAATACTTTTCTCATATAAAATATTATAAAATGTACATGTATTTGTGTACATACAGAGTGGCGGCTAGTGGCGGCTAGTGGCACACCCTGGCGTAGTTTCTTACACTCCCCATGTAAATAGAATTGACGCTAAGAAACTTTAAATAAAATTAAAAGTTATTTCAAATTATTACGTAATTAAATTACAATATGACTGAGCAATTTCAAATTACTATAAAATATAATGAAAAATAACTGAAAAGGACCCCCCCCCGATTAAATCTGCCCCATGGATCCCTAAGGGGTGTGTTTATAGATTCAGGAATACGCCCATCAACTTACTCTGTGAATCTTACATTAGAATACACTTTTATTTGTATCTATATTCTCTAACATTTTTTTCTATAAGGCACACACACACACACACACACCCACACACACATGCAAACACACAAACATACAGACATTCAATTTTATATAGAAAATATATATGCAATAAGTTATTCCTCTTGTCTTATCTCAGTGCGTCATTAATCCTCGGAGGTTATTTGGGATTAGTCGGCTTTCTTCTGTCAAGGCGAAACTTTGTAGGTAATATTAAATTCACAAACCGTCCCAAGTCGCATGTATATCCTGTCCAGAAGAAATGATTTTGACCGCGTTAATGTTTGCAATTTATTCAGCAAACTAGCACCGTTTTCCAACATACATTTTCGAATGGTCACCTCCTCTCTGGTACTGACCAGGCTCAACGTCGCTTAACTGTAGGTTATTTAATGAAAACAGATGTGTCCACGTAATTTGGTCGTATATGTGTGTATGTGAGTGTCTATGGATGCATATATACGTCCATATAAATATATAGTGAGAAAGAGGGATAACTACATAGATAAATATAGTGTGTGTTAGTGAGTGAGAAAGAGAGAGTGGAAGAGATAAAGAGATAGAGAGAGAGAGAGAGAGAGGTAGAGAGAGAGAGAGAGGATATATAAATGACAACATTTTCTCCCGCTGTCACTCAGCATTTTATACCGGAGGTTGCGGTGCCCTCATCAATATTCAACCCCGTCTTTAACACTCCCTGTCTATTAATGTCATTATGTTTCAATGCAACTCTAATTAGTTCCTTCACTTTACTTAATTAATTTTGGCAATGAGAGAAGTGTTCTCATTATACAGTTTTTATGCAATAAGTTCTCAGAAGGCAATTTTACCCACAAAAATCTGATTGTTAAATATTGTAGTTTCAGTGTTCTTACAAGACGTTCCAAAAAATATAGAATTCATCGATTAATTTTTTTCTCTCTACATTTTTATTTATCTTTTATTTATTTTCCTTCTTTTTTATCATTTTTTCTTTCTTCTTCATTTTCTATTCTTTCTATTTTTGTCTGTTGTCTCTTCTGATTTCATTTTTAAAAATTTGTTTCTTTCTCTTCATGTATTCTTTGTGTTTGCTGTATTTGCTCGTTTTACCTTATTTTTTTGTTTGCTTCTTTTTTCATTTTCCTTTGTTCTTTTTCTTCATTTTTCATTCCCTCTTTTTTGCATCTTCTTTCGACATGGGTTATTTTTCTGTTCAATTTCTGGTTTCTTCTTTTCTTTATTTGTTTACTCCACCCTTTTTCTCCTTCTTTCTTTCTTTTCTTCTTTCTGTCTTTAGTTCTTTATTGGTGTTTCTTTCTTCCTCTATTTCATTCGAATTTTCTTTCCGTAAATGACTTATTTCTTTTACGCTTTTTCTTCATTCTATTGTTTCAGATTTATCTTCATTTCCGTTTGTTTCATTCGTTGTTTTATTCTTTGTTTCCTTTTTTATCTGAATTTATTTGTTTTCACTGGTTGGAAATAATAAATAAATAAATCTTTCTTTCTTTATTTTCTTGTTTTTTTCTTCACCTTTTTATCCCTCCTTTTTCTTTATGTCCCTATTTATTTTCCTTTGTTACTTTCTCTGTTCACTTGTTACTATTTTAATTATTTTACGATACCCTTTTCTTTCTTTCTTTCTTTCTTTCTTTCTTCAGTTCATCAATTATTCATTACTTTATTCATTTCATTGTTTCTTTGTATTTCTTTCTTTATTTCATTATATCTTTCTTTCAGCAAATTACTTATGCCGTTCATTTCTATATTTCATATTTCCTTCACGTTCATCCCCATTCTCGCTTTTTCCATTCTTTAGTTCATTCTTATTGTTTCTTTTTTTGCTTTTTCTGAACATTTTCTTCACTTTCATTCTTTCTCTCTCTATTTTCTTTTCCCCCTTTTTTATTTGTTTTTTTTTCTATCTTATTCGTCATTTCCTTTTTTCACTTCATTTTTCCATTCCTCTTTTTTGTTCAGGTTTCTATTTCTTTATTTATTTCCTATACGTCGACCTCCAGTTATTCATTTATATATTCAGTTCCTTATGTATTTTTCTTAATTTATTCATTGCTTGTTTTATATTTCATTCACTTTTATCTTCATTCATGCGTTTTTCATTCTTCTTTTCAATTTTAGTGTTTCTTTTTATGCTTTTATTCACCCTTTTGTTTCTTTAGTTCGTTCATGTTATATTTCCTGTAAATTGATTACATTTTATATTTCCTGGCAGATAGACGATAATTGAACAAATGGTGATTAAACCGATATTGTATTTCGAACCGGACTATAAAACGAACTGTTTATTTTTCAACCGTAACCATAAACTAACCCTAACCAAACCCGAAACAAACCCTAAACTAACAAGTCAGTTTTTTATCTAGTTCAAAAGGTATACTAGTACCCTCAACATCTGTAAAAATGGTTGTTTCATTAATTGTGTTCTGTACAATCTTTATTTTATTCACAAAAAGGACACGATTTATCGAAAAAAATTAACTTAAAATTTTCCCGTGAAAAAAATTATTTCATTGATTTTCTTCGTCAAAAAAAAAAAAATTATCATACAAATAAACACACAGTAAGTGTTTTTCTTTTGAAAAGCCGATTCATTTTGATTTTGACACCAGTTTGCTTTTTTCCGATTGTTTGCGTCAGCATAATTAATTTTTTCTTCCGGTTCTTAAACTGTATCAGCACCCTTTCTCCCTATTCTTTCTTATTATCTACGTCCTTTATTTACTTTTCCTTTGTTTCTTCACTGCATTGTTTGTTACATTATTAATTTCTGTACGTCGCCTTTTCTTACTTTTTAATTCTTCAATTCCTTATTTATTTTTCTTTCTCCCCTTCGCCCTCTGTTTCCTTCTTCTTTGAACATCATTTAATTCTTTCTTTCACTAAACAACTTTTTTCCTTTTATTTCTTTCTTTATTTCCTTCTTTTATGTTTCACCCACTTTCATCTTCATTCCCGCGTTTTTTAAAATTCTTTTGTTCATTTTTCTGTGTTTTATTTACATATTCTTTCAGTACCTCTTTCATTCTTTCTTTCAATATACTACTGCAGATATTCTCCTTTTAGTTATAACTTCAAAATTGATCTTTGTCAGATTTTTGTCCTTGTCACCATACTTACTTTATAGGAATAAGAATGGAAGCTTCTTCATTCGGACGACTAAATGTAAAGATATCGAACAGGAAAGACATATCTACAACTCAATAGTTCCTATGGATGTCAATGCAAGTGAAGCATAAACTATGAGAGGAAACTCAGTGTTTTGTGAATTAAATATTCAAGAACTATATTTGTAGTAACTTTACGAGATAGACGAAAAAATTCCGATATCAAAAAGAAACTTAATATTAATAAATCCATTAACGACGTTATTAAACAAAGCCATTGACGTGGTTTGGACATGATTTCCGGCTACCACACGCCGGCTATATATAATATCATATACAGAAGATCTCTTTGATGAAACATGAAGAAGACGCCCACCGAAAAGATGAGCTGACCAGATAAGTGTTGATACTGGTACGTCGCCCCTGACAACTGAAAGATCGGCGCAATATCGTGATAAGTGGCGGTATTTTGTTCCGAAACATTTGGTGAAGCTCTCGGTTATATGCACATAAGAAAATAAGTGGATATTCATTCTTTTAATAATTAACCTCCATTTTAAGATTTCATTTCATCCATTATTATTTCGTCTGTAAGATTTCTTTTCACGTCTTACTTTCACTATTTTTTCATGCCCTTGCATTTTTCTTTCATTCAATATTATTCCTTCTCTTTCTAAATACTTTCTCTCTTTATTGCTTTCAACGGTTTTTAAAAATCAATTCTTCAAACATGTTCTAGTTTTTTCTATCACCCTTTATTTCCATATTCATCTCTCTTCAATTTTTCTTTCTTCCCAACTTTTATTATTATTAATATCAAATCATTTTTCTTGTTCCAAACCATAATTGCATTTCGATATAAAATAATAAAATAAATTCAAGTTGTTACTTTTTTATCGGCCATTTCGAACATGAGATGATTCCCCCATTTTGAAAGGCGACGCTCTCAATGACGGCTTCCAATCCGCCATGATGGCTTCTACATTTAATGTTGTGCATTCATTCTTTGACGAAACATACAAAGAAATGCTATTCACCACAAACGAATTCACAATCGACACTTGTATTTTTCATCATCGTCACCATCATCAAGATGAAAAAAAAAACCCAACCATTTAAGTGACTACCAATCAATTCCGCTCGACTTTTACGAGGTTTAATAATAGCCATTTCCTCTTCTATGAAACGTGAGATTAAATTCTCTGAACGGCAGCAACATAACATCATATCAATATCGAATAATCTACCATTGGTAAAAGAAAGGATCAAAATGATTTAATCTATAATATATCTGTCAAGTCTCACTTTATCTGTCTGTTTTCCCCTATTTTCCTGCCTCTGTACAGGGCAGAATAAAACACAAGGTCGGTTTTTAAGTGGTGAAAATCCAGCTCCCCCTAAAAGGGACACTCTAGGTTGGAACACAATTAAAATTGCCTCAGTCTAGAAGGATTTCTCCTTCACTGGCTGAGGACAGAAAAAATGAAGTGTAGTATCAGAACAGATATTACACTTTGATATTTGCCAAAATGCCAATAATTGTCGTTATGTCTGTACGGAGATGCAATTTTAAATAAAGCCCTATTCCAAGATTTAAAAAACTTTTCTAGCGAAAGATTTTACTGGAAATTTTCTTTTACAATAATATTCAGTGTTTATGCCGGACATCCATAACAGTTAAGCCAATGTTTTTATTTTATTTTATTATATTTTATTCATAACTTCAATATCGGAAATTATAGAAATTAAAAGACAAAAAGTTTCTAAATAAGTGCTGGGACCAGGCGTACGCAGGGATCCCCATTGATATCCGTTCAATGTCAGATATCTGCAAGTACAGGTTATCTCAGTATAAATGTAATCCATTTGGAGATTCATAACTATGCCAATATAAATACTGTACTTTTCAGAGTTTATAGAATTATGACAACGTTTCAAAATCTTCCAAATTAATGACATGTGTTGTATTACTGCTGTGCTTAAAAAGAATAACAACACATTGATATATTAAAATATAGCGATATATCTTTATTGTTGGTGGAAGAGAGGTATGGTGGGTTGTAAGGGGTAAGGTGCACGTATAGAAATTTGACGGGTGATTTATCTCGGGCCCACATCGCCAACCAACTGCCGATATTAATTTCGGGTTGTTATTATATAACAATTTGTGACAACCTCAAACGCCCTCATGTGACGGCATTTTCAATCTAGCCACCACCAGGACGTTTTATTTGGGAACGGTTGTTTCAATGAATGACAATCCAACATATTTGTTTTTCTTCTCTTATTGTGTCCTTATGGCAGCTGCATCTATCCCTGATTAAATGACATTTTCTGTATATCCAATACCCAATGTGGTGTTGTCAGTTGTGGAAATTCTTGTTCCAGGTACATAATTCTCCTGATGATCTGCCAAGCTAGGACCTGCTTCGTAGAGAAACACGTGCAGGGAAATAACTCTTTAATTTTGATAAATCTGATGAATAAATAAATGCACTTTGAAAGAAAAAAAAGTCTTTTGTGGTGATGAATGATTTCGTGAACGAAATGTTTTGGTAAGCTTTCAAAAACACACACACATATATATATATATATGTATATGGTACGTCAATGAAAATTAGTAAGACCTGCAAATGGAGGCAAATCGGTATTTTCAGTTGTTCAAAACAAGGAGTAGTTTAGTTAATAAAAACATTTATTTTTCATCTCTTTCTTTCCTTAAACCAGGCTTTTCAAAGATTAAAATCTTATCATCAGAGGAAAAATTATGATTGATAAGTTGACAGGGTAGGACTGTCAAAGTTCCAAATTTGAAAAAAGTTTTCTTTTAAAAATTAGAAATTAAAGAAATCCAAAAAACTTCTTTAAAAAATGTTTCCAAAAGGTTCAAACGGGCATGGGAATCACCAATAACGAAATCCAGAAAAAACGTAGGGCTTAGAAATATTGGTAAATCCGGAGGAATCTGCATAAAAATCCAACGACGGCGATTTCACTCAGGTCTGTTGTCCACGGAGAGGAATCAAATAAAAACGGCCATTTCAAGGAAAACAATATTCTTCCTGTTTTCAATTAAGCGTATTCCAAGGCAAAAAGCTCCAACAGGTTTAAAGACGAAACGTCGCACTGTATCAAAAAGAAAAGAAAAGGGACGAGAAATGAATGTCATCTATACAACAAGATTCCATGTGATGAGTCGTCACCCGGATAATCCGCTCATTGATGAAGCCATGCTCACGATATTGAATCTTGTAATGGATCTTAAAGTTTACCTTTTAGTTATAATTTACATATATATATGTATATATATATATATATATATATATATATATATATATATATATATATATATATGTATATATATATATCATTATTTGTATTTTGGTAGGGGGCATAAAAGTGGTGAATAATTGTTCTGTCCGTTGAATTAATTTTATTACTTAGTAGAAGAATACTCGATCCCCGACGGGTAAAAGTAATTCCCTAGACAAAACAGTTTTGCAACCTTAGAAAGATTTAAATTAAGATATAATGCGACTAAACCTTATCTCTATTATCCTCTTTCCATTTTTGATTCTAGAAAATGTCTCATATTTAAAGGTCAAGCTAAAGGTTTCTTAAGATGAAATTGGAATTCATGGGGTTTTGCTTAATTGGTACCAAAAACTATTGTTTAAATTTAATGCAAATGTGGACTAATAGAAGTTTCAAATGTGAGGTTGTGTCCGTATTATGGTCTCTGAAAACCCTTCAAACTATCTCAAGTAAACTGAAATTTTGGTAACATTTATTAATTGATGTCTGATACGTTTTGTTATAATTTAACAAAAATCAGAGTATCTGTCAACTTTGCAGAAAACTAATTTTAACTAAATATAGTCCACGTTACCCACACTTACGTCTTGCAGCTGTGTTAAAATAGGTAATGATCGATTAATTAGTTTATGAATGAATGCTATCGATACAATTATATAAACATATACAGATACCTAACTTCATATGGATAGAAACTCGCAAAATACCCGTCCAAGGACGCGTATTCTGCTAGTTATTTATAAATAATGCTCGCTAAGATCCATTACAAGATTCAATATCGTGAGCATGGCTTCATCAATGAGCGGATTATCCGGGTGACGACTCATCACATGGAATCTTGTTGTATAGATGACATTCATTTCTCGTCCCTTTTCTTTTCCATTGTTGTTCTGATTAATAGGAATGGTTGACAATAATGACAACACAACATCGTTGGCGTTTAACAATGTTTACGTTTCTTTTTCTTTTTTCTAGTCTAGAGTGTACATATATAACATATTTTGGCTAAGAAGAAAGTGTAGTATCTGTTCCGATGGATACTACACCCACTAGACCGGTATTGTTTTGGTCTTCGGGGCTTGATTTCCGTCAGTCTATGGGTTTGTCCTTGAAGTTCCAGGAGGTCCACCCTCCCAGACTTTGCCTTCTAACCCTTTGAGAAGGGGTTAGTTTATTGCTAATCGCCTGAGGCGCCCCTACCGGGGAATGCCGACGGGGCTGCCCAGGCAATTTTTAAGGGTCGTAGGTGCTCTTCCTCTACAGTGCTGACTTATCAAATCCCATTTTCCGACCTTGTGTCACATTTTATTTTGTCGGAGGTAGATAAATACCTACATATATAACAGCTTTCCAAGAGTACCGGATCTTCCTGTCAGACGCAATATCCCGAGCCGCAGCCCCTAATCTCCTCATCTAATAGAATGTTCTACAACTAAGTTGATGCTTACTTTAACCTTATGTGAAAATACCGTTTTCAACATTATTTTAACCCCTCCTCCCGCATATCAATACTACTACAGAATGTCAATCATAGAGAGCATCGCACTTATCCACGCAACGTCGAGTCTTCCTGCCAGTTATCATAAAAAGATAGAGAAAATAAAAAGTATACTGGCAATTGAAATCAACCTGTTACCAATGTACGGCATAGATCACGTGGACACACCGAAGTTAAGCGACGTTCAGCCTGGTAAGTACTTGGTGTGTGACTACTTGGGAATAGCATTCGCTGTATGCGGACACCTAGCTATGGGCAAATAGCGCCGCCAACCCGCAGTACCTAGCGTGGAGACTATAGCAAAACATCCTGGATGACAGTCATCAATAAGGCGGACGAAAACCAGGGAGAGGTTCCCCCTTCAGAAACTTTCATGGGGATGATGTTACAAATACCACAACAAATATTTACCTCGTCTGCCCTTAATGAGAGACCAGTAAACCAGTAAAATGTTATATTTCGATTACATATACGTTTTTCTAATTCAAGAATAGTGATTAACATGTGTACTAGAATAACACCGACAATTTGATGATCGGAATGGTTCATTTGTCTCAGACAACACAAGAAGCAGGAATAACACCAATTTAATTTAGAGTGAACTAATCACGCATGGTGTTAATTAAAACGAAGAATTACAAAACAAGAGAAGTCTTTAAACATTTTCTTTTCTATTAATTTTATTTATCTTTCGAAACTTTTCTGATCTCTTGAGTAGCTAATTAATTCTGCCACCTATCGTAGAGAAGTGTTATTTTGCGAGTATTTACCTGGTCTTTCATAAAAAGATGAAAAGCAAACGAACTAAAAATAAAAAAATATCAAACATAGCAACAAAAAAATCGTAAGAAAAAATATTCGAAAAGGAAAGATTTATCAAAGAACGAATCTCGGCCTTAAAACGCCACTGAGAAATGTTGCGTTTGAAATAACGCGTGAGTTGTGTGTGATTTAAGTAATCGACTAGAAATCGGTGTCGACCTTTTTGCAAGGCGTAACACTCCACCGCTCTTTTACTCTTTTTTTCTTATCATTTTCGAGTCGAAAAGATCATCTCATTGATTACATTTCTTCACTCAAAAAAAGAAAATAAGATACAACAAAATAGTTTCTTATTCTGACGTCTACAGTAATAAATTAGTCCTTGCCTTCAAAGCTATTAAATGTACTTTTAGGCTCAGTAGCTGAAGCAGGTGCAAGGTTAGCCAATTTAGGCCCCATCAACAAAGAGACAGTGTTTGTCTCCCTTGGTTACTTGCCTTTATTAAGGCGGAGAGAAAAAAAAGATAAAACATTCAACTATGGCACCTAAAATTTAACCATGTTAGAAAAGATATATTGCGCAGCCAGGGTCGTATTCAGCTTTATCGTTACTTGTAAATAACGCTAGTATAATATGGGCTGAATATTAGTTCGAAGGGGTGAACATAATACGCTAAAATTGTGTATAGGCGATAAAAATGGTTTTATGTTTTTAAATTTTTAAATCATATTTAATGTGAAACCATTTCGACTTAAAATCTATTTCGTACAACGCATGTAATCTGAAGAAAAACACGTTTGAAATGTGTAAATATGCAACAAAAAGCGTATTATTTACAAAGCGAGATGCCACCATGTTTGTTTGTATTGCAGAGAGAAAGAGAAACGTTGTTGTGACCACGTCGAGTGTTCAGCGAAAGAAAAAAGAGAAAAAAATGAATTAGCGTCGTTCGTTTCAAGTTACTCGATTTATAAGATTCGTGTTTTCGAGAATTGTTAATTACAATTCGAGAGTCAAACTTTTGAAAGTTGACGTCGTCGTATTTTGAAGAATTTTTAATTACAATTCGAGAATCGAACTTTTTGAAGTTGACGTCGTCGTGTTTTGGAAAATTGTCAATTACAATTCGAGAGTCGAACTTTTGGAACTTGTCGTGTTTTGGAGAATTGCTGATTACAATTCGAGAGTCGGACTTTTGAAAGTTGCCATCGTTGTATTTGAATTTTTGTTTGTGTGCGCGTTTTCAACTTTCTCTACTTACAGTTCACCCTTTCTGTATCAACCCAGATACCGTTGTATACTCATTCAGGCCTCTGCTATCCTCGTTGGTTGATATACCGTCCCAGCTGTTGTGTCGTTGGCCGTAATGGTGACAGTAATAGATGACGTCCTGCGTCATGCTCATCGGGATCGCACTTAACTGGCTCGCGCTGTGATTTGTCTTATTGTTAAGTATGTCTCGCAGCTTTCCGAGAAAAACCGGCTGGATGGGGTGGTTTACATAAAGAAATGAAATATGCACTCCACGTCAAAGAAACACAAAACAGGTGTAAATCTTCAATTAGCTCAATTCGCGACTCGTCCTCCAGCAGTTGGAGTTATCGACATGACGGTCATCTGTTCCGGCTAGAGACCATAGCATACAAAGAGCAGTAGGGGATGGAGTGCTTCACAGCTTGGCTGACTGTCTCTCAGCTCAAACTTTATAAAACTCTCAAAATCTATCAGAAAACTCTGAAAACTGCTAAATTCACTTTGTGCATTTGCTTTAAAAAACAAGCAGAGTTACGTTGCTACACTCGGGATAAAACCTTGCGTCATTGATAAAACACACTCTGATTGACTACCGGCTATTTTAAGCCTTGGTTCAAATTTCATTCGAACGTTCCTGTGGACCTGACACTTCGACCAGATTTTGTTGACACTTATTTCATACCAGACCTCAACTGACCTGTACAGCTGTCGTTTCCACTTTCACATTTGTTTCCTATTTGTAGACAATCATGTTATCTTTCTTACAAGATTTATTTAAACTCGTGTGAATTGTAAATTGATCATATTGTTTCTTGAGTGCATTGCTTCGAATATACACTAGTATGTTTAATCACGTAAATGTACTCGTAGTGACCCGACTACAATCTCACACATATCGAGGACATATTTTATTTCTGATATGAAAAATATGACAATATTCATGAAGAGGCTTCATCAATATATAATATCTCACAGTAAGGTGAAAAGTTGATATGCACCCGACATTCATTTAATTTATACACATTTCTTTTTTCACTCAAATTCATAGAAAAAACTTACGTTGCTCTATTTTTGTATGTTCATGGTGAATTATGCTTATTACATCTCTAGTTGCCTTTTGTTTAAGGTGTTTATATTCGATTGACGAAATTCATATTTCAAAGAATAATTATTTATCAGTACAATCATTTTTTTTATTGAAGTCTTTTTCTCATTTCTTTCCTCCTTCATTTTCTTCATTCTTGCCTTTTTTCTTTTTTCGTACGGGCACCCGATTCTCGATGTCGTTGTCTATCAGCAAATAACTTCCGGTCAAATCATTTATTTTTACTAATTTTTATTTTATTTATCATTCTATCCCATAAAGTGATCTATAGTTTTATAATGTTAAAATGCAAATAGAATTACGGAATTTGATATTTATTTAATTATCACTTTTTATAATGTTTTGATTATCGTATTTTTGTATTTATTAACTTCGATTTATGAGTATAAGAAAATCGTCTTAATCTTAGGATTTTCAATCTAAAATATCATTAATGCATCACTAAAGCTTTTGTATTTATAATTATATATATAAAATTGTCACTTTAATGATATTTTTAAATTCTTTTTTATATTAATAAGTTACTATTCATCATTATTATTATTATTATTATTATTATTATTATTATTATTATTATTATTATTATTATTATTCAAAACTAATATATATATATATATATATATATAAAGCTAAAATGATTATAATAACTGCAAAGTAACATACTTTACAAGTTTAAAAAAATCAAACAGTATAGCAAATAATATATCTCATAATATATCTGGGTATTCATTATTGCAAAGACTATACGAGAAAAATACCCGTCCCAGGTTGGGTATAAGCAATACATATACTATTAGTTTTAAATTTTAAGTACCCTCCTCTGAAATAGTATAGTTTAAAAACATAATGTGCTCACATTACTTATTCTGTTGCCGTGAACACACATTCGATAATTCATAATGATAAGTTCAATAGTTTAGAATTTTACCGAGCACATACATATTATTGATGCTACCGATCCTTTTAAAATATATTACTTAATAAAACTCCAAATTTGATGTAGAGCACTTTTTTTCTCTATAAACCCTTTTTGTATATGACTTATGTAAAAAGTTTTTAGGGCGGTTGCTAGTTTGGGTGTACGAACTTCTTAAATGGTAAGGTTTACAAAAAAATAATGTGGCTATATTTCTCACTGCGTTGCCGAGAATATATATTCCAAAATTCAAAATGATTCGTTCATGAGATCTCCCTGTACACACACACACACACACCCACCCACACACACATATATATATATATGAGTCTTGATTGAAAAGAGACGAAACGTATACGTCCATAGATAAACAATAACAAATATTTTATATATATATATATATATATATATATATATATAATGTATGCAACTAAAAGTAGGATGTATACTTTTAGAAATTTGAACCTATCGTGAAATGATTAAAGCCTAATTTCGGGATAGAGCAACTATATAGATAAATGAAAAAAGAGGGATAAAACAATTAAAGAATGAAACATCTATTTCATCTTCAGTTGTTCAATGCAAGTATGTTTATTTTTTCTTTCCTTAAGCCAGGCTTTGCATCATGGGAGTTACATAGATTGTCAGAGAAATTTGAAAGATATAAGAACATAATAAAAAGTGAATGTAAGTGTGTGAGAATGTTGTCAAAATGCAGAATATGTCCAGATAGTAAAGAGTCAAGTCACAAAATGTCCAGTGAGGAAAAAGTTAAGAATGGAAAAACAAAAAAATCACCGTTTAAAGTTCGTGGAAACTGCATCAAATGTGTTCAAAATATTGTAAATCCAGGAGGAATTAATCGAATAGAATAGGTACGTGGTTCTGCCATAGAGAAAAAAAGCTGGTTAGGATGTAGGTTGGAGAATTGAGGCCATCTTAAAATCTTCATAGACCGCAGTAAATACATTTCTAAAGAATTGAGTGTATATATATATATATATATATATATATATATATATATATATATATATATATATACACTCAATTCTTTAGAAATGTATTTAATTTAAAATGTATTTAATTTAAAAACAGAGAAATATATATATATATATATATATATATATTTTTCTGTTTTTAAATTTTCTTACTTTTTTGTTTTTGCTGAGGATGGGGCATCCTACCGGATGACAGACGTACATTCGCTATTCCAGACACCCCAGCCGAGAGATCTTTTTAAAATTCTAACCGTCTCTTTAAGTGCAATTGTTTGTATCTCTCTTGCAGTCGGTTCACCGAGTATATTCGCTAGGTAGTTTTTTTATTTTTTTTATTATTAGTCCTGTTGCTCCTATAATTACTGGGATGATGGAGATCTTAAGATTCCAGTTTCTTTTCATGCCGTACATAAGACCTTGATATTTCGTAACGTTTTTTTTCAGCTCTGTTTAAAACAGCATCATTAAGGACACTGATTTGAACTAGAGTTGCTACTTTCTCGCTTTTGTCGCATATAACAGTTATATATATATATATATATATATATATATATATATATATATATATATATATATATATATATATATGTGTGTATGTATATATATATATATATATATACACATACTCAAACTTTATATATATACGTACATAAAGACACGTGATATTTATTCTACACACTCACACGCATGGGGAGAAAAATGTCATCACTTGTTTTAATTGGCGAAGGTGATTGACGGAGATTCATTCAGAAAAAAGAATTTGCCCCAAAAGAGGTATTAATGATAGGAAAGATGGTTTCATGAAAACACCACAGATAGTACAATAACACGTATGTCTGTGATAGTTATTCTACACATGCGAACACACACACTTGTAGTATGTGTTCGTTCGTCTCGTCTCCAGAGATAAAAAAGGAGGAGTCAGTTCCTAGGGGAATAGTACTATGACAACAGAATAGAGACTAAACTACCACCAAAGGAGTAGGTAATCTTTAGGAGGAAGGTATCATGACCACATTACCGATGCCACACTACCTAACAAAAGAAGGGATAGGGCTGCTGCAAAAAAGGTAGGCTCCCTCTACCGTGCCAGTAAACTTCTCACACCTGACCTAATCCTATATCTCTACAAAGGCACCATCCGCCCATGCATGGAGTATTGTTGCCACATCTGGGCTGGTGTATCATCAGGTAGTCTCTTCCTCTTAGACAAGGTCCAAAAAAGAGTCGCCAACTTGATAGGTCCTTTACTATCCATCAAGCTCCAGCCCCTGTCCCATCGTCGCAATGTTGCTTCCTTGTGCCTGTTTTACAAGTACTTTAATGGATTGTGCTTTGATGAGCTCGTTGCTCTGATTCCCCCACGACGTAAATTCACTAGACCAACCCGACAACCTGGCAAGTCTTATTCATACACTGTGGAGGTCCCCAGATGCCGAAGAGCTTTCTACTCCAAAAGCTTCTTTCCTTGTGCTGCTGGACTCTGGAACTCCCTGCCTGCTCCCTGCTTTCCTGACCTTACTGACAGGCAGAAATTTAAAACTAATGTAAACAGACATCTCACTGCGCAGTTCCTAATTTAGGTTGAGCCCCCCTAAAAAAAACGTCACCCTTTTTTCTCAGTAGCCCCTTACGTCTACAGTGGCGGCCTGTCTTATTTGTGGTGAACTATTATTAAAAAAAAATAAAGAATAGAAAAATACCTGTGAAGTTTGTATCATGGCAACAGAACAGATATTACACTACCCACCTACCTTGAATATTTAAAGCTAGTAATGTTATGGGTTTGGCTTCAGACAGACAGCTACGGACTCTTTATTAGTAACAGATAGAACATAATCTCGAAGTTATGCTATCGATGTTCCAAACTTCCAGAAATACTTAAGTCAAGTCATATGGTGGTCAGTGAATAGATACATTTAAGAAAATCTAAGAACGGAAGTTTCTCAAGCCATATATTTGCTACTTCACTTTCAAACCGACTGAGCGTGGGGTCACGGCACATGACCCGGAAACCAACTCTCGTAATTCTTCCCTTGTCGCCTTACTTTCTTATGGCGTCGCACAGCTCTCGGCCTGTCTATTTGAATAGTCGCTCCATCTAATTCGCTGTTTACTTCTGTTTTCATTGGGAGTCTGGAGATTACTGTTGCTTCTCATGAATTGACGACTTATACTTTTAATCACTGTCCCTCTCATTGAACACGTGTTATTATTCAACCAATAAGAAGCTTCGGTATAGTTCAAGTTGTTATTCTCAATCGCATTTCTTGATAGTATAGTAAACACAAAATAATGCAGTGAAAATGTAACATGAGACAGTCGTGAGACTGTAGCCATCCGTCTGACAACGTAACTATTAGCCAAAGTCTTATCTGACCCTTACTTCTCCATATTTTATCAAGTATTCCTGAAGTTATGGTATGGAAACGTTGTAAATTAGAAAAAAACATGTATCTGATCCCGCTGAAATTTGTCATGTTTTTTTATGTTATCAAAGAGTATCAAGTCCATACATCAAATTTGGAAAAAAATCGAAAGTTGAAATCCCGTTAAATTTTCGATCATGATAGAATTTTCAAAGTCAGCTGTCAAGGTCAACATAATATAAGGTGTTGGCTAAGTATGGGCCAAGAGGTGAGTCACTATGATGAACCCAACCTATGTTCTCGATAAAAGTGTGACTTTCACTTATCCGTGGCCTAGATATCCAAAAATTACATCACTTTAATTGGCCTTTTGGCTAAGATCAAAGTGTAGTATCTGTTCCGATGGATACTGCACCCCATAAACTGGTATTGTCTTGGCCTTCGGGGCTTGATTTACGCCGGTCTATGGGTCTGTCCTGTGCGGTTCTAGGAGCTCACCCTCCCAGACTTCGCCTCCCCTCTTTGGGGAGGAGTAAGTTCATTGCTTACTGCCTGAGGCGCCCCTACCGGGAATGCCGACGCAATTTTTAAATCCCACTTTCCCGACCCGACCTTGGGTCACATCTTACTTGTGGGAGTAAGATAAAAACTGGACTTGTGCCTAACTCCTGGAGAGGAGTAAATCAATACATCACTTCTAAGTAAGACCATGACGGATATTTTGACTAAGTTTGGTGACAATTTGTAAAGCGATGTGGACGTTAGGTTGTTCAAAATAAACAAACATAGTGACAAATTCCACCGAAAAAATAACCTTCGCCTTGGTGGAGATAATAAACACAAGGTTACATATATAGCAAGACAACGCCACGAGTTCCCTTTTTTGTTGACAGTTTCCGTTTATTTTGAGAACGACATATGGTAAAAGCGTGACAGTTCCGGTATTTCTCACAAATACAAACATTTTAAAATATCAGCTTTTAACTTAAAAAGAATCTAATATGCACGGTAAAAGGTTAACTCTATATTGTATATTTCACGCATATGTACAAATTGTCACTGGTAGTCTAGTATTATGAGATTCGGTTACTGTTCAGAATAGCTGCAGGCAAATTGTAAGATATTAAGCTTATCCTTGATAATACATATCAGCAGATTTTTGTTTCGGAATTTTTTAGATGACGGTTGATAATTTGTAGAATTTCGTATATTCGGACTACTGTTCTCATCTTGGGTGTTTTTATCACAACGTTTCGGCCGATGTAATCTGATTCCCGAGTCCGACAGAAAGATTCCTGAGTCTGACAAGGTACACTTGAAGAAGATCGGAGGTTACATCGGTCGAAACATTGTGATAAAATCACCCAAGATGAGAACAGTAGTTCGAATATACCAAATTCTACAAATTCAGCAGATTTGTTAATTTTTCTTTCATTGCATTTTAATTATTATTTGTTTATTCTTCGTGATTATTTCAAACTGAAAAGAAAAAAACGTAATTTCGTCGTAAATATCTCTATCTCGTTCAAATTGTAAGATATTTGGCTCATCCGTAATAGTAAAAGATTGATTTTCATACGTTTCACGAAATTTATTTATTTATTATTTATTGAGTTTTAATTTTCATTTGTGTATCCTTTGGTATAATTTTGTAAGGAACCCCCAAAAGATAACTTCCTCTCCCCGATATCTCTATCTCGTTCTTTACCTTCTCTCTGGTTGTTTATTAAATGTAGGCGGTATTTTCTCTTCTAATTTCTTCCCTTCCGATTTCCAATGAATTGGAACGCTTATTACTTCATATTTATTGGTCGTCTTTGGACGTCTTTTGTCAGGCGTTTATAAAAGAATTAAAATGTACATCATTACAGAAGCCTAGTTGACTATTTTTATGTGAATCCCCACTCTCACTAATTATTACAGGAAGAAGGCAATGGCAATGAAACCAGTAATGAAACGTCACAACAGTCTGTAGAAAAAGTTTATGTTACGCGTAAATAAGCTTTTAGGAACATATGAATTGTGTCTCTGGGTCTTCTTTTAAATTCGTTCGCGTAAATAAGTATAGCCCTGGGCAGCCATAACATTTTAGAAAACGGGGTTATTTTTCATATATGAAACAAATATGCTCGAGTAAACAATCTCTATCGATGGATAGCTGGTATTGGTATTATATAAGAGTTTTACTTCTCACTATTTTCTACCGGTGCCTGATCTTCTAGTCTACCTTAACATATAACCAATATCTACACACGAGCGTGAGATCAGATTAGAACTTTTACAAGGATATTAGGTCAGAAGTTAACTAAGCAACACTGAAATTAACAAGCCTGAGATTAAGTATGTTTGTTAATTTCCTTATTTTAATGTTTCAGATATTTTCCTTATCTATGTTGTTGTTACGTTCAGAAAATCTCTGGCGTTTTACTCTTCAGCTTTCTGTTGTATCTTGAAACCAATAATGCACACTTCTCAGACGACGGAGATCGGACGTTATATGACAAGAGATCACAAATTCAAAAGTGACACGCATGGGAACACGTGGATGAAACACCAAAAATGAAAAGGGATGAAGAACCTGATCGAATAGCATGCCGGGAAGGTTTGAGTTGAGATTTGAGGAGAATTTCTTTAGCATCCGAATGAGGCAGTAGTATGAAATTGTAGTACTACATGTAACCCATAGTAGTGTGTAACCTTTCTATTTCTTTCTTACGCTCTCTGCCCGAAGTATGTATCTAAATTAATATATACATATATAAATATATAGCCATCATCAATCAGCTGTGTATTCATCCATGACTCATCAGTGTGGCTAGCAAGTACTGGTTTTTATTAACCTTGACTGAGCCAGCTGGATACTTGATCGGAATAAGCTAACATACAGTAAATTCATAACCCTTACTGTAACGCTAACCCTAAGCTAACCTTAACAAAGGAATATTAAAAAACCGAAATGCTATTGATTCTAAGTAGGTTCCACGTCACTAAAAATGTTTCCTGGAGCACTAGTAAGATGTTTCTTAAAAAATTAGTAACAAAAATTCTATATTTTCTGATGTTCATAAGAATTTGCTTTCGACTGGATTTTGATCTATTCAGTAAACGTTTCGTAATTGCACTTATATAATTGTTTTTTAAAAATCTTATTCTGTTTGTTTCTATATATCTTTGCCAGAGTCTGGGATTTTGAAATCAATCAGAATTAAGATTTGAAAAAAAAAACGTTCAATAAAAACTGCCATTCTTTTCACTGGAAATTAAATGCACACAATTTAAAGACAAACTTTTCTATTTTATTCCTTTTTACTGTTCTGCTAAAAAGAAAATGATTTTGACGACAACAACATCAATAGAAATAATAAATCAATTTGATCTTTTGTCGGAGGATTTGACGACGAATTTTACGGAGAGTCATTTTGTAAAACGTAACACATTAAAACCCCATTTCTTGTCTCTTCCGTTGACCGTCTTTCTATATTCTCCTCTACTTTACACTTTTCTTTTTCCTTCTTTCTTTCCTTTTTTCTTCCTATTTGTATTTACTTTTTTCTTTTCCTGATGTTTTCGACCTCTGATACTATTTTCACCTCGTTATTGTCCCCTCTTCTTCTTCTTCTTCTTCTTCTTCTTCTTCTTCTTGTTTATATCTTCATTAACTTATATTTTTGTAAATTTTCCCCATCTAGACTTTAGTCATTGAGAAAGTTACAACACATTTTTTACTTGCCTTAGGAAGATATCTTTGGGCAAAACAATTACTGATTTGTTGAGCTTTTCTTGGAGATTTATATACTTGAATTCCTTCTGGTGAGTCACATTAAACTTTAACATCGAACATGGATTCCTATATTTTCTGAATGTAACTTTTTCATTATTCGAATTTCTAGAGGATTTTCTCATATATTTTTTGAACATTCATATTATCTGGATGTACTTTTTGGGACACATTACATTTATCCATCATAGTTGATTGTCTTTGCTAAAAATTTTTTGAGAAAGTTAATTCAATTTGCTCAAGAATTTTGTATGTTATTCTTTTTGTATTTTTGTATATTTTCTTATATTTTCAAATCTGTGCTAACTGAAATATTTTTACTGATTTATCACTATAATCTCCTTTTAAAATAAAAGCTTGCATTTCTGAAAATCCATGGGTTAAGAAAATAAAATAAAGTGCATTCATATATTCCTTGTAAAAACTACTTGATGATTCAATAAATATTATTCTTTTTTCCAATTTTTGTTCGCATCACTCATTTCATGAAATAAATATATATATTTATATATAAATATTATTTTCAAAATAAACCCATATGCACTAGTGTTTCATGCCAATCGAACACCGATACGAAAGTCATGTTTGACTCAGTAGCCGAGGCGCATACCACTGCTCCAACGCGCATTGTCTAGAGATGGGAAGTAAGTTAACATCTAAATAGCAAACCCAGCTGTTATTCAGTAAGCAGCGAGAGACAACTTAATAAGCATGACCTAGGGTTATGCATTACGCAGAATAACGACTTGTTGTCAACTTAACTTAAAGTGCCCAATCTTACGAGAGCTTTGAATAATTAACTATATATTACTATTATTTTCAAAATAAATCCATTTAAATTACTGTTTTATGTCACACCTGCAATCGTCACTATGATAGGAGATTATCCCCGCCGGTCACACGGTTGGAACCCCGATACGGAAGTAGTAATTATCCACATAGATGCCCCGTAATAAAAGAAAGTGTGAGATAAGAATACATACATACATACATACATACATACATACATACATACATACATACATACAGATAAATTATATACAATATAGACTAGCATATATTTCCAGTTTTTTCAGTGAACAAAATTAAAAATTAATCATAAATTATTTTTACAGATCTTCATCGCCGTAAGTCTTGTAGGGATATTTGTACATGTAGATGCCCATGCTCTGCGTTTGTACGCCACGAAGAGCGAGCTCTCCTTCTACAAGGTCTAGTTTGAGGGACAAACCGAAACAAGATAACTGAGAGACGAAGTAGAGCGCAGGTTTTATATCGGAGTTTCCGTTTCCTAGATTGATGATCAAAAAAATCTACGGGTCAATCTCGCCGAGTAAAGTAGCATCGCCCCTGGGTACTATACCAGGTATTTCTACGCCCCCGCTAAAAATGTATATGTAGAATAATATATATATATATATATATATATATATATATATATATATATATATATATATATATATATAATTAAAAAAATCAGGGTTCCACCCCTTCGAAAAGTCAAGACTGTAATGCATATTTACTGAACATATATATATATATATATATATATATATATATATATATATATATATATGGGAAGAGAAGGATAAAGGTAATCCGACGTGATGGAAAAATGAAAAAGGAAAACCAAAAAATGGTCTACCCTACATGTATTTGTACTTGCATGACATTTTTTCTCTATTTTATCATCCTGATGAAGTCTTATAAATAAAGACGAAACGTTGATGTACACATAAAAAACATCCATTTTTTGGTTTTCCTTTTTCATTTTCATATATATATATATATATATATATATATATATATATATATATATATATATATATAAGTTTTACTAAATATATGTCTGACTTTTTATAGGACTCATTAAATGTGTATATTTCTTTGTATACGAATGCGGATTCAGTCACTTCACAGGTGTCTATTTGTTATGGTACTTACCTTACGGACTACATGAACTCCGTCACTTCACTATTAATACAAGGGGCACATGCCTCTCGGTATTGGAAATGCCAAGCAGACAGACGTTAAAACACTCTCTTTATATGCTGTATTTATACTTTCTTCGATATACTTTGTTTGACTTGATCACGAGTTCGTGTCTTCTTTTCGGACCCCTTAATACTGTCGACGGGGAACATTAAGCGACTTTTATTTGGGAACCTTAAATAGGACAAACATGAAGAAACCAACGGTTAAATTACCAGATAATCTCCAAAATTCTAAAAAAATGTATTATCGGCGGGCCAAAAGAAAAAAATGTTATATTTTTATAGCCAAAGTGATTTCTCTCCTTTATTTTTTCTCATGAAGAACCTATTTCCTTCAAAGGAAAAAAGTCAGTTATGTGATTAGTTCTATTCAGGCACTGTGTTCATTTTGAACAAAAAAATAATACATTTTCTTTATCTCCAAAAATAAACAAACTTATATTTACTGTTGACTAAATTACTAAACGTAACAACTACTGTTACGTGAAAAACTGACTGAAAAAATGGATGTTTTGTCAACAAAAAGGTTTTATACTTTTCCTTTATCTCTTTTACAACTAATACTGCGTTATCAGCGTAATATAAAAAGCAGTATTTTATAAAGACACATCTAAACATGGAAGATTTCAAATCAACACTTTATGAACTCGTTAAATACGAAATGCAACAACTAAAAACGAAGAAAGATTTCAAAAACTCCTACTAGAACAAAATAACGAATAAAGTCTACTGGAACAAAATCTAAAACTTGACGAAAGACAAATGCCGTTTAGAGTGCAATTGGCAATTTCTCTTATTCCCCATACGAGGATAAAATCTTCTCTTTATATTTCAGAAGGTGTGACAATGTATCCGAGGCGCCATGGGGTACCCTAGTTATGCACTAGTATGCATCTTGGTGGTGATACTAGGCACTGCGTAGAGACGAAATGGAGATATAAAACTAGTATATATTTGACGTGGAAACGAGCTTATTCAGACGACAGGTAACAGGCGCCGGCTTGTCTGGTTGGGTCATTTTTTTCAGTCAGAATCGTCGCCACCATAAAGAGGAGACAGTTACCAGATGGGAAGTTATAGATTAAGAAAATCTATGATCTTAGCATTAATTCTAATAAATAGCAACAAAAAGATATCGTTTTGAGTGAAATACGCTTTGGATTTGCGATTCTGGAAGTCTGCTTTGATTTAGCATATAAACAATTGGGCCTGTCATCGTTAATCACGGAGCTCGGTGAGAGATCGTCACCAGCTGTGTGGCAGGATTAAAAGGCAATTGTTTTAGCGATAACGCCGGGCCAGAAAGAAAATTCCATTTATTTTATAGACAGGGGAGGAAGGCGTCGTCCTCATCCCCTGAGAGAGGAAGAGACGCAGAGAGAAATATATCAGAGAAAGGTGGTATGACGATTGACATCTTCAATAAGAGAATGTGCGTTTTTTACGCACGAGAGTACAGAACACGTAGAGACGGCGAGAGAGGCAGTCAGTGTTGGACGCTCGTCCGACGCGCGCCGATGAAGGAGTGCGTGGCGAAGTAGAGAACGGGTAAACAGTCAGACAGACAGAGTTGAATTGCCGAGGGTGTTAGACGTTCGCTAGGCGCGCGCCAAGACGGCGTGCGTAGAAAGAGAAGAAACCCGAACGAACTCCCCATCGTTTTCTTAGCTAGTTAATTTGTGACTAAACGTGTGAAACGAATTCACAAACACACACACACAGAGCTTACGAGATAATTTAAAGAAAACAACTTTTACGAGTACGATAGACATTAATCTAATATAAAATCAATTCTTTTATTTTATTAATAATTACTCTTTTCCATACAAAAACCCCGACCGAGTTGTTGAACATCGTTCTTTTCCTTTTGTTCTGCTTTGAATAATCTTTCGCCCTCACAGAGCCAACCGATTGCTGTTCGCCCAGTGATCGCTCGCTGATATAAACAGTTTCAACGTGGGAGTGTATTTGTGGCTGGACGAGACGAAAAGATCGGCGACATCATCATCATCATCATCATCATCATGATCATCATGATCATCATCATCATGATCATCATCATCATCATCATCATCATCATCATCATCATCATCATCATCATCATCATCATCATCATCATCATCATCATCATCATCATCGTCGTCGTCGCCATCCCGGCCGAGAAGAATTACGATCGATATATTTTTATTGCCACTACGACGATCGGCTGAAGTGTCTTCTCGGTCTGGCAAGACTGTGCCACGTGTGGAGTTCACAAAGGTATGAAGATCTATACAAAATAGATTGTGAAAATTGGGCAGACATTAAAAAAGTTCGCATACTGGTTCGAAAAATAAGGACCACTGAACAAATCAAATTTATTGATTATATTTTATCATGAAAGACCAACGACTTCATTTCTTTTAAGCTGTTAAACTTTTAACAGAATTACTTAGCCATAAAACACCCCTGTTCCACAAAAGGTGGAAATGCATTAACTGAATCAGAAAAGACGGCGAAATCAACTTGACTTTCGGGTCACTCGCTAATAAACAATATGACGATTTCAAACTGGCTAAACTAAGTACGGATAACTTTACATGCAAGGATTTGTATCAGCAACAGACGCAGAAATCAGACGTAGAGTTCTAAACAAGTTAGAAAGTGAGGCAAATTTAACATTACAGAAAATAGCCGACGACTGCCGGAAATTTGTAAGTGTTAAACAATATTGTAAAGATATTAAAGAGTCGGGCACAGCTTGCATAAGAAAGATGCGTCAGAAATTTAATTTTAACCGTCCTCTAAAAATAAGTTAAACCAAAAAGAGAGATTATTTTTACGCTCATACAAAAAAAAACATCCATCCCAATAAAAGACAGGAAAACCTACCGCCTAGCCCCTGTTACTGTGGTGGATCCCTTCATTAGGTTATAGATTGCCCATACCATTTTTAAACCTGTATAACTTTGTAATCAAGTAAGACACAAGAGTTCATATTGCAGAACGAATAACGGAAATTAAAGTCTGGTCCAATCTACAAAAAAGGAACATGACGGCATACATATAAGAAAGTACGTACAAGTAAAAGTCTAAAATATAAATGCCAAGTTAAAACTAGACACCGTTTCAGATGTGTCATTAATCAATCTGCGTACATGACAAATGTTGGATAAAACAACCATGCTAAAATCCAACAAAATTGCCAGGGCGGTTACAGGTGAAAAAACATAATTCGAGGGTGAAAATATTACTAAAGTTACTATAAACGGAACTACAAAACAATTGAAAATGTTCGTATTACAAAACACCAACAATTTATTTGGCAAAAACTGCATGCAACAGTTCAAACTATGGAATTTTCCAATTAACACTTTTTGCTCGAAAATAGAAAATATGACGACGGAGTCAGAACAACTAAAGAAGAAATTGAAAATAATTTTTCCCAATGTTTTTTTTTCTGGCGGGCTAGGTCAATGATAAAAAGATGGCAGCAAAACTTGATCTGAAAGATAACATTTAACCTGCATTTAAAAAAAAAAGTAATGTGCCTTAGTAAAAATAACGAGGAATCAGACAGATTAGTTAGGACCGGCATTTTATCTAAAGTGGAGTATAACCAGTAAATGGGCAGCACCTACTATCTATGTAAAAAATCTAAATAAATCCGCATGTCTGCTAATTGAAGAAGAAGGATCGAAATTACTATGTATAAACACGCATCGCGGATTATAGATGTTTGTAAGGCTTGCTTGCAGAATAATGTTTGCATGTAAGATAATATCCGTTTTTGACAAATTGCTTCCAAGACAAACCAAACAAAGAAGACCTCATATGGACAAAAACGTTTCATCCACGCAGTATTTTGCAAGATATTTAGAAATTACACATCTTTCTTGGAACTTGGTACAATTAAACAAAGAATTTTAAATATAGTTTACACAATCAAAGACACTCAATTTTATCAGAAGAGATACTAAAAAGTAAATTAGGAAACGACTGTCGGATGACACCGACACCACTCGCCAGGAAGAAAAAGAAGTTATGGATACCATATACGACATGTTCGACATACAGATACTCTAAGCAGCCCCAGAAAAGCGACAATCGAAAAGTAAACGGAAGTCTACAGATCTTATCGTTATCAATCCAAAAAAGAAAACGATACTGAGACTCCTCGGAGGTAATGTTTGGATAGGGGGTTATGGTACCTACCTGGGAGCACATGCCTCTCGATGTTGGAACTACCCCAGTCTAATACTGGCAGTCAGACAGACGTTCAACCACTCTCTTTATATGCTGTATTTATACTTGCTTCAATAGACTTAGTTTCACTTAATCCTTAGTTCGTGTATCATTGCTGGACCCCTTACAAGTCCACACATTTTGTATAGTAGTAGTTGGGACATTTCCCCCTTTCTTGCAGAAATTCAGTACCTGATTAAAACATATCTTAAAATAATTTGAAGACATTTAACTGTTCTCGTCACGTTTTTATATGATTGGGTACACACACATATGTATAAATAAATAATATATATATATATATATATATATATATATATATATATATATATATATATATATATATATATATATATATATATATATATATATCATCAGCCCCTTCCAACAAACGCCGCGCACTCTTGAGTGACTTCAATAACAAGCAGTGCAAATGCACGATCCGAACGCCGTTCGTAGATCACTCTAAACTGCTTGGGTAAATCTAGCCGCCGACTCGCTACTTACATTTAAATTCCTCTCTATTTACTAACTAATTGGCTATGGCCGATGGGATAAGACTCTCGACTACGAATCAGTGGCGATTTGTGATCGGGGTTCGCGCCCACTGACCGTTGAGAATTAGTTCCTACACTGAAGATTGCGTTAGCATGAAACATCGATGTCTGTAGGTATTAAAATATTTAATATTTATAAATATTATTATTTATATATATATATATATACATAAATACACTTGCAAAGATTTATTAGTATACAAAAAGAATTCATCTAATAGAACCCCATTAATATTTGGGTCGCGGCTCGTCTAAATAAAGGATATCTTCCTTCTATTTCTCAGATTTGATAGATCAGTTTGTGACGTGCCCCGTTACCTTATCTCTATTTTAAGTAATGACGTCACTAAAGTGCGTACTGGGACAAGATGACAAAACAACAAAATAACAAGATCCACACAGTTCTAGTAGTGCATAGATAGATTTAGAAGCCACAGATCTCTTCTAAATGTAAAACTTAATCATAATGCCGTGAAAAAATCGAAATGCTTTCTGATTTAAAAATAAATATGATTAATAAATAAATAAATAATGCGATAGAAGAACCATTTCTTAAAAAGATAAATAAATATTCAAATTATTTAAATATAAATATATTTAGATATATTCCAGATAAAGTATATACATATACTAGAAGAATACCCGCCCCTGAACAGCTAAATTGAATTCCTTGATTAGAAGTTTTACAGCCCTTTTATGTCCCCTTACAAAGATTAAATCAGGATATGATGATAAAACTTTATGTCTAGAATCCTTATTCCAATTTAGATCAAAACATATTACGTGATTTTTATTTTAGAAAATGTTCATTTTAAAGGCCCACAAGAAAAAAATGAAATTGAGGGAACTTTGCATAATAGGTGTCTTATGAGTATGACTCACATTTAAAGCAAATCTGAAATATTTAACTTTTTAATTGTAGATTGTGCCCATATTAAAACTACTACAAATCGACTGAAATTTAGAGAATATTTATTAATTGCCGTATAATATCTATTGTTAAAATTTCATAAAGGTCAGAGTTTTTAATTTTTACGAAGGGCTTCCATCCCCTCGTTTTTTCTTTTTAATAAAACTTAATTAAACTCAGTATAACCCACATAACACACTTTTACGACAAGCAGCTCTGTTCCCAAATTTATAATAATCGGTTTATTACTTTAAAAGTGAATCCCGTACATAGAAATATATAACGCACATCTGCTCAACGAAGAGAACTTCACGCAGACCAGACAATCCTGAGGCACGATTTTCATTAGCTCTATGCAGAAGTTCGACAACAAAAAAAGAAACAACAACAGATACATCAAAAATCCACAATTCTCAGTGAAAGATCGGAGAATATTTCGACCAGGATAATCATCACTTTGTGGTCACGACCCACCATTTACTGTCTATTGACTGAATCATGATTTTTTTCCCTAAAAGACATGTATTTATTTCAAAGAAATAAATACCAACTCTATATTTTATTGCATACGCGAGCTTGTTTTACTTGTGGTACACTTTACAATTGTGTCATCGTCCATCCGTGACGCATCATTCTCGCTACAGATCTATCGAACTTTTTTTTTTACTAATGGGTCACCGCTTATCAAAGTCATGAGCGCACTCGAGGATAAAGGTTAAAGAGATCGTCGGTTGGACGACGAACGCCCTCCCCCCTACGCAACGATTAGAAACAACGTGGAATGGACAGAAGATTTGTTAAGAGGAATTAATTATCTAAGAGGACAGCTCAACAAGTATTTGTTTACAATGGACTTGAAGACGACCCTCTTATAGTCGGCTGGGCAGCAGCTTCATGGTATGGTGCCGACAGATGAGACGCTCTGGGAAAGAAACTTTGTTCATGGAAGCTTTGCTTGGTCTTTGGTACGAGGAAAGTTCTCTGCTGTAGTTGTAAGCAGACGCTTTCTTGCTGTGAATGTTTTTTTTCCGGGAGGGGGTGCGAGTGATTGGAGCCCAGTCGATCACCTAAAATGAACATATCGATACAGTAGAGAGATGGTAATATCATATCATCTGTTTGAAAGAAGCTGCACAGAAGAGAAGAGATCATTCGCCACTAGATTGCGAATATGTTTTTCCAGTGTCTTTAGCAACAGGTTTGAGGTAAGTCTTCGATTTAAGGTTAAGGGTACGAATCAATCATAGGGGCTTATCAGAGAGAGCAATTCATTTCAACTAGGGAGAAATAAGGATTTGAGAGTTGGTGGTGAAAAGAGAGATTGGTTTTGTAGGCATATAAAGTAACAAACCACTTTTTTTCCTATTAAACCACGTGCTCCAAGTCGGAAGAGCGGGACAGTCAGAAAGATCTTGATCATCAATGCTCTCCGAAGTGCTGCCATATATAGTTGTGTCGTCTGCATATATATCAACAAATGATCTCAGAATACGATTTTGAAAGTTTATTTATGAAGATCGGAAAGATGGTTGAGGTACGCCATAATCGAATTCTCCTAATCTTTCTCATCATTATGAATCCGTTTTGGGACGGGTATTGCAACTAGTGTTTTATATGCAAATTGGCCAAATATTTCATGTGTAAACAGACCCATTTTTGAAAGAGACGGAAAAAACATTAACATCGATTATTATTTTTTTTTTAATCGTGAAGTAAACATTTTAGCGTTTACTTCGATTCCATTTGTTTATTTTTAAAATTTTCTTTCGAATTTCGATTAATCTCGAAAAGAAATAAAAGAAAACAGAAACTGGAAAAAGTCATTATTTTTCTAGTTTTCATCTTTTGAAGTCTTCGAAATCAATGGCGTCTAAAAAACGCAATATTTGGTTCATTTTGTCCCACGATAGATTTTATTCCTTTTACGCCATGTTCCCGCTCAGTTCCTGAAGTGTATTTTCAATTGTAAATTTCAGTCTATTAGTCCAAGAATTGATTGTCATTCCTCTTCAAAGGATAAGAAAAGCATTTTTGAAATGTGCTGTTGTTGTTATTGACAACATTCATACAATTATTACTGCTTTCAAAGACGTCTATATTTTTGGCCTCCAGGCCTCCTTTCATCTAGACGAGTATAGCTTCAAGGCAACGTAACATTTTTGAAACGATGTTGACTTCTCATATGTAAATAATATACAAGGATAAACAAGTTTCATCAACTGACGTATCGCTGGTATAATAGTTGCCATATAGTGTTGATAATCTAGTATACCTTAATATTTTAGCCAGATTGGAGATAGATTAAAACTGATTCTGTTTATATATGTGATATGAGGTATCGTTAATATTTACAGTATTTACACGGAGTTACACACACACACACACACACACACATATATATATATATATATATATATATATATATATATATATATATATATATATATATCGCCCGGCCTTCGCACTCCCTCTTTGTCTATTAGCCAGGCGTAGAGGTACAAGCACTGGGGCGCCTCTAAAAACATCTGGTACTTGACCTTGTTTCCTGACTAGGGCAATGAACGCCGTCTCTCTTTTTCTCTCTATCCGGGCAACTTGAATAAAGTTTTTTGTCACTTAGTCTTACATGGCTAGTCTGGGTCGCTGTTGTTCCGACAGGTTGAGGGTACAGGTTAGACAACTTGTCTGGCTGCTGTTTCCGACTGGTACTTAGGAGCCCTACTCTTAGGTAGCGCTAGAACGGCTGCTCCGTCAACAGTTGCATAATATCGTGGGTAACTGTACGTGCCATGTCACCCATGGAAAGGTACCATGTAGTTATCCTCGGTGGGCTTTCCCGAGGCCCCACCTCCATGAACCAAGTCACGACTAATGGACTGGTTGTGTGAGCTTATTGGCACCTAAAAACCACCCACCTTGCCCTCCCACTCTAACACAAAACAAACATGAATTTACAAAATTAAAAAAAAAACCTAAACCAGACAGTCAACAAAAAGCATCTTCGCCTCCACCCTTGAGGCTCGCATTCACAAATATCCGAGTACTTAGAACCAACATTAACAACGTAGACATTTTTCTCTTGACAAACTGCCCGGATATCCTAGCTCTAAGTGAAAAGAACCTTCAATCCTCAATTCCCACTCACCAATTTCACATGACTAATTACCTTCCACTCTACTGTAAGGACTCTGACAAACATATCCATGGGCTAGTAGTTTATGTTCTGAATACCCTCCCCTTGACTAGAAAACATAGATTAGAATCAGATGACCAAGCCTACATGTGCTTTAGATTACATGTATTTGGGGATTTTAACGCACACCACCGTGACTGGTTGGAGTTCTTCAGCGTTACTGATGCAGCTGGGAACTCTACTTTTAATTTCTCCTCAGCTTACGACCTCTCACAGGCTGTCAAATTTCCGACCCGCCTTTCTGATCGTGCGAACCAATAAGCCTCACTTCTCGACCTGTTCTTGACCTCACTACCTGAGACTTGTGTGGCGAATGCCCATAGCCCGCTCGGAAACTCTGATCACGTTGTGGTAATGATACTTATCACCTTAAAAACTCCTCCAAAAGCTGAAGAGCCGTTTCTTAAAACGACGAGAAACTATGAGCAGGCTGATTTTGAATCCCTCAGGAATCACATCAGCGACGTTCCATGGGGTGTAACCTTCTCACTCCCTGCTGATTAGTGTGAAAATGAGCTAACCGAATGGGTCAAAGCAGGCATTGATGCTTATGTCCCCACGCGAAAATTCTTCAGCAAACCCCACTCTCCTTAATGGTTCACCTCAGACTGTGCAGCTGCTATTGCTGAGAGGTAGAAATCATTCCGAAAATTCGCCCGCCATAAGTCAACTGCGAACAGACAAACATTTGTAGAGGCAAGAAATGATTACAAAGTAGTGATAGATAAAGCAAAGAGGAGGTATACAGAGATAACCAAAAAACGCATTCAGTCACAGAAAGTAGGTACTCGTGATTTCTGGAAAAATTACAATAGTGTTATGAACAATGGACAATCGACAATTCCCCCGCTATCAAATCTCAACGATGTTGTTTGCATGGAAACTGATAAGACTGAACTACTTGCCCAGCGTTTCGCCTTAAACTCAACTCTTGACTCGGCAAACAACCCCCTGCTTAAATTCCCATTGCGGACTGAAGCCACACTTGATAACCTGGTCATCACCTCGTCTCAAGTGAGAGACATCATAAAAAACCTTGACACCTTCAAAGCCCGTGGGCCTGATCTTATGCCAGTAATTATAATAAAGAAATGCTCTGCTGAGCTGGCGCCTGTCCTCTCAAAACTATACAACAAATGCCTTACTGAATCTTGTTTCCCTGATAGTTGGAAAATTGTCTCCATGGTACCAATCTTCAAGAATTCTGGAGATAGAACTAATCCTCTAAACTACCGCTCAACCAGTCTACTCCCGATCTTTGCTAACATCTTTGAATCATTAATCAATCTAGCGATAGTCAGGCACCTAGTTAATGCTAAACTTATTTCTGATCATCAATACAGATTCAGTCAAGCACGATCTACTGGGCATCTCTGAACGCATATACCATACACTGGACAAGGCAGGTGAAGCTAGGGCGGTAGCACTCTATATATCCAAAGCCTTTGACAAGGTCTGGCATGAAATGCTTCTCATAAAAATGCACTCATATGGTATTACTTGACAAATATTTAATATAATTAAATCATTCCTAAACAAAACGAAAGATCCAGGTTGTACTCGATTGCCCTTCATCTAAGCATCATGGCATAAATGCTGGTATACCCCAGGGATCTATTCTTGGACCACTATTGTTCCTGATTTTCATAAATAAGCTCCATAATGGCATTGCGACTGAGATAGGAATATTTGCTGACGACACCACGCTCTACTCTCGTCATATCGACGCGCACATATCTTAGGCAATGGCTAAATCCTTAGAAAATCACCTCCAGTCTGTAGTGGAATAGGATCAATAATGGAAGGTAACTTTTAATGCCGCAAAAAAAAGCTACTTTCCTTCAATAACTACAAGAAACCTCTTCGACCACCGATTGTTATGGCAAATAGCAGCCTGCCCGAGAGTTCATCATTCAAACTCCTCGGCCTAACTTTCACCGATAACATGAATTGGAAAAAATACATTGAACACATTGCAGGGATGCTGCAAATACCGTGTGCTCCATTTACCGTGCCAGTAAACTTCTCACACCTGACATTATCCTATATCTACAAAGTCACGATCCGCCAATACATGGGGTATTGTTGCCACATATGGGCTGGTGCATCATCCGCTTGTCTATCCCTCTTGGACAAAGTCCAAAAAAGGGTCGCTAACTTGATAGGTCCTTTACTATCCATCAAGCTCCAGCCCCTGTTCCATCGCTGCAATGTTGCTTCCTGGTGCCTGTTTTACAAGTACTTCAATGGATTGTGCTCTGATGAGCTTGCTGTGCTAGACCAACCCGACAATCTACCAAATCCCATCCATACACTGTGGAGGTCCCCAGATGTCGAAGAGCGTTCTACTCCAAAAACTTATTTCCTCGTGCTGCTGGACTCTGGAACTCCCTTCTTGCTTCCTGTTTTCCTAACGTTACTGACATTCAGACATTTAAAACTAATGTAAATAGACATCGTGCGGCGCAGCTCCTAAATTAAATTTACCCTTTTTTACTCAGTAGCCCTTTACGTCTACAGTGGCGGCCTGCCTTGTTTGGGGTTAACTATCTTAAATATATATATATATATTTATATATATTGTAGGGTTGTTTGTTCATAGGTGTTAATCCTATATGAATTAATTTTTTTATCCAACTTCGTATATATATATATATATATATATATATATATATATATATATATATATATATATATATATATATATATAAGTACTTCATGTATCCACATAAAATATTATAAGGAGATATAATTTTTTATGTAGCCTGACGATTCCCCCCGGGGATGAAACACGGGATCCTCTGTGTAGCTTGATTGCCATATATATTTTCATTGCTTACTATATATATATATATATATATATATATATATATATATATATATATATATATATATATATATATATATATATTGTTTTACATAATATACATCTCGTGCTTGATTATACTTTTTTCTTTCAAAATTTTTTCAGAGAACCTGTTTTTGTGTCAGAAAAAAATAAATAAATGAATGTTCCATATGCATCACGAGCACTTTCGATTTCTCGTCGGATCATCGTAAGGCGACAAAAAATAAATAAAAAACAGGAGAAAAGAAGAGAATTCAAAAAGCAGCAAGAGGAGGAGCATATGAAGTCGGTTAGACGTAAAAGAACAAACCGATGCATTTCCCGAAGAAAAGTTGGCATTTTAAATTCGGGGACGCCAAAATCAACGTCACGCAGTAAATTGTATTACGTTAAAAAATTCAAAATGCTGTCACCTGAAGATGATTCGAAAGTGCGAGTTATATTATATGGAACATTCATTAATGTTTTGATTTTTATAAAAAAAAAAATATTAGAAAAATTGAAAAGAATCAAAGAGTTTAAATCAAGCAAATGAATTCTGTTATGTTTAACAATATATGTTGGATAATTGCCTCATGGGAATGGACGTATCTGTTGGAAATCGTTGGTTTGACTTGCGCGAATTAGTACGGGTGGACCCGTGCAGTCTAGTGCAGAATAAGGGCTGTTTTCACAGTCAGAGCTCACAGACGTGACAGGGTCACCGCGTGACGAAACCTCAGATCAAGGGTCAATGTGAACCTGCAAAAGAGTATCTGTGACGTCACGGGCTTTTGCGTAGGAAGCAGAGGGATCCGTGACGTCATTCGTTCTTCGTAGTTCTTAGTAGTCTGGGTTTTGGAGGAGAACCTTCCAGACGTGATTCAGAATGTAGTCCGAAATTTGATTGAGGCAATGAATTCCCTAAGAAAATACAGGCGACAAATCTATTTTCTCCCTCCTTGTTAAGACTTAATTGATAAGTAATTACGAAAGCAGTATTTTTTCTCTCTCGACGTTAGTGAATATCTCCAAGCCGATGGATAACTAACGGGTGAAATAAAACAACAATTAAATTTAAAAGATCGTTTATCTTCGGAGTCGGTCATGAAATTTTTGTTGTAGCGGCGATGTTCTGGATGAAAAAAAGAAAAAAGAATTCAACCACTAGACGACACACCCCTCCACGCGACGAGGAAAGAAGAAAGGGTACGATAAATTTAAAGGTATGCAAACTATATAATTGTTGCTGTTAAAATAATGACGAGTGTTTAAACGAGAACTGCCACGGCCCGTTCCGAGACGAGTATAGTAAACGAAAACTGCCGCGGCCCAAGCATAGGGCTATGTATATATATATATATATATATATATATATATATATATATATATATATATATATATATATATATATATATATATATACGAATTTGGATTTAAAAATGTCTGCGGAATTTTCAAGAAATTAATTTATTTTGCAAAAACAACATATATAGATGACCTTATTTCTTAACTTAGTTGCCATTCAGGTCAATGCACTTCTCAAGTCGATGCTTCCAGATTCGAAGACCGTCTTTGCAGAAGTTTGGAAGATGTGTTCGTGGTGCAGTGTTTTTCTTCTTCTATGTCATTAAAATTTTCTGTGAGTTTTGGAAAAAAGAAGAAGTATGATGGAGTTAACTCGAAACTATATGGTGTGCGAATCAGCACTTCCCATTGAAATTCTCGGAGAACATCTTGCGCAACCCTAGAAAAATGCGCTGGTACATTGCCATGATGAAACCGGATCTTACCATTTAGTTTCCCTGCCCGTTTTTTAATCAAAGCGTCCTGTAGCTTCCTTAACATCTCAGCATAGTAAATTCCTGATACTGTTCTTTGATTTTCAAACCGTGGTCATTGCTTTTGAGTTAATTTTTGAGATTTGAACTTCATGGTGTTTGAATATCCATGTGAGACTAATTGTTTTGACAGTTTTTTTTGAAGTCAGGATTATACTGATAAATCCTAGTTTCATCTCTGATTATTATTTCCGACAGAAATTGCTCTTCGTCTGCTTCCATTTTGTTCGATATTTTTAAGAAGAGATCACTTCGAAGATTCTGTTGATCAGGCCGCAACGATTTTTAGGACCCATCGTACTGAAAGATTACTCAGTCCGAAATTATCATGAAGAATTGAATTTGCCGACCCATAGGAAATGTCTAGCGGCGTAGCTATCTGATTGACAGTTATTTGCCGATCTTCTTCACTTACATTTTAAGCAATATCGATGTTTTCGTTATTTGTTTAGGTTCCTGGTTTTCCCAGGCGAAGGGCGTCTTCAAAGTCGTGTCTTCTTTCTTTTCATCGCTGAATCAACTTGTAGACTGTAATCTGTTTGGAGCACGAGTTGCACAAAGTTTTTTCCCAAAGCCTCAGTGAACTGCGTTCCTGTTCATGCGACTTTTACCAAAACGTTGATATTCGATCTCATCTCAAAATATCTGTTTTCCTTTGTTGAAAAAGTAGCTTCTCTTTCAGAGGGCCTGTACAATACAGAGGCTTGCAGGAAACTAGTCGCACGTAACTAAAAGCAAAGTAAACACCTAGCGAAGTGTTTTGACATCTTTGAACTTGTTTAAACTTTATTATTTTACTGCTATTAAAGAATTGCCGCGAACTTTTGATCTACACTCTTATATATAAAAATCAATCGAATTGCACCATAGTAAAGACAAGCGCGGCATATATGTTTTTATTTACATAATATAGATTCAAGTGTCCATTGAACAGTACCCGGGTTTCTCATTTCTGGATTTGCTGGCAGTTTTAAAAACAAATATATCAAGAGAATGCAGAAAGAAAAAAAGAAAATAATGTCTGTGAACATGCACTATCATAAAAAACAATTATAATCACAATCCAGTCATTCTGTTTTTTGTTTACATCGAGACAATAATTCGATGATAATTTGTGATGCCAATTCATTTATATCTTTTCTATACCTACATAATAATTTGGGAACCATTCAGTCCACCCCCCAAATATTCCTGTCAATTTTATACTCCCGTTGTATAGAGATGTTGGTCACATCTTTCCCAATGTTAACAACATTTCTTATTTTACCTCAAGATTCATTACTGTTATATGTTACCATGTGAGTTCTGACTAATACAAAAAGAAGCCCAATGAAAAAGTTTTCTTTTGTTTTCCTTACTGTGTCCCGCGAAACGCTGTCATAATTTGCGCCAAATTTTCCGTGACTAAATAGCACTATCCAAAACGTGACAAATGTAAAATGATATTATCAAATACAAAGTAACTTCTTAAAATACAAAACAACATCATTATATACAAAGTAACATTATTAAATCGAAATAAACATTATCGAATAAAAAGTAATATTATAGAATACATTGTGACACCATTAAATGCAATTAAAAATTAGCAAATGCAAAGGAAAATTATTAAATTTAAAATAAGTTTATTAAATACAAATTAACATTATCAAATGCAACATAATATTATCAAATGTAACATAACATTATCAAATGTAACATAACATTATCAAATGTAACATAATATTATCAAATGTAACATAATATTATCAAATGTAACATAATATTATCAAATGTAACATAACATTATCAAATGTAACATAATATTATCAAATGTAACATAATATTATCAAATGTAACATAACATTATCAAATGTAACATAATATTATCAAATGTAACATAACATTATCAAATGTAACATAATATTATCAAATGTAACATAACATTATCAAATGTAACATAATATTATCAAATGTAACATAATATTATCAAATGTAACATAACATTATCAAATGTAACATAATATTATCAAATGTAACATAACATTATCAAATGTAACATAACATTATCAAATGTAACATAATATTATCAAATATAACATAATATTATCAAATGTAACATAATATTATCAAATGTAACATAACATTATCAAATGTAACATAATATTATCAAATGTAACATAATATTATCAAATGTAACATAACATTATCAAATGTAACATAATATTATCAAATGTAACATAACATTATCAAATCCAAAGTAGCACTAACCAGAATAATACCTGAACAAAGAAATATCACGTATTAAATTATCTTTTCTGAATTAGTAAAATAATTAAAAAAATCTTTCATGTTCGTCATGCACAGTTTAGTAGTTAAATTTCGTATTAAAAACATTGATAGACGAGATTTAATTTCACTTGTGTTAAATAAAGTTGTTTTCATTGTATATCTTTTTCGATTTTATAATTCACATGAATATATTTTTATCTTATATTTTAGAGCAGTTATTTATTTACAATTTTATAATTCACATACATATGTTTTTTATCTCATATTTTAGAGCAGTTATTTATTTACAATTTTAGAATTCACATACATATGTTTTTTTATCTCATATTTTAGAGCAGTTATTTATTTACAATTTTATAATTCACATACATATGTTTTTTATCTTATATTTTAGAGCAGTTATTTATTTACCATTTTATAATTTACATACATATGTTTTTTATCTCATATTTTAGAGTAGTTATTTATTTACAATTTTATAATTTACATACATATATTTTTATCTTATATTTTAGAGCATTTATTTATTTACAATTTTATAATTCACATACATATGTTTTTATCTTATATTTTAGAGCAGTTATTTATTTACAATTTTATAATTCACATACATATGTTTTTTATCTCATATTTCAGAGCAGTTATTTATTTACAATTTTATAATTCACATACATATGTTTTTATCTTATATTTTAGAGCATTTATTTATTTACAATTTTATAATTCACATACATATGTTTTTATCTTATCTTTTAGAGCAGTTATTTATTTACCATTTTATAATTCACATACATATGTTTTATCCTATATTTTAGAGAAGTTATTTATTTACAATTTCATAATTCACATACATATGTTTTTATCTTATCTTTTAGAGAAGTTATTTATTTACAATTTTATAATTCACATACATATGTTTTTATCTCATATTTTAGAGAAGTTATTTATTTACAATTTTATAATTAACATACATATGTTTTTTATGTTATATATTAGAGCAGTTATTTATTTACAATTTTATAATTCACATACATATGTTTTAATTTCATATTTTAGAGCAGTTATTTATTTACAATTTTATAATTCACAAAAATATGTTTTTATCTTATATTTTTGAGCAGTTATATATTTACAATTTACTTCTATGATAAAATAAACCTCAGTAAATTGGACTTGTTATTCTTAAGTAGTTCTGTATGTATATTTAAAGTCTTATATTAAATTTCGTGAATTATTTTCACAGTTGGACCGCAAATCAAAACCTGTCTTCGACATGATCAGAATTACATATATTGCTTTTTTACAACTTATTGATGATAAACTGCGAAGGCGACCTAGTAACCATAAAAATATCAGAAATGGCGAGAGAAAGAGAAAAAACTCCTGAAGAAGATGACTAAGAGAAACAAGCTAAAGAAGAAGAAAAAACAAGAACAGTAGAAGAACATACAAACAAAAACTGAAGAAAACATCAACAAAATGAGGCAAAAACTGACGAATTTTAAAAGAGGAAAAAAACTGAAGGATAAAATAGAAATTAAAAATGGAGAAGAAATCCACACAAGAAATCGAAACAAAAATTGAACAACAACAAGAATAAAAAGAAACAAACACTGAATTAAAAAAAAGAAAAAGAAAGAGGAGGAGAAGTAGATGAAGAAGAAGAGTAACAACAACAATTGAAAACAAAGAAACAACAACTTCATCTGCCGAAGAAAGAAAATGAATACGAAATAAAAACTGAAAAATAAACTGGAAACAAAATAGAAACAGAAACCGAAAGAAAAGGAATACAAATGAAATTTAAAAAAAACTGAATTATAAGATGAGAAAATCTTTTAAAAAGAATAAAAATGAAAGTAAAGCATCGATCCCAAACAGAAAAAGAAGAAAAAGAAGAAAAAACGAAACAAAACACGAAGAAGGAAACATACACAACACAAACTAAGAATAAAAAGGAAAATTATAATCTGTAGAAACTAAAACTAGAAAATAAGCAATAATTGAACAAAAAATAAAAATAGATAAAAACTAAGGAAAAAAGAAGAATAACAAAAAGATGAAGAAACAAACAAGATGAAGAAACAAGATAAATATAAACAACAACTGAAGAGAAAGAAACGAAAGGAGTAAAAGAACACAAAAACAAAAACAAAAAACTGACGAAATAGAATAAAATCAAATGAACTGAAGAATTAAAGTAAAAATGTAGAATACACGAAAACTGAAGGAGAAGTAAGAAACGGTACTCTTACATCTTTTGAAACACACAAAACCGACTTTTGCCGACGCAGAAATACGTAAAAAGCTGAAAAAAAAACGAATCAAAACGAATTAGCGTTAAAATCAAAACAACGCCGATGTTAAACAGGAAAAAAATAATGAAAGAAAAACGCTCACAGTATGTTTATATTTATGACAATTTTTTTTTTTTACAATCAAAATCAATGTAATACATTTTTTTCGATAAATTGTGTTTCTTCATGAATAAACTAAATATTATAAAGAACACAATCAATGAAATAACAATTTTTACAGATTTTCTATTCGTTTTTGGTACTTGTACAGCTTTTAGACCGGGCAACACCGACTAGGTTAGAGTTAGTTTAGTGTTAGGTTTCGGTTAGGTAAGGGCTAAAAACAATTTGTATTTTGTCCGTTTCGAAATTCATTTTCGGTTTAATCACCTTTCTTCAGTTATCACTTAACTGCAAAGAATTTTAAGATTTAATCAATTTACAGGTAAAGTTGTCGTCGCGAGCCTTCTGATTGGCGTAATGCTTCTGTATCACTCGGATGTTTACGTAAACAAAATGTCGGTTTTCTATGGTCTAAAAGCTGCACAAGTACCGAGACGAAAACACTACAGTAGAAGAGAAAACAACTAAAGAATAAGAAGAAACAAACACTAAAAAAGATAAAAACACAACTGAGAAAGATGAAGGAAAAACAACCGATAGGAAACAAAAATACGAAATAAAAACGGCAGTAGAAAAAGACGCAAAGGAGATGGATCCCTCTACCGTGTTAGTAAATGTGAAATTATCCTATAACTCTACAAAGCCACCATCCGCCCGTGCATGGAGTATTGTTGCCACATTTGGGCTGGGGCATTATCCACTAGTCTCTCCCTCTCGGACAAGGTCCAAAAAGAGTCGTCAGCTTAATAGATCCCTCACTATCGAAAAGGTGGCTTCTGGCAGAGTGATGAGGAAACAGCTACCTTGTTTGGATTGTTTATTTATCCACCTAAATTTGCATAGTGGTCACATGACACCATTTTGACTAAAAAAGGCTGTTTGTGGCTGTTTAGTGCTTGTATTTGAGACCGTCAGTAGGTCATAGTGTGGCTTGTATTACTATAATTATTACCAGACCTTGGCTTCGTTTACAAAACCAAGGTCGCAACACCGGCAATCTATTGCAACACACCATCTATCCACAATTACAGAGGCAAGGTGTTTACTTTCCATTTCCTTCTGCCAGTTGCCGTTGTTGGCCACCACTTGTAGAGTCACTTTTTGCTACACCACCAAGCTCCATCCCATGCCCCATCGCCGCAATGTTGTTTCCTTGTGCCTGTTTTACAAGTACTTCAATGGATTGTGCTCTGATGAACTTGCTGCTCTGGTGCCCCCACGACGCCAATTCACTAGACCAACCAGACATTCTGCTAAATCCCATCCATTCACTGTGGAGATTCCCAGACGCCGAAGAGCTTTCTACTCCAAAAGCTTATTTTCTCGAGCTGCTGGACTCTGGAACTCCCTCCCTGCTCCCTGTTTTCCTGACGGTACTGACATGCAGACATTTTAAACTAATGTAAACAGACATCTCGCTGCACAGCTCCTAATTTAAGTTGACCCTCTCAAACTTTCACCCTTTTTCTCAGTAGCCCCATACGTCTACAGTGGCGACCTGCCCTGTTTGGGGTGAACTATGATAAAAAAATATATGAATAAGATATCCAATATATGAAATAACGAATAAAATAAAAGAAACGTTAAAATATTCACCGAGAAAGAAGAAGAAGAAAAAAAAAACAGAAACTCAAGAAAAAGCAAATAAAAAACTGCAGAGGAGGAAACATGAAATGAAGAATACAAATAAATAAAAAACAGAAACAAAAGACTAATAAGTCGAAAAAGACATCGGTAGAAAATGGCAGACAAAGAAGTAAGTATTTTGACAACTGTTTCTATTCTAAAATTTTATTACTTCATCTCAAATTAAATACGTTTGGCACGTTTCTTCTATGTAAATGAAAAGAGCGTTTTGTTTTTTGAGAAGGGGAGATTTCCCGGAATATCAAAATATGTTCTACTATCCCGGATTTTATTAACAGTAAGTGAATAATTTACCGTAATAGTATCAGATAAATTTACTGAAGAAAAAGAAGATAAGTTTTTGAATACGTATGTAACATATATTATGTTCAATTATTTATTTTTGTTCATCTCTTCTTTTACCGTTCGCCCTATTCCGCATTTCATAGAGTCTTACCAAATTAATTTCTGTATACCTATTTACCAGCAATCTTTCAAGCAAACTGCGAAGAGTTGTCAATAAATATTATATACAAAACAACACAATAATTGTTGATTAGTGAATAAATAATTAACAGTAAACATATACAAAACAAAAATAAATAAATAAAATGAAGTAAAATTAATTTCTATTAGTGATGGAATAATATAAAATATGAAATATATATTAATAAATAAATAAATTAAAAATAAAATATGGGAAGATAACTCTCATCACTTCCGGTTTCATCATCTCGTTTAATACGTATAATATACTTCTGCTGATCAGCAACAAGCATAACACATAGGAAAATGTCTATATTTCGTTTCATCTAGTTTCATGCACCAAATGTAAAACGGGGGTTGAAGCCCTTCGTGACAATCACGATACCTCCGATTTTTGTGATATTTTAACAATAGGTATTGCGCATCAATTAACTATTCCACAAGTTTCAGTTTCTTAAGAAGTAATTTAAAAGGTTATACAGGGAATAATATGGGTTTCACCTCCCATTTAAAAATTCAAATATTTGTATTACATTTGATTAATTTAACACGAATTAATCTTGATTCTCTGAATTAATTTCTTTTAAAAACTCCTTATATTAAAGCCTTGCATTTGAGACATTTGCTAGAATCAAAATCATATAATGGATTTTGATCGAAATTGGAATAAGGATTATAGACACATAGTTTAGTATAATTATATCTAGATGTTTATCTTTCGTAACGAGATATAAAGTAGTGCCAGTGACAGTTTTGACATTTTACCTATGTACAGGGTGATTCATAGGTCACTTCACTTAGCTATTTAAAATGGCATTTACAATTGAAGAGCGAATTTTTATTGTTATTCATATGGCCAAATTTGATGAATCTCCCGCACTTGTTGAAAGGCAATGGAAACGTGATGTGAACAGAAATCCCCCTTCGCACAACACTATAATCAATTAAATATGCTACAAAGAGTCGTAAATTCCTTGCAAAAAAGAATGGAGCTATGCATGCAGAACGAAGGTGGAAATTTTGATAATTTGCTGTAATTTAAAACTCCCATAAATGAATTTGTTGAATAAACTTTCTGTTTTGTATTACCGTATTTTTTAACTTTAGAATTTCAAAAATAAATAGCTAAGTGACTTATGAATCATCCTGTATATTAGATCCATTGCTTTTTCTGCGTCTCCTAAAGTCGGTTCTCTCTATCGTTCCAAACACTTTCTCACACCTGAGGCTATTCGCTATCTTTAAAAATTGCTTATCAGACTATGTATGGAATACTGTTGTCATATTTGGGCTGGTGAATCTCTGTTCCATATGGGGGTTCTTGATAAGGTGCAGAAACGTATCTGTAATTTGATTGTTCCTACCATTTCCTATTCTCTGCGCCCTCTCTCTCTCTCTCACAGACGTGATGTTGCTAGTCTCAGTCTTTTCTATAAATACTATTATGGCATGTGTTCTTCAGAATTATGTGATCTATCTCACGCTTCTATTGTTCTAACTCGTTTGACTCGTTGGTTTAGTGGTCTCCATCAATTCGCGGTTTTGATACTTCATTGTAATACAGCTTCAGTAACTTATTTCCAAGAACCGCAGGCTTGTGGGACCCTCTTTCTGCTGACTGTTTTCCTCCCACATATAACCTTGATCTTTTCAAGACTAAGGCCAATAGGCATCTCCTGTCTTAGCGATAATCATACTTCGTTCTTGTTAGCTCTTTATATCAAGTGGCTTCATGCCTTGTCTGGAGCGATTCCCATAAAAAAATAATATTATGCGTATTTATCATAGTTCTGTGTTAGGAAGAAAGATGACTGCCTAAATATCTGTGTTTTACCTCGTCGGAACTGGTGTCAATGTAAGTTGCTTAGTCTGTGAATTTTTCTGTCTGTTGGCTTTTAATTTTTTTCTGGAAGCGAACTTTTATTTTCTGAAGATGCGCATAGATCAAATATCCTGAATTAACATAGTATTTTTGGTTGTTTATCTGTGTCCGAAATGGTCCTTCAAAATGTACCGATATTTTTTTTTTGGGGGGTGGGGCTGTAGAAATAATGAAAAACTATTTATAAATCTTGGTGGCTGGAATTTAGCGTATGGGTAAAAGCAATTTAAGTTCCTGGCACTTGACAATGTTTACATTGAGATTTCACTTACATTAAGTTGGTGTCATGTGAAATCGCAGGAATAGAGGCGGCGACTGTTACGGTTGAGTTTCGATCCCGGCTTGAGACACTAGCTGGTCTAAGCGCACTAAAGAGCTGTGATACAGCAAAACAGTCTGTATGTGGACATATATATGTATAATCTTTGTCATTGTTTTTACTGGCAATAAAAACACAGCAGTTTTCTTAGTATCTTTCCACTTCTTACGAGGTAAAGTACATTGCATTAATCTGCCCTTTTTAATAGGACGTGTAAGTATTTATATATATATATATATATATATATATATATATATATATATATATATATATATATATATTAATGAACCTTTACGTACATATAAAAGGAATCCATGGGCACGTGTTTCTGGTTATAAGCCGTCATCAGCATAGGTAATCTGAGCAAGGATTTAACTTACGATATTACAGTTTGCAGTCTATCGTTTGACCACAAGACCACAAACACCCTGTCGAAATATGTACGATTTTTTTATCGCCATAATGTTACGTAGTCTTTGTTACTGTTTTTACTAGCGATAGAGACATAACTGTTTTCCTAGTATACTTCCACTTCCTAAGCGGTAAAATAATTAAAGTACACACACACACACACACACACATATATATATATATCTATATATATATATATATATATATATATATATATATTGTAGAAATAAAAGAAAGTGATACATACCGATTGCTGGTGCCGGCTTTAAAGGGGGTGGCGATAAGACCAACATGAGAAGAGATAAAGAGGTAATATTTATGTTAAGAATGGGGGTGGCAGGTTGTTACAAGCCTATAAATTGAGGTTCTACCTCTCACCGGGGAGTTGAATAGTGTTAGAAGTGTTATTGTGTTCCAGAGCTTGGTGGTGACCAGAATTAGTACATTTTTTGACTCACTATAGACCAGACTCTGGATCGTTGCTCCTGCAGAGAAATCATTTCTCTGCCCCATTACATATTGTTACAATACCTATTGGTTGTGTCGCTAAGGGAGCAATTCCTTTTGCAACCCACCCCCGACTGCTGCCTCGGTCTCTTCTAGGATATTGACTTTGAATTGGATTTTCTCCTACATTTGGATTTATTCCTGCAATGTGTATATATATATATATAATATATATATATATATATATATATATATATATATATATATATATATATATATATATAAAATTTGATAATTATATGATTATTTTTTATGCAGTTTTCTTCATCGTAAGGAAGTCTCACAATAAAAACGAAACGTTGATAAATTCATAAATAATATAGTTTTTTGCTTCCCTTTTTCATTTTCCACACACACACACACACACACACACACACATATATATATATATATATATATATATATATATCTACATTTATCTATCTATCTATCCATCTATCTATCTATCTATCTATCTATCTATCTATCTATCTATCTATCTATCTATCTATCTCCCCTCTCTCTCTCTCTCTCTCTCTCTCTCTCTCTCTCTCTCTCTATATATATATATATATATATATATATATATATATATATATATATATGTATATATATATATGTATATATAAGCATTAATGCTAATTTAATATATATAGATATTTGTTCAACACAACGATATAGAACAGTGTATCTTTCTTGAAATGTGGCCATTTATCGTTGAATAGCGAACGTGGGACAAACAATAAATATCACATATTCTCCAGCTTTTTTTGTAGCTTGAAACCAATTAGTCCACATGCATGTACGAGCAAAATGGCGTATTTGTTAAATAACTGAATAATTGCACTTGCGAATTAAGTTCACACCTAATCAAGATTTCTTTCTTAATGTGTTTTCAATGTTTCAGAAATTTAAATGCCACTAAAATTGTGTGTGTTTTATTATATTTGAAATGGAAGATCTATTCATAAGATGCATGTGTTAAATATCCTGGTTATCAGTGACGAACAAAAAACAAACAACGCGACATTATATAAATACATTTTTTATTTATTTGTTGTATATGTATATTTTCTTACAAATGAGTAACTACTTATCAAGACCCTAAGACCACTCGAAGATAAGGTTTAATGCGATTGCGATGAACAACACCTTGAGAGGATTGGAAACGATTGGTTAAAATAGTAAGAATTTGCTTATTTGAATGAATGACTCAACCAGAATATTTTGAAGTGTTAAAATTATTCGATTGTGTATTTTCATTCGTTTTAACAGCTTTTTCTTTGTTTATTTTCCAAACAAACATCAGATATAAACAATATAAAAATGTTATATATATATATATATATATATATATATATATTTATATATATATATATATATATATAAATATATATATATATATATATATAAATATATATGTATATATATATAAATATATATATATATATATATATATATATATATATATATATTTATATATATTCAAACATACAAAATTCACAAGTATTATTGGAAAAATTATAATTTTCTGGTGAAATCGTAAGGTGTAGTGAATATGGTAAGCGGGTACCGTGAATGTGACAGTTGTATGTAAGTGTGACAAGATTTATGTTAGTCTTTATAAAAAAGAGTTCAACATATGGGGTGATCAAAAAGGGAAAAAGAAGAAAAGGATACTAGAGTGACTTGCCATATGAAACCATTTATCAGTCAACCCTGGCTATCAGGTTGAATTGCTGTATCAAACTCTAATCCAAATGGGTTCATAAAGTTTTGTGACCTTGAACGGCCGGTGATAATTAAGACAACACGGTGGTATATTTACAAGAGTGAATTTACAGAAGTACAGAAATAGTATGTTACAGAAAGTCTGTGTTCGATACTGTAGCTATGGCTGCCACCACTGACTGCAACGACACTTAGTCGTAACTATATTTATTGTCCCTGGAAGAGTCTATCTATTCGTAAAACAGGGTAGATAAACATCGTACCAGAACATATATCAATTAACTTTGTATAGTATCGCCTTAAAATAATAAATATCGCTCTTCATTTCATTATCTGATTATAACAATACGCTAGTAAACTCCTCTGTATGTGCGTTATTAATTTTCACATCCATTAAAAAATGTAGTTCGTCCGTTCGCCAAAGATTAAATACTAAAATGTAATTGAGAAATATCTGGCGTCGTTGAGTGCCAAAAATTAAGACTTTATCCATTTCAAAATGAATTGTTTAAAAATCTAACAAGACATGATAAATAGAATTCTAGCGTTCCTCAACTTAAAACTGGCATTCCTTTTTCATTTATTTAAAGGCTTTTTAGTTTACAATAAATAAATGTTTATAACCCCGACCAATTCGACTAGCTGAAAAATCGAACCCCTTATCCGTAGAATTCCCAAGATATTGAGAATGTTTTCTACTCCTCTCTAATAAGGTAATTATCCGGACCGCTTGTCCTTTGAATTTCCTCTCTGTTCCCTGTTTCCTCGATTGTATTAAGATGCAAACAATTTAAATGTAACGTGAACAAATATTTTGATGCAGAACTCGAACTTTATAGTGGCCCCTATACATCTGTCCCCTAATTACAGTATGTCTCAGTGGCAATGTGTCTCGTTCGGGGTGAATAAAAGTAACAATAAAGTAATGAAAAAACGATTATGTGTTAAAAAGAAAAAAAGTGTACGCTCGATCTATAACGTTATTGGGGGGAAATAATTTAATAAAAACAACTTTATGCTTAGAATATGGAACTTATTTGTAAATTTATTTTAAAAATTCTCTTAATCTTTAAAATATATAAAATAATGCATTATTTTTTTTGTACCTTTTTAATATTTTTTATTTGAAAAAGATATTTACTGCAGAGACAAAGATGGCGTTTAATTTAAAAATGTTCCACTTTTGAAATAGTATCAGTTGAAGTTCTTTTCTATAAGGGGAATAATTCCTCCTATTTGCTTTGTGTCACTATAAAAAATGTGTTTCCGATAACAAAATTAATTAATTTTTAAAATATTGAAATTGTTATAATAATTCAATAAATTGAAACGTAAAAACGTTCGTTTAATTTAGTAAAAACATCCAGCTGCAAATCCAGCTGAAAATTACTTTTACGGTAAAAAGACAAAAACGACGCTAAGTAGGCGACCTTAGAATATCCAAGGAAGGTCGGCGTTCGTAGAGCGGACGTGTCGCCATGTTTTTATTGCTTATACAATAACGTAAAATCAATAAATAAATCAATCAATTTTATTGGCAAAGTGCAGCAAATCATGCTAAAAGAAGGTTAACATATATTTTATCTATATATCGTCTGAGTGTTTGTCCAAGACGACATTAAAACTGGATATGGTAGGCATCATTACGACCTCCTTTGGCAGGCTGTTCCAGTGAGCAGAAACACGGGCAGAGAATGCTGGCTTTTTTCTTGAGACAAAGGCGACGGTGCTACATTGTTTGCTGGTGACTGCGGAGACCGCGACTAGGTGTTGGGTTGAATAACTCTTCTAAACGTAGATTTATATTCCCGTTGATGATGCTGTATGCTAGAATGAGGTCTCCTCACACCCTTCGCTGCTCAAGTGAGGACAGATTTGGTATTTGAAGCTTTTGCCTTTCATATATTTACCACATATTTACCAATCAAGATTTACACAACCAATTACAACACCCATGGTATAAAAATTATGCTTACCAAATCCACAACTTCTATTCATTTTTAATATTGAGATTACTAATACAAACGCTTAATATATTAGTTAATATACTAATTGACATACACACCCTAATTTCATAACTCAAAATTGACTCAGAAAATTATGACAATATAACATAACGGATGACCTTAATGGCCGACTAGCGTCGTGTAAAAGCGATGTCTTGTCTTAACGGAGATAGTAGCCGCGAATATAGAGGTCCCTTGTCTATCTCTTTCTGTAATGGTACGGTAGCATAACGGCTATCTTCTTTGTGGTGTTATTCGTAGAAGCAGTTTAACAACAGTTATATTAGACCGTATGGTATCTATATTTCTCTAGTCCGTCTCTCGTGTGTGGTGGTGATGAAGTCCTTTGACAAAGGTAGGATTCGCTTTTCAGACAAAACCGAAGACACATAGAGAGAGTGTGTGTGTGTGTGTGAGATAGATAGATAGATAGAGAGAGAGAGAGAGGGGGGAAGGAAATGTATCTTTTTCTTTTGTCCACATCGCCTGACCAATCGTCACAAACTTGGTCAAAATATCAGTCATGAACTTACTTAGAACTGATTTAATTTCGAGATATCTAGATCGAAGTTCAATTTAACGGAAAATGTGAAAGTCAAACTTCGGCTCTGTACATCGTAGGGATTAGCTACTTGGCCTGTATTGTAGCCAATGACGCCCCTCTTTTTATATGACCTTTACATTTAAACTTGAATTTGAAAACTCCCGTGAAAGTCCCGTTTATTCCAAATTGTATGTATGAATATAATGCCTTTTGATAACAAAGCCATTATGTAAAATTTCAGTCTGATCTGATGAATAGTTTTGGGGCTATCAACATTTCCATACCTCGGTAATACTTTATACAATATGAAGCAATAAGACTCAAATAAGTCTTTGAGCAATCTTGTCAGGCTGAAGTGTACATTGTTAAATAATTACTTTTTTACTTAACTTGATTATATCCCAATTCACACACTCCGGTTTTTGAGCTGTCACAATCATATTGTTTTAGAAGATATCTCGGTTTGAAAAAATTTAAATTGTTGAAATTATGGAAAAGGTTTTTGTTTGAGTAATTTTAAATAGGTAGAATTATGAAAACACATTTTTGAGAGTTCCTGAAAGTTTTCAGATTATACTTGGGCTGTTAAAGAAAATGGTAGAATTATGGAAAAGTATTTGGAGAGTTCCTGCACTTATTCAAAAGAGATTTGAGTTGTTAAGAAATGTAAAGAATTGTAGAATTATGGACAAAGTGTCCTATATCGTGGACGTAAGGAGTCTATGGTATATATATATATATATATATATATATATATATATATATATATATATATTTGGAAATAATGTAATCGCAGAGAAATGTAGTTCGACACCTGTAGGATATGCGTGAGTTGACAATGATAGTTGTCTCGTATATGGATAAATTGTACATTGCTTATCATAGACTGACAAAAGGGAAAATAGTCGAGAATTTGCTAGTTTCATGGGAAGATAATAATAGTGATAATGAAAGTAAAAATGATGATGTTGATTATACTAATAATGAAAGTAATAGTGATGATGATGGTAGTAATGAAAGTTATGATTATGATGATGATTATGATGCTAGTAGTAATGAAGGTAATAATGGTGGTGCTGATAATGAAAATAACGATGTTGATAATTATAATAATAGTAGGGGTGGGACGTAATGGGTGAACATTTCAGATTCATGCGAGTAGTATTTTTTGTATTCATTTATACATAAATAACACTACACAATCAAACATTTTGAAAATTTTGCAAAATTCAGAAGGTGCAGGCCAAAAATAGCCGGTAAGGCTTCACGGGACTCAAAATCCATCATTTTTCGGTGAAAAAGTGGTTTCATGCGACCTTGCAGGTCCTAAAACATCCTCAAAAGCTATGAATGGATATAGACAGTTAAATCTGATATAGTACTTTAATTTAGGACTATTTTCAGGCTGTGAAAGGGTTTTCATGAATGTAAAATAGCCAAAAACTAGTGGAAAATAGCCCAAATTACCCGAAATCCTCCGTTAAGCAACCTAATTGGTCCCCAAGCCTCTACAATGGTTATGAATGGGTGTAGATAGTTGAAACCATTGTAGTGTCGAAACCATTGCATTGTATTATATTCAAGCAGTTTAATAACAATTATTTTCTTTTGTTTTCAGTTCAGTTCAGTTTAGTTGAGAAGATAGGATGAGTTGAACAAAGTACAAGTATGATGATTGGGATTTCACTTTGCTTGAAAACCTCTTAACTGTACATGAGTGCGTTTTGGCCATAGTTCATCATGCTCCAACTTATGGATCTACAAAACAGAAAGAGCATCTCCATCAATTTTCTCTGTGTCTGCTGGCTCACTGGCAAAGAGCATTTTGAAGAGACATTAAACTAACAACAATAAAAGGAGTGAAAGATTAACATGATCGATACTTGAGAGAGTACAATAGCAAAGTTCAGAAGGGCCGTGGATCAAAGAGGTCAAACTTGATTCAATGGAATACAAAACATCACATTCTTTTCAATATTCTGGGAAAGGGTGTTGACGTGGAGACGTTTGATGCAAATGAGAAACAGTTTTTCTTTGATCAAGTTGCACTCAACCGGAAGGTCATAATTGACAACATGCATATCGATGAAGAACATGAATCAATAGTTGTTGAGACGGAGGAAAGGGAGGAGCAAGAGATGGCTATTTCAGTTACAGAGGAAGAAGAAAGAGTTACAATAATGAACAGTATTCTCGACGATAGTGATACTAATATCAATTTTGCGGTCAGGGAGGGTACGTACCACAGTCAGCTTTAATGAAGTTGGAGTTCAAACAGATATGACTTTCAATCTCCGTGAAGGAAGTAAAACATTTACTGACTCCATCAAGATTGCACTGGCTGCTTCCTCATCAGCCGCTAAAATTTCTACAAAAGCAGCACGGATGGCGTATAAGGTTGCGACTGAGAAACATCTGGGGTTGAACTACGCTCTGAAAGCTGATGTTGAAAAAGATGAAGTTGAACCGCCGAAGAATAAACGACCTCACACTGAGGAAGAATATATACAATATAAGTATGTTCTCCCATCAACAAAGACAATTCGGAAGATGAAGCACTTGATGGCAATACAGGAAGAAAGGAATGCTGCCTTAGCACATCTTGATACTACTCTATCTGATGTGGTAACCTTCCACTATGACACCACAACCCGCAAAAGACTAAATGGTGAGTGGCCATACTTGGTGATTCAAACTTCCAGTGGGAAGAAATTTTCTCTGCGTTCACTAAACATGGCAGTTGAAGATCGAAGGAACATTGTAAATCTTTTTTTTGGCATTACTTAATCGTTTGTCTCTGACAGTAGGGTGCAATAAATCTTTGATTTGGGAAAAACTGACAGCTGTCATGACAGACTCCGTTCAGAAGAATCTCCAAATTGAACAGCTGATCGCTGCGTCTCTCTCTTGCAATCATGTACCTCTACATCTCCTATGTGTGTACCACACATGCGAAGCTTTTAATGTTGGAAATCTTTTAGTTTTGAAAGATTTTGAAGAAAAGTCAGATCTGAAAAGAAAGGTGTGCAAACGTAAGCCAACCCTTCGTTCATTCTTGTCAAAAGGTGTCGTTGTAGCAGCAATCAATGCTCTGTGTAAAGTGGTGACCAATGATGGGCATAAATCATCCATCTATGACGAATTAGACGACATCTTGTGCAAGCGAAACAAAACGAAAAAGTTCAGCTTGTATAAGGAAAGACGATTTGCTTTGCTGGGCTACAATGCAACTGCATTTATACATCACTTCGATGATTTAAAAGCAACGTTCGACGCAACAAATTCTGCCAATCAACTAGTGCAAGCTTCTGAGCTTTACCTGCAGATTGATTACATAAAGACAGCGTTGCAGTGTCTTGCTTGGTTCAACTACAAGATCACACTTCCCTTTCTGAACATGTGTGAGATGGAAAATCCGAAATCTCTGTTGCGTATCCTTCCATTGCTGCATGACGACCTTGTTAATTGTCAGATGGAAACATTGACAAGGTATAAAGTCGACTACTCTTTCAACGTTAATGAACCAGACACGCCATTGGGAATACACATCACAAACAGATTCTGTAAACAGGCAGCTGTGGATCTGAAACGTTAACGTGGACGTGAGTATGGAATTGTAGATGTCGATGAAAACAATCAAAGAGCAACATATCTCACAAAGGTTTACCCTGAAGCTGCTGAAAAACTTCCTGACCACAATCTTTTATGTGAACGGGATTTGTCACGTATGGATAAACTTGCCATCCATGCTGCAGCATGCTCCAATCGAAAATTCACCGCCAGTGGTATGAAAGACGATATGACGTTGTACCAGACCAACATATCATCAATTGAGAAAGAAACCAGAGCCATAGCTAAGTTGATTGATGTCGAAGAACAAAAATGGTTCTATGCTCAACAGGAGATTACGAAGGTAAAGCTTGCAGAAAAGCGCCGAAAAGGTATCCACTCACACAAATATAATCCAGATCATTCCATGCAATGTGCTCGGTGCTTGGGACATGAGTACACGCCAAACCAAGTTCGAAGTCGAGAATTGGGAAATCATTGAAGGTTTAATTCAGTCGATGTACAAGTAATTGGCTGATCTCCTGTGCAGTTCCCCATGGATTTCCACAACTTCAATTGACTATTTCATGACATTTCATAGCCATTAAGGATGTTTTATTAAATTGACTGCATTATCCACTATTTGGTTTATATGATTCCAGCGGTGTCATTTAGATACGTAGTTTGCGGTGCGTTTTTAAACATTTTGGCTGAAATTTCTACCCTGAGGGCTCCTAAAACCCCAAAACTGATGTTAAACTATAGTGTCTAGTCAGTTTGAAATATCTACAGCTATGTATAACCATTGTAGAGGCTTGGGAACCAATTAGGTAGCTTAACAGAGGATTTTGGGAATTTTTGGCTAATTTTGGCTATTTTTCACTAGTTTTTGGCTATTCTACATTCATGAAAACCTTTTTACAGCCTTAAAATGGTCCTAAATTAAAGTACTATATCACATTTAACCATCTATATCCATTCATAGCTTTTGAGGATGTTTTAGGACCTGCAATGTCGCATGAAACCACTTTTTCACCAAAAATGATGGATTTTGAGTCCCGTGGAGCCCTAACGGCTATTTTTGGCCTGCACCTTCTGAATTTTGCAAAATTTTCAAAATGTTTGATTGTGTAGTGTTATTTATGTATAAATAAACACAGAAAAATACTACTCGCATGAATCTGAAATTTTCACCCATTACGTCCCACCCCTAATAATAGTGAAATTAGTGATGATGAGGATGATGATAGGAATGATGATGATTTGTTAGAGAACCGGTACTACATCATACAGTTATTCAGAATTAAATAATATGAGAAGGAAAGACCAAGAACCAACTTAGATCTCGACAATGCATGATGTTCAGATAGTGGAGAGCAACTAAACATGAACTGAACCTTCCAGTTGCCGGAAAATGTTCACTGTCATCATGATAAATGAAACTATTATACAACTGAAGTGGATTAAAAAACGAAGAAAAAACTATTTTTTACATGTGCATCGTTTCGCAGCTGTACCGGAGGACTAGCAAAATGGAAATAAAGTGTGTATAGATTTTTAAAAAGCGTGAACCATTTTGTAAAAGAAATGAAGAAAGGAAAATGTATATAAAATGAAAATAAAATATTTTTACGAAAAATGATGCATGTGTAAACAAACATTACATCTTAGACCTTTATTGATGAACTATTAGATTTTGTACATGTATTGTATTCTTTTCTCGTCGGGGCTGTCTGGAAGTGATTTTGTTTTCTCTTTTTCAGCAGAACTTTGTAAAATCTTGCAAGAGGCAGCATTTGTCACGTAGGGATGAGCGGGGATGTAAACATGCACTATTTGGCATGTTTAGTGAGTTGCATGACGCAATGCATGCGATCAGTTGGCTTGCTATTGGAGAGATATTTAATCAAGACAAGAGAAACTAGCTAAGAAATAAGAAATATGTCTGGTTTAGGTTTGATCACCTAGAATTTGATTTTTATACTTGGATAGGTTAATATCTCTTTAAAGGGGCTCATGTAGAGAGTTAATTACTTAAAAAAGTAATGTGCGATCAGATACAGGGTACATAGGCAGTCGTTCTTTTCACATCCATAGATAAAGCTGGACATTATCTTAAAGTGGATAGCTGGGTGGTATTCGACAAGAGACTCCAATATCTAAATATATTCCATTAGATGAGCAGGTGGGGATAGGTCAGTGTGATTTAAGTGTCCTCATGGCCATATTTTCTGTCTGTGTTTTGATTAGGTCAGGCTAGGAATTTTCATTTGAAAGTCTGCTGTTCGGTCGAAAAAAAAACGAGTATCATAGTAATCTTAAAATAAAATAAAACTTCGTTTCGTGTTTTAGAATGGAGTTACAATTTTATTTAGAAGGAGAATCTTTTTTGCAGCAGTTACTAAGATCACAAAATTTACACTGCAATCGGTGTCGGAATGGGTGAACGACTTTTGACAAGCACGACGAGAGGACAATAACGGCCTGTGTAGTGAACGCGCACAGACGCACGTACATAACTTTTTTTTTCTTTTCAATAAACCTTTTTATGAATTAACATCGGCGTCTGAGTGGTTTGTATAAGGGTTTATACACGCATCGGTAATTAAAAACGCAACAATAGAGCTAGATTATTTTGAATTCTACAGGCAGGAAGTAATATTATCTTGATTTTAAATATTTAACTAAATTTAGATTATAGCATCGGGTAATCCCTTCTCAAATGCTACCCATGATCGTTAAGAAGTGTTGGGAATACGACGAGGTGTTGTTCGTGATGTATAGTTGTTTTCACCAGATTGGTGCAAAACCACAAACTTTTAATGACTCGTTGGAATGGCTGCTGGAACACTTTAGTGATTGATTCATTAGTAGGAGGTGTGATCTAAAAAATCTTCACACTCATCGGATCGTAAACCCCTAAAATCTTTATCTGAGTGATTATCACAAAGATAATGTGTTACGTCTGATATTTACCGCTGAATATAATAACAGACTAAAAATAATCAATGGACGAAGTACGAAACTGAACAGATTTCTTAAGCCAATTTACAGATTAAACGATAATGTAGAAGCTGTTGAATGCGAAATGGTAAAGTCCGCGATTGCGAGGCACTTTTGTTTATCTCTCAAACTGTCTTTGCAGACTTTCACTCTAAGGGCAGATAATTGTCTCTTCTTGGGTGCAAGGGAAATAATTCAGTCTTTCGAATATTGTTTTTTTTTTTTAGTTTTTGTTTTTAGGCTGACGCCTAATATAATGTCTATCAAAATAATCCTTAGATCATACCTTAAGTGAAGAGGGTCACCGCAGCTAAAACCAGGTCAGTGCCAAGAGATAAGTATGTCAGAGTTATTGACAACTATACACGTGTGCTTACCATTGGACGACGATAAAACAACAACTATTGGGCATTCATGACTTAAAATTGGTGGACACGTCAGGTGTAGACTGTAAGTTATTTGTATCAAATATGGTTGGATTGAAGCAGGGATTGTCAATTTTAAGTACGATTCCACGAGTGTCACATTGTGCGATCATCCTATGAAATCTCCTAATGGGAGCTTAACTCGACGAATAACTGAAGCTGTATGACATCTATTTCCACATATTTTTAATTGTATGCTGTTATTTAGGAGTCTAGTTGTGCACTGTCTTAATATTATGAATCTATGTTATATATTTAACTTAACGATGAGTGAATAAACCATCACAAATCCGTGTGGTCGTCGAAACCAGGTGCATGCTTGTCTGTGAATAAAAATCACTCGAAAGCCGTTGTTGATTTATACAAAAAATGTTTTTTTAAAGAGAAACAGTCACAGAAAACATCAGAGAGACGGACTTCTTGTACGCGTGGGGGAGAGAAAGACACACAGATAGATGGACGGATAGCTCGTCTAGCTACTAGTTACATTGTACGCGCCCGCCCTTCATTCATTAAGAGCAGCACCCCGGACACGTCTTTACTCCTTGAAATTTCGCTAGCTAAGATACCGAAAATCACTGCGCGGAAATCACGTGGTTTCGCGACTTCCGTCTGTGGTCACCTCTAACCCTTAAAAGTTTCACTCAAATGTTTCTATTCAAACACGACCCTCGGGACGGGCATTTCAACTAGTCTCATATATGTTAAATAAGCTGAGCGGAATCTGACGTTTACACATAGAGCACGTTTTAAATTATGCCTTTCACAAATAACACGTTCCATGTTGATCTCATTGGAGACCAAACGGAAGCCCGTTTTCATTACTCACGGTGCTAAGCATTGGATAGAGAATAACAACACGGTCGCTAACCGAATCATATTTATTGAATAACACGTTTAATTAGATATTTCTATGGCTTATAGATTTGCGAAGTTGTTCAACTTTGGTGAACATTTCTGTTTGGTATGATCGTGTTAATTATGTTATTTGATGCAAATTCAGACCATAGAATATTTGAATCAATAAACAGGATAAATTTATGAATGCACGTGGAAAAAAATCTTCATGTACAATCAATCCCATACAGTAAAATTGAAAACTAATATAGTCGGTAATTTTTATATATTCTTTAATAAAATTTTAATCAGAATATACCACATGCTGTCTGCCTCTTTGGCTATATTTTCTACTACACTCTACGCTCTCTTTCTCTTTCTCTCTCTCTCTCTCTCTCTCTCTCTGTGTCTATCTCTCCTTCTCACTGTCTGTCTATCTTTCTATTTCTCTTTGTCTCGCTTTCCCTTTATCTCTCTCCCCTCTCTCTCTCTCTCCTTCTCTCTCTCTCTCTCTCTCTATATATATATATATATATATATATATAATTATATCTTATCTTGAAAAGAAAATGCTCAATATACAAGATAGAGCGGTAATATTAGAAAATGAGTGATGAGAATACAAATTGGACAAACTACAATAACAATTAAACTAATTCTTACATCGGTTTTACTACCACAACAATTTCCCGAAGACTAACCTTACATCTCTCTTATACTAACTTTATTTGCCAACACCTAAAAACACATAGCTGCCCCTTCTAAATATAGAAACATACTAGTTAACAATACTAAAATAATACACCACAGTACCAACACCAAAACATTACGAATTCTTGAACCCATTTACATAAAAATTAAACATCCAGTAATCAATAATGTGAATTACGAAACTAGTTACAATATTTTACAGTGTCTAGCATAGTAATGAACATAACCAAATTCTTAGCCATTAAGGAATTATACGTTTGAATCTTTAACGTGCTCAGAACGTAATGAAATTCTTAACGGTGAAGCAATCACACTTTTTAATCTTGCACTCTCTTTGAACGTAATCACGCTCTCATGTAAAATCTCAATATTATAGACGCTCATTTAAGTTGTAAATTATTGGCCGTTATAATAAAAAAAAACTAAACAAGAAACACATATTTAAAAAAAAACAAAATTAACTCCGCCTAGAAAAAGGAAAGAAAATGGAACAAGAAACACATGGAACTTACGTACAGAAATTTGACAGAAACACTAAATGGACCATTCGAAAAATTGAAAAAATTGAAAAAAATCTAATCAAGCAAAAACGCTCCGTGTTATTTAATAATGTTTGCTTAAATATATATATATATATATATATATATATATATATATATATATACAAAATGAACAATCTTTTAACATGAAACATTTAGAATAGCAGATTTCTATAGTACATGTTCCGCTTCCTTCTTCTAATATATAAGAGCAACTTTCATTTTCCGGTAACACCTAGGGTGCTGCGAGCTGATCGACTACCTTTTTTGAGATATTTAAAAAGAAGATTGTCTCATTATAAATTATTAATGTCGTGCATTTTCTCAGATCACATTCAGTAATTATAACATACGCTCACGTATATCTGTGAAGGCGCTAAAATGGCACCCATTAGTTTTTGTTTTGGATATCAATTTTATACTAAGAGATGAAAGCAGACACGATTCTTCCTACGAGTGGGTATTAAAAAGAAAAACACCTCTTTGACAAGGAGGTTTGTTACCCATTGAAGACATGATATTTAACAGGCGCCGACAATTATATAAAATTAGTTTCCGTTGTATGAGTCTGGCCGTAAGAAATAAAACAGCAAAGATTTTCCTTGATGTTTTAATAATGTTAAACAAGGGGTTTCATTGAATACAAACACTTATAACAAAGATGTTTGAATTATGTTCAAGATTTTATATTAAACAGACAAACTTTTCTATAAACAAGATTTCTGTTGTATGAATCACATTTTGATAAAGACAATAAGATCAGATTTATGCGTGACACAAAATATCTCTATATAAAGTAAGGTATGATAAAGAAAGTATGTATGCATCAATGTTTTGTCTTTATTATAAGACTTCCTCAGGATTATTGTCTGACAAAAAACACACACAAGTACAAAATGTTGGAAATGGATAGCTGGTGGCGGCTGATGGCTCAACCCCCCCGGCCGCTTAAGCAGAACATACAAATAGATGATGGCAGTGGTAAGCGGCGGTCGGAGTATCACATCATTAAGAAGTGGGAGAAGTATTACAATAAATGTGGAGTTAGTGGGGGTGAACATTGGTAGCGGATCGAATTAATTTAAATTATGAAGGAGGAGGAGATACGAGATATGCCCATTGAATCTTTTATAATTAAGCCTTGAGATGAGAAAAACGGGAGGTTAAGATGTTAGGGTCGTATAATAGGACGATGCAGGAGGTGATGGCGGCGAGGACGAGATAAGGGCGAGAAGCAAGATCCGGCGTGGGGAAGGTCGCCGGCACCTATCCATTCCAAACATTTTGTACTTGTGTGATGTTTTCTTCAGACAATCATTCTGAGGAAGTCTTATGATGAAGATTAAACGTTTATGAATACAGAAATTATATTTTTCGGTTTTTCATTTTTAAATTTCCAAAGTTAGGTATGTGTATATGTTTATATATTTTATATACAGGATTAACTCCTAAAACAATTAACCGATCATTATGAATTTTGGAACACAACTGCAAGGCGTAAGAGATAATAGTGTGCAGATGTTGCAGATGTAGAAAAGTTGCACTTTGAAACATTTTCGTTGAATATAATATTAAATAGGCATTTTTTTGGGAATGTGTCATATTTGAAACAAAAAGTATTTAACGGTTAAGCTTGAATATGTAGACATTTTATAGAATTCTAAATCATGTAATGGATTTTGATAAAACAGAAAATGAATTCTACATTAGTAGTATCATTATATCTTGATTGTAATTTTAGTAAGGAGTCATAAAAGTGGTGCAAAACTGTTCTGTCCGAGTAATTTATTTTACCCGTCTTGCGACGTGTATTTTCTCATTTTATATACAATTATAGATGTCTATTAAAAGCTTAGTTTCTGTTTCATTTATCTGGTTGGAAGAAGATGGAGTTTAGATTAAGTTTTTATAGATAATATTAAACCGACATACTATTACGTGTTATAGAGCAGGGTTACTCGTGTATTACATCAAATACCAGCGCCAGCCGTGCACGAGCGTTGTCCGGGAAAAATAAAGAACTAAAGAAACTCCTGATCCCACCTCTAACATTCGATATAAGTATTTTTAGTCGATATTTCTAACTATCTATAAGCCTTAATTATTAAAATTATAAATAACATTTAAACGTTCGTATTATTTAATAACGAATAAAGAGCATAAACAAAGTAACGTACTTATGTAAACGAGAGGAAATTTTGTGTTTTTAATTTTTAGGAGAGTAGAGAGTATCCTAAATAATAATAGTACCAATACAGAGAGACAGGGGGAAGGTACTATTTTATAGGAATACAAATATTTGCAAATAAAGTAATTTTTATAGGTATTAAATTAGAAAAGTAAGCGAATAGTTTATTTGAATAATAAGTAAAATCTGAATAAAATTAAAATTATAATAAAATAATGAGCATTGCAACGTCCATGTTATTTTTTTTTAACTAAGAACGGATATCATCATATCAACGTACATAGTAACAACTGATATTTGTTAGTATATTTCGGATTATTCGGAGTATTCTTCTCATCTTAAGTGTTATTCTCACAACGTTTCCACTGATGTAACCTCCGACCTTCTTCAGGTGTATTTTGCCGAACTCGGGAATTCTTTCTGTCGAACTTGGCAATCTGAACGAAATTTTGAACGGAACTCTTTTTTTCTTAATCCACGGGGGTAGCTTTCTCTTGTTCCGTCAGCCATGACTGTGTAGAAGATTAAATCAATTCGTAATTGTATTCTTAGTATCGCCCGTACTGGGGATTGAACCCTCAACCTCCAGAAAAGTGTCAGTTAGAACTGAATTTTACTTAGTACTTTATCTGTTGTTTGCTCGAAGCTAAGCGATCTGAACTAACTAACTCCTACTACGATAAAAATGCATGCATCATCTTTTCTTAGTATGTAGACCAAGAATCGAATACGAAACAAAATTCCTTTTTTATTATTAAATACGACTTCAAAACAAGTAATTGCAGGGGAAGCTTTATTATGTATATTCGAAGAACGTCATTGAGAAAAACACACTGTAGCTGTTTGTCAATTATTTGTGATATGGAAATGTAAGTTTGGAAAGTCCATATATCAGCCACGTAATTGTTGCTATGCATAGTGATTGATATGAAGCTGGCAGACTATGTAATAGGAAAAAGTGACCCTAGGTAGATGTCTATCGTATTTATGTTATGATGTTGTTGCTCTAAAGATAATAACTTATTACTCTGAGCATTGGACACTCCTACTCCCGATCTGAAAATAGAAAGCAAGGAGAAAACAGCTGAATAGATAAAATAAAAAAGCGGTTAATTTGAACGAAACTAATTTTTTTTTAGAAAACTCGGAACAATAATCGTACAACAGCAGATTGAAAGCATAATTCTATATCCTGCTAATTATTATGGAGCTACATCGGTCAAGCAAATAGAGAACATCTTATCATACTTTAGATATAAGATAATACCATCGATCAACATTAATAATGATCCTATTGTTCGGGATAACTTATTTGCAATTAAACAACTTTATTCATGTCTATTACGCAATAATAACTTAGAGTGTTAAAACAAGCCTTTTAAAATTATTTTAATTATTTTTTAATGATTCATTATTGTTTTGTAATTTATTACTATCTTTAAAATAAAGCAATTGCATTTTCCCCTATTTCCTATTGGCCATTATAATTTTCAAGTCAATACCTGCATATACTAAATTGTTCCGCCAGCCACTAAGCCAATTCATGATGCGCATTTTCAGAAAATATTCCTTCGTTTTGTTCCCTTTCAAAATTGTATACATTATTTCCGACTCACTAGCTTCTCCTAAAACAGTTATATACACACAATGTTTGAGATGTTTTCACTCTCACGTTCACATTTACTCCCACAGCCACCCATGTCACCTTAATTGCCATTTATGGGTTTATTTATTGAGTCTAACTCTTTTTGTATTTCATTTCTATGCTATTCCTATTGTATGTTACGTACTATTCATTTTCAAACGAAATAAAACAAGTTCACTTAAATTCCGCGGTATTTCTTCCGGTAATAACATATTAGAGGAAAACTCACTTAAAATATTCATACTTTTAACTATTCATACTTTCTTTTTAAATTTTCTTTCACAGTTTTCTAATCATAGGATTTATGTAAAAAATCTTTTTCGGGCCTTGCCGATTACATAAGGCTACTTACTCTTATATACACATTTTATGCGGGAATAACGGAATAGATCGTACCAAACAATTTACGAACATAAATTAAAAAAAAAATTACTCGTTGGCTGTTCCTGCATTTTTCACACAAGAAATTCGTATTTTCTTTTGATTTACTTACTTTTTCCTTCATTATTTAAAAACAAACATTTCTTTTAATATTAAGGCGTTTTCTTTCCTTTTTTCTGTTTTTTTTTTACATTATAATTTTTCCTGAAACGTACTGTGTGTGACTAACAATTTATGTACTTATTTATTGGTTTTGAAACTGTAATATATACGTTTGATCTTACTCTTCGACATCACTTACACCTTCTTAGGTCGTTCTAAGTTTTGGGGGATAACCGACGGCACCAAGAAAGACAAATAGTTATATTATTAATATTAGTAGTAGTAGTAGTAGTAGTAAGAGGAGTAATATTATTATTTTTATTATTATTATTATTAGTAGTAGTAGTAAGAGGAGTAATATTATTATTTTTATTATTATTATTATTAGTAGTAGTAGTAGTAAGAGGAGTAATATTATTATTATTATTAGTAGTAGTAGTAGTAAGAGGAGTAATATTATTATTATTATTATTAGTATTGTTATTATTATTATTATTAGTATTATTATTATTAGTAGTAGTACTAGTAGTAGTAGTAGTAGTAGTAGTAAGAGGAGTAATAATAATATTATTATTATTATTAGTAGTAGTAGTAGTAGCAAGAGAAGTAATATTATTATTATTATTAGTAGTAGTAGTAAGAGGAGTAATATTATTATTATTATTATTATTAGTAGTAGTAGTAGTAAGAGGAGTAATATTATTATTATTATTATTAGTATTGTTATTATCATGGTTTATTATTATTATTATTATTATTATTATTATTGCCAACATCATTATTGCCATTATCAATATCAATATAATTATTATTATCATTATTAATGTAAATACATTTAATGTATCAGCTTTATATTTATTGTTGTCATAATAATCATTATTATTTTAATTATTAGAATTCTTTATTTTGTATTTATTAATTATTTTTCTTTTATTATGATTATAATTTGTTATTATTTTCATTATTGTTCTTATTATTCAATTTTATTATGTAATCGGCTAATGGCCATGAGACATTTTATTCAAAGATCATATTTTTCAATTTTACCATACTTAAATAACATTACTGTTTTAGACATATGAATTGCGCGTAAATGTAATATAAATTGTGTAAATGTTATGTGTATGCATATGTATAAATATTATGTGTATGCATACTTGACGTGCAAAAGATATATATGCTCTATGAGCAATTTGATATTTGATTACACTGACACATATTTCTTTCTCCCACAAAATGTCATAGACAGAGACATATGCCTTCTCCCCCACATCATGTCATCATGTCATCATGCCATCATGTTATTATGTCAACTAGTTTATATCTAACATACTTACATCTAGCGATGTAAACAGTTAGAAGTCTCATGTTAACTGATTTAACCTAAATCAGACGACGTTTGAAATATAAATATAAGAAAATTTAACAGTAAGACTGTTCAAAAGTTATATTTTGGATGTAGTCATGTAACCTTTACGGATAGTAATTTTGATTCGTTCTTCAAAATGAAAACAGAGAACAGACTCTTTTCTTTTGCTGATTTTACTGATGATCGAACATTTCTAAAATTGCATTTTTTTAATTCCTTTTCGTCACTTCAAGTGAACTGCCTTTTCCGTATATATATATATATATATATATATATATATATATATATATATATATATATATATATATATATATATATACATAGAGAATGGTAGTCTGCTTGAAGCATTGCAGGGACTTATAATAACTGTGTTAAGAAGGCTGAAGGCAATGGAGTTAGCCAGATTGATGAGAAGTTGGAAATAACAAAAATAAGCAATCGAAGGAGACGACTTACTATTTATTTTTATTTTCAATCTTACATAAACAGCAAGTGTTATATCAGCTTTGTGTGCCTGTCCGGATGTTGATTAGGAATCATTTGATATTTCGGGCGGGAAAAAATGGACACAAAACCAAAGTCCGACTGCGTGGAATTCGCCAAAATGGATGCCAGAGAGTAGGACTGGTACAAATCAGTTCCGCAAAAAATGATAAATTCATAAATTTTGAATTTCTTAAAATTATGTTCTATATAAAGATATTGTGTTCAAAATAGGTACATCATATTAAATTAATTAATTGTATATTATATGGTTATAAATCAACTGTTTTTTGTAATAATATATTTTTGGGGGAAACATTGATATAAGGAATTTTTTCTACCGTAAACGTTTTCGTTTTTTATGCTTTTCTGTCTTTTCCCTGACATGTCATTGTACTAGAAAATTAAAAACATGCTTGAAAACCTTCATTGTCTGAATAAATTATGCTTAATCCAATGAAGTATGTGTTTGTATGTATCTATTATGTGTGTGCGTGTCTATGTTTAGAACAGGCCGTAAAAATACTATTTTTACTGGAAAATAAAGATATATTCGCTAGAATCTGCTTTTTCACATTGTCTATTTATAAATGCTCTCGAATTATAAATTAATATCTATTGAACTGAAACACTAGGTTTAAATAAGAATAAATAACTAATATATATATATATATATATATATATATATATATATATATATATATATATATATATCATCACTCAATAAGCCCGGGGCTGATACGTAGATGGCGCCAGTAATAAAAAATCAATAAAATTACTATAAAGCGCTTACCTTCAAATGACACGTGTCAAAATTTTAGTCGAATCAAATTATTAGTTTACAAATTACAGTTATTTAAGTGAAGCTACTCTTGCAAATTTTGAAATCAAGACAAATATCTGAATTTCGTGTGTTGATAAAGCAATGCTTTCTGATGGAAAATACTGTTCAAGCATAGCAATGGGTTGATAGGTATTAGTCAGACTCTGCTCCGTGAAAAACAACGGTTAAGAGGTGGTGTACTGACATTAAACTCTGTCTTACAAGCATAAATAATGCTGAATTCCTAGGTTGCCAAAATTCCACAGCTTCCGGGAAAACATAATAAAGTCTACGAACTCGTTTTGTCCCGTCGTAAATTCAAGTAGCGTTAAAGGGATAAAGAAGTTAAAAATATCAGAAAGCAGTTTATACACGATTTTTCATAAACATTTGTCAATGATAAAACTGTGTTCGAAGTGGGTTCTGCGTTTCCTCACAGTCGATCAAAAACAAAAGTGCGTCGACGATTCAACGAAACAAACAGGAGCGTTTGTGTCAATATGTTACAATGGATTAAACATGAATACACCACTTTACACCGGAGTACAAGTGTTAGTAAGCTGAGTGGACAAAAGCTTGTGAAATCCATCCAAAGCTACAAAAGACGTAAACATCAGCAGACAAGGTGTTAGCCTTCCGTATTTTGAGATGTGAAATGTATTTTTTCATCGATTACCTCGAGAAAGCAAAGAACCAGCTAGAGCGAATATTATATTACATTATTAGCGCGATTTAAGGAATAAATCGACGAAAGCCAACCACAGATGTAAAGGAAAACAGTTCTCTTTCACCTAGACAATGCACCGCTTCACAAGTCGAACTCAACGATAACAGAACTACATGAATTTCACTTCGAATGGCTTCCGAACTAACCTTAGTCTCCAGATCTGCCTACCAGCGACTACTGACTTTTGTTGATCTTAAATGAATGATCCGGGAAAAGTCATATAAAAAAATTGAGATGTATCCTGAGGCCAAAGACAAATCATTCTACCAAAAAAGCTATCAAATTGTTAGAGAAGCGTAAAAATCGGTTTATCACCCTAGAATGAGACTATGTTTCTGTATGAATTAGAATTTTCCCTATAAGTTTCTTTAATGGTTAGGCCCTGGACTTATTGAGTGGTGAGTTTTAATTTTTCAAAAATTCATAATAGATTCCTCTTTACATGTTTTGTATTTGATGTTTAATGTTGTGTTGAATGCTACACGTGTTTCTGGCGTCCTTCGCCGTCTTCAGGTATTTACTAATGAGAAAACTGTAACTTAATTCTTTTATTGAAAGTCCTCTGTGTGTGTGTGTGTGTGTGTGTGTGTTTATGTGTTCTCTACTTATTTCCATTTTGACTATCATCAGTTTCTTTGAATCCAATGAAGTATGTGTTCGTCCGTATTTATTCTAAGTGTCCTTGCATGATTATGCTGACCGTTTTAAGAGCATCTGTGCTTAGGAGAGATGATCTCTAGAGTATCGATATGGGTGTTGCGTTTCTCTGTGTGTATTTATCTTCTTTCATGTGTATGTGTGAGTGTATTTGTGTCTTCTTACATGTGTGTAAACCTTTGCGTGTCTCTCTCTTTTGTGTGCGCGGATTTATTGCTTTTGGTGCGTGGATCGATCATAAAACCATTAGTGCGGGGAAGCATCAACGTATAACTTCACTGCATTTGTATATATATATATATATATATATATATATATATATATATATATATATATATATTGTATGGATTGGGCTGGTGAATCTCTGTCCCATTTGAGAATTCTTGATAAGGTGCAGATACATATTTGTAATTTCTTATTCTCTGCACCCTCTTTCTCACAGATGTGATGTTGCTATTTCACTTTTTTCTATAAATACTATCATGACATGTGTTCTTCAGAATTATGGGATCTATTTCCTGCTTCTTTTGTCATAGCTAGTTTGACCTTTTGGTCTAGTGGTTTGCATCAATACGTTGTTTTGATACCTCATACTAATACAACTTCCTATTCCAGTAGCTTATTCCCAAGACATTCAGGCTTGTAGAACTCTCTCCCTGCTGACTGTTTTTCTCCTACCTTCTTTTCAAGACAAAGGCCAATAAGCATCTCATGTCTTTGCAATAATTTTATTTTTTACATACAGTGGCTTCATGCTTTGCCTGGAGCGATTTCCATCAATATATATATATATATATATATATATATATATATATATATATATATATATATATATATGCATATATATGTATATATATATATACATATTTATATATATATACATATATATATACATATATATGTATATATATATATATATAATAAGGAGAGGTAGTTTGCTTGAAGTATTGTTTGTAATACGTATTAGAGGGGTATTAGAAGGCTATCACAATGCAAGAAATGGAAATATGTCGGCGTTGAGATATAAGACAAAAACAAGTGATTTAAATTATATATTTTTTCAAAAACTTTTTTAGGAATTTTTTTCTATATAGCAAGTCTTACTTGATTAGGCAAGACTTCAACACTGACGTGTTCTATAATATATTTCGAGGACGACCTCTTTGTCAAATGGTAGGTGTTTCAAATCTCAAAAAACGTGTGGTTGGCAATATTGCTTATAACGCAGTAAATATTAATATCCGTGCAAATGTAATAAAACTAAAACTATAACTGATTTTTTAAAATGATTTTAATTACTTATTTAATTTATTTTTTAATTTTGTTTCTGAATATTTTATATTTGAACCCACCGATGAAGTGCCACATATTTATATAAAATAATATATATATATATATATATATATATATATATATATATATATATATATATATATATATATATATATTATACACTTCTAGCGTAATGCGTCCCTTATGTGTGCGAGTGTGTGTATTTATTATGTGTCTTAGCTTATTGTGTGTAGATTGAGCGGTGTGTATATATGTTTCCTGTAGTAACCGTGTGAGTGTGTTTGTGTGTGTGCTTTTACGTTCTACATGATTGTATGTTTTTTTTGTATTTAGGTGCACCTGCCTTTGATGCATTTATACTATTCATCGTGTTTACATCACACCAAACGACGATCGTTTTACCACCTAATGTCGTCAACGGTCCAAATAAACACTTTTAATGAATCAATATTGAACTTTATGAGAGCAGTTTATAGGTGGAGTGTTTTTCAATTGTCATATTTAAAAATGTAACGATGATCTTAAATAAGAAACGTTCATCTTGACAATGTTCTATAGAATGAGGCGTTAAACACGATAATTATAATGGGGAAAGGTTGGACGCGAGAAGTCGGGACGGAAAATAGAGAGGAAAGAAAGAGAGCAGAAAATTGAGATAAAGAGACAGAGAAATCACACATCGAAATGTGAGAAGGAGATACAAAAGCAAGAAAAAAGAAGGATCAAATAAAAAGAGAGTAATTATTACGTGGGTATAGAATTTGAGAGAGAAGAGGGATAGAAGTAGGAAAAGTTAAAAAGGAAGAAGAAAAAGAAGATTAAAAAAAATCAAGTGATTGAGATAAAATGATGGCGATATAAAGAGAAGAAAGAAAGTGCGTGAAACGGCCAACATGATAAAGAGAAAGAAAATAAGTGTGTGTCGTAATGGTCTATTAATGCATCAAGTGTGGTGCACTGTGTGTTGCGTGCTCGTCACCTTCCTATTGCAGTCTCCACTACTGGATAGTCTCGGCGAAAAGGAAGCAGAGTTCGTATGTCTTCCCTGCCAGTACATAGCCTCTCTATAGGCAAGTTCCATGAAATGCCTCCCCGTGACGACACACGCCAATTGAGTACCTTGCGGACTCAAGCAGAACTACAGGAGACTCGAAGGTGATCTGCTCCCAGACATACGGCATGAAGGCCAATCGCTTTATGGACAAGCCCTGATGCCCATGAACAGGCCCCCAGCTATGGGTAAATAGTACCACTGCCTTATGGTTATTCGTTGGTTCGACAAAAGCTAAGGGAGTAAACCCCAACAGGAAATCTTGAGTGTAGCTTCAAAGACAGACAAGCGCTGTACTAAGCTCTTCTCTGGCAGCTACTGGTGCCGGACGTACTGATACTTCCATTCCTCTGGGAAACATCTGCAAGACTGAGAGGGAGATTCTGACGATTGGGCAACTCAGTCTCTCCATAGATCTGCCCTGGCTAGCGCCCTAGATGGAAAACTTCAACTATGCATCAGTATAGGACTAAACAGTGGAGCGACAGTTACCGGTTATACGCCTACAGCCTAATTGGCGTACAGCTAAGCGCCAGGAGTCGATATTGACGGTGGGATAAGTTATTTAAACTCATTCGACAGCTACCGCTCGCCATAAAGCCGATCGCCCCTCAGCAAGTAAGGTGCTATCCCGCCACTGGCCACCTGCTTTACTGGGTGCGTAAAGCATAGGATAATTCCAATAAGTGGTCAGCAACCATTGCACCAAACAAAAACAAAAGAAGTACAAAGAAACCAGAACTTAGGCTAGAGTGCTGAAATGTCCGTATAATGACGACTAGCCTATCTACTGACATACTCAACATCTCCGATGTCCAGAAAAAACTGATATCATCAACAACGAGCTACTGAGACTAAGGGTAGATATTGCTGCACTACAAGAAACTCGCTTAGCAGACTTCGGATTCCTAAAGGAATCAGACTATACATTCGTCTGGCAAGGGAAGAAGAAAGAGGAAGTTCGCGAACACGGTGTTGGGTTTGCAGTCAGAAACTCACTGCTTCAAAATGTACAACTCTGTGATTCAGCCACTGAACGCCTAATTTCACTGCGTCTGAACACCACAGATGGATCAATTAATCTATTGTGTGTGTACGCCCCAACACTCGCGGCACCTGACGACACAAAGGACCACATCTACACTCAGCTGGATGGCACCATCAAGGCATTTTCACATAATAAGGACTTGATCATACTCGGGGACTTTAATGCGCGTGTAGGTGGTGACAACGATGCATGGGCAAGCTGCCTCCGAAACTTTGGAGTGGGTAAATGCAATGATAATGGTCAGCGACAACTAGAACTCTGTGCCTACCATGATCTCTGCATTACGAACACGTTCCTTGGTGCCAGGCCGCATCACAGGGTGTCTTGTAGACATCCCAGGTCAGGGCGCTGGAACCAGCTTGACCTCATCATTACTAGACGAAGGTACTTAAAGCATTTCCTGATGTCATAGAGCCTACCATAGTGCAAGTTGTGATACGGATTATTCCTTAGTATGCTGCAAGGTTAAACGTCAACCCAAATATTTCTACCGCACTAAACAGGAGAGTATTACGCATATTGACGTTAGCAAGACTCAACACCCAGACCGCATGGCGGAATTCAACGTGATGTTTTCCTCCACCTTCAAAGGAGTTCACAGTTGACCTGCATCTGAACAGTGGGACACATCCAAGAACGACACCCACTCTACAGCTCTGAAAGCCTTTGAGAGGAGGACATGTTGTAAACGCAATGACTGGTATTATGCAATTTCTGCTACCCTCGATCCTCTGATTGAAGCAAAACATACATCCTTGCTTTCATACAAGGCCAACCCATCTCCTACATCGCTGACTACGCTGAGGTCGTCGAGAGGTGCAGTCCAAAAAGCTGTCAGAGAAGCTGCGAAGAGCCTACTGGACGGACCTCTCCAAGACTATTCAGCGGGCGGCTGATACAAGCATCATGAAAACATGTATCACGGGATCAGGAGAGCTACTGGACCCATAATCAACAAAACTGCACCACTGAAGTCCAAGTCGGATGAACCCATACTAGTCAAACTGCTGGACAGATGGATTGAACACTACTCCGAGCTTTACTCCAGGGACAACGTGGTACATCAGTCTGCCCTAGATGCCATTGATCGTCTCACCCTGATGCATGAGCTCGACGAGCAACCTTACATAGAAGAACTATTCAGGGTAATAGACAGACTGACATCTGGCAAAGCCCCAGGAAAGGAATATATTCCAGCAGAGGTCTTAAAAAGTAGAAAAACTAGCCTGCTTGAGCCTCTTAATAACCTTTTGATACAGTGCTGGAGAGAAGGTTCAGTGCCTCACGACAAGAGAGACGCAAACATCATCACACTCTACAAGCACAAAGAGGATTGAAGTGACTGCAACAACTACTGCGGTATCTCACTATTGAGCTTCGTTGGCAAGCTATACGCACGCATAGTACTACTGCGACTGCAAGTTCTTGCCGATCGAATTTAACTGGAATCTCAATGCGGCTTTCGTTCAGAGAGATCAACCATCGATATGATCTTTTCCCTACGGCAGCTGCAAGAAAAGTGCAGAGAGCAAACCCAGCCGATCTATTTCACCTTAATAGATATGACCAAGTCGTTCGATCTTGTGAACAGAGACGGTCTATTCAAGATCCTCCCACTAATCGGATGCCCACAGCATCATAAGATCCTTTCACAATGTCATGATGAACACTGGACAGTTTAACGGCGACATATCTGCTAGGTTCGGGGGGAAGAGTAGTGTGAAACAAGGCTGTTTGTTGGCCTCGACACTTTTCGGCATCCTCTTCGCCATACTCCTGAAGCATGCTTTCAAGAACACAGCGGATGGTATCTACCTTCACTCCAGATCTCACGGTAGTCTCTTCAACATCGCCAGACTCCGCTCCAAGACTAAGATCAGGTCAGTCCATATCAGGGACATGCTGCTTTCCTATCATGCAGCCATAGCATCGCATCAGGAAGATGGACAGGTTTGCTGATGTTTGCAGTCAGTTCGGCCTCACTATTAGCCAGAAGAAAATCCAAGTTATGGGACAAGCAACCGCCTACCCACCCAGCATTTCAATCCAAGGTACACCACTGGAGGTCGTTCACCAGTTCCAGTACCTAGGCCCCACTGCTTCAGATCCCCTCTCATTGGACGTAGAGCTCAACAAAAGGATTGGCAAGGCATCCACAACCCTCTCTAAACTAACTAAAAGAGTCTGGGAAAACAGCAACCTTACATCTTCTACCAAGATGGCCGTCTACAGAGCGTGCGTTTTCAGTGTCCTACTATATGTGAGTGAGTCCTGGACCACATACTCAACACAGGATAGGAAACTCCAGGTTTTCCATATGAGGTGCCTACGTAGGATACTTGGTATCACATGGCAGGACAAAGTGAATAACAATGATGTTCTGCAAAGAGCAGGCATTCAACCCATCTACTGCTTACTGCGCGAGCGACGTCTTCACTAGCTGGGCCATGTGCGCAGGATGGATGATGCGCACATCCCTAAAGACCTTCTCTACGGCGAGCTTGCTTCAGGTTCAAGAGGGGGGTCGCCCTTATCCTCGCTTCAAGGATGTCTGCAATCAAGATATGAAGGTTTGCCCAATTGACATTAATACATGGGAAGCCTCTGCAGCTGACAGACCTGCCTGGTGGAAACAGATACGCCAGGGAATGATCATCAGTAGGAATACTCTCCACGACGAAAACGCTGCGAAGAGAGCTAGGAGATGAGCGAGCCTACATGCAGACCAACAACCCGAGGTGACACATTACAAAACAGCTTTCGTATGTCAAGGCTGTAGTAGACCATGCAAATCAAGAATTGGTCTCTACAGTCACAAAAAAGATGCATACAAACAACATTTCAATACGGTGCTGATTCATAGTCGTTGCGACTGGCGGATGTCAAAACTATATATATATATATATATATATATATATATATATATATATATATATATATATATATATATATATATATAGAGAGAGAGAGAGAGAGAGAGAGAGAGAGAGAGAGGAAGAAAAAGAGAGATTTACACAAAATACAATGTAATTAATGTAATGCGAAAGAGAGAAAAATGGGAAAAGAAAGAGAGAAAATGGAATATAGAAACAGAAAGAGAGAGAGAGTGTGTAGAAAATTAGACAATGAGTAGGAAAATTTCGGATATGTTCTGATGCTAACATTAATATTTCTTGTACTCAGTGAGTGAAGGAGACATCTGTTTAGACTGAGACAATTTTTACCTTTGCACCTTACAGAGTATCACTTCTTGGGGAGCTCGATTTTTCTCACATTAAAAACCGACTGTGCTTAAGGGAGGCAAGTAAATAGGGGCACAGTGAGAAAGAGTGAGTGTTAATATATAATTAGAGGCAGAATAATGGTTAAACGTGTGTGAGAGAGAGAGAGAGAGAGAGTAAGAGAGAGAGAGACAGATAGAGAGACAGAGACAGAGAGCTGGGACAGCGCTAGAGAAGTGGAAAAGAAAAACTGAATAAATAGACAAAGAGTGTGTGAAATAAAGAAAAGTTTTATAGAAAGAAAAAAGAAAGAAAGAAAAAAAAGAAAAATTTAGAGAATAATGGTAAAAGTGAGAAAGTTGGATAGGGAAACGGGCACACATGCGCAGAGAATGAGAAATCAAGAGAGAAAGAGAAAAAGAGATGCATAGAAATATGATAAAAAAGAGTTTGAAATTGAGAAGATCAAAGGAACAAGAGAGATATATAAAGGTGGGGACGGGTAATTTGAAATAAAGAAGAACGACGGAACGAATGAAAGTGAAACGAGTAAAAAAAGACAAATGGATTATTAGTGGAGAGAGTTAGTAAGAGAATAGGCGGATAGAGAGAAATTGTAGAAAGTAGATGCGCCTAAAATACCGTCGTTATTGCATCCCGAAAAAGATGAGAGGAAGATGGTACAATAGTGAGAGGGGAAAGATGAAACAGGTAAAGTGTGCGAGAATGTGAACAGAAAGGGAGATAACGAGAGAGAGAGAGAGAGAGAAAGAGAGATAGAGAGGGAGAGAGAGAAAGAAAGAAAGAAAGAAAGAAAGGAAGAAAGGAGTATGGGGTTGAAGGGAAGTAGAAAATAAGAGAAAGAGAAATTGTATAGTCTGAGAGAAAAAAAGGGGCCATGGAATAGTCAAGGTAGGAGGAAAAAGGGGACATATAAAGAAAGAGAAACAGACGGAGAGATAGAGAGGCTTTTTTATCGTCTGTTTCATTTTTTTTTCATTTAAGTTTGATTAGCTAAATTGCTTCCTGTTTGTATGACAAGACATTGTCTCCAAACAGATTCATCGACCTCAAATCACGCGTCACTCGCACTTCGCGAGGACGAGCGATTCGGAAAAAGGCGGCAAAAAGAAAGAAAACGCAATAAAAGAATATACAGAAATAAATCCACGCCCACATCTTTAATGGCCGCAGAAATCGATATTGTAGTGCCTTGAATATGAGCAATTAAGATAGATTAATAGCCCGGGTGAAACCTCTTCAAATCCTACCGGAGAGCCTCGCAGGCATTCATGCTAATTGCAGACCAGAAATAATTGAAGCTATTTCAGTATCTTATAATTTCCCTGCTTTTCTTTTACTTAATAATAATAATAATAATAATAATAATAATAATAATAATAATAACGACAACAACAATATTTCTCTTTCTCCCCTCCTCTTTCACCTCCTCCACCCATTCGTACTACTACTGCTGCTAATAATAAAATAATGGTTAAATATTAATTATAATAATAATAAAATTATAATACATAATAATAATAAAATCATAATAATAATAAAATAAAAAGAATAATAGTAATAACAAAATAATAATTATAATAAAAGAATATAATATAATTATAATAATAACATCATTAACAGTAATAACATACAATAATAATAAGATTTGTAATAATAAAATATAATAATCATATTACTACTAATAACATAATAATGAAATAATAATAATAAAAATCATATCATTAATAATAATATACTAAAAATAAAAGTAATAGAAATGCATATAATGATATAATATTACAATAAGATGACGAAATAATGATAATAACATAATAAAAAAGTAAATAACATTAATAAAATACGAGTTAAAACGAATTATTAAATAATATTAATAATTATAATAATTATAAATTAATAAAAAAGTAAAATAATAATGAAAATTAAATAATAATAATTTTTGTACTAAGAATAAAATCATCATATTTTATGATAATACAATAATAATATTTATAATAATAATAATAACAAAAATGATGATAATAATAAAAGAATAATGATAATATTACAACTATTACTCCTACTACTGTTACTACTCATAATAATAATAAAATACTACACTGGGAACTGTGCAAACGATTGCATTTCTAACAGGTAGATAAATGGTACAAACATAAACCAGAGACATTACTGGAAAAAGAAAAAAGATCTCGTGATGTACAAACAAATACACTCATACAATGTCATAGTAATCGACAAGAAAGAAAACCCCTTGCCAAATTGTAGACTTTTCCGTTTCAGTACACGACATAGTGAATATAAACGAGACGGAAAAACGAAACAAATACACGGAACTTGCCAGAGAACTGAAAGTTATATGGAGCATGAAGAAAGTCAATATAATACCAATAATCGTAGGAGCACTAGGCACAGTCCCCAAAAAATACCCAGAGGAAAGACTTGGAGAAATTGGAATCAAAGGTATAACTGAGACAATATAAGGACGGCAATGATCAAAACAGTTGCAATATTAAGTAAAATCATCCAATGCAGACACCAATCCGCAAAATCTACGAATGATAGTTACAATAGGAAGGAAAAACACCACCGCACGAACCAAGTTACAGAAACAACAAGAAATATTATAAGCTGCCCCCTAAATAAAAAATGACACCACACAAAATAGTCGTAGAGGGTCAAGGAGGATGAGAAGAAACAAGAGGGACAGCAGTAACCAGAAATCCACTGGAAGAGTGCGGAGAGTGCTGGTACGTTGGGGAGGCTTGTTGCCAGCGAAAATCAATGGTAGACGGTGGTGATCGAAAAGAGGTGGAGAGTATTGGAAATCTGGGGAGGATTGTTATCACTCAGACTCCAGAGAACACCACTTGTTATTGTAGGTGAGAAATCACTGACGATTACTTGTGTGATAACTCCTAGTGAACATGAATAATAATAATAATAATAATAATAATAATAATAATAGTAATAATAATAATAATAATAATTTAAAATAAGTCGCTAGCTAACGATTAAAGACGTCTTTTTGGTAGATACACAAATGTCATATTTGTTGTGAATTTTAATGTTAACTAATAACTAGACTCTGAGAGTTCTCTTCGCGGGTGTGGAGATAATATTTTTGCTTTTTGTTTGAGTTAAAAATAATTTAATTAAAAAAAAGTAATTAGTCACGTGAGAGAAAAACAGTTTCCGTTATTTTTTAAAGAGCCGATGAACATTTAAAGTCTCGAGCGTACCAATTGAAAACGTCTTTTTGGTAGATATACAAATGTTATATTTGTTGTTAATTTTAATGTTAACTAATAACTAGCTTCTGATATTTCTCTTCGGGAGTGGGGAGATAATATTTCTGCTTTTGTTTGAGGTGATAGTAATTGTAATCCCCAAAAAAGTAATTAGTCACGTGATAGAAAAAAAGTTTCCGTTATTTTTTTAATCTAAAATCAAACGTTTGAAACTTGGCATCAATCCATCAGACAAACATGGGAGGGGAATCTATCGTTTTTTTCATATTATTTGAGAGTATCCTAAAAATTTATACTAAGTAAGAAGGTAACACGTATACACACACACACACACACACACACACACACACATATATATATATATATAAATATATAATTTTTTTATTTATTTATTCTGTATGTATTTATTTATTCATTTAATTTTTTTAAAATGTATTAATTTATTTATTTATTATTTATTCTTAATCATTTATTTTTCCTTCGTAAATATGTATTCATGTATGTGTAATAGTGCACCTTGAACTTCATGGAAAAGAGAGACACACTATCCTTATGACAGGATCACAAGTAAACAAAACCTGGGTCTTGTGTTGCCACAAATACCAAACCATGATAAATGTCTACAAATAAAAATAAACGCCGTGGGACTCAGTAGAAAGATCTGAGTGTCATGATGGGCAGGTGCTCCCTTGATGGCTAATATGGGGGACCCGGTCCGCATCTTGCGAATGTTGGCTCCTTTACGTTCAGGAACAAGATCATGGAAAAAAGTAACCCATCAAATCTTAGGTATGACAAGGACACGGACCAAACACAATAAATCAGCAATATAAAGAACACATCAAAACCCCATAGAAAGAAATGGACCACAAAAGAGAACAGACTGGTAATGGAATGCTACTACAAAAGCCGCTTCACTACAGAAATAGGATATCGGAAAGGTATGAAAGATCTATGGGATATTTCTACTGACTACCATACAACGGAACAAAGGATAGCAGATCAGGCAAGACAGCAACTAGGTAGATGGAATTAATGGAAATCAAACAAATGATAAATCACTTGACGAGAATACCAAAGAAGAAAACGGGCAAAACATAAACACAGATTGACCTTTCATCACAGAGTTAGTTACTTATATGTCTTATATCGTTCTCCTTCGACCCAGGATTGTACATGCTTGACTCTGTCTCTGAAAGCTTAGCTAGAACACTCTCACTCGACTCGAATGCCCAAATACATGTATTTGGGGATTTTAATGCACACCACCGTGACTGGTTGAGATTCTCCAGCGTTACTGATGCCACTGGGAACTTTATTTTTAATTTCTCCTCAGCTCACGACCTCTCACAGGCTGTCAAATTTCCGACCCGTCTTTATGATCGTGCGGACCACCCATCCTTACTTCTTGACCTGTTCTTGACCTCACTACCAGAGGCTTGTGTGGCGAATGCCCAAAGCCCGTTCGGAAACTCTGATCACGTTGTGGTAATGATACTTATCACTTTAAAAACTCGTCCAAAAGCTAAAGAGCCGTTGCTCAGAACGACGAGAAACTATGAGCAGTCTGATTTTGAATCTCTCAGGGATCACATCAGCGACTCCCTATGGGGTGAAACCTTTTCACTTCCTACTGATCAGTGTGCAAATGAGCTAACCGAATGAGTCAAAGCAGGCATTGATGCTTATGTCCCTACGCGAAAATTCTTCAGCAAACCCCACTCTCCTCAATGGTTCACCTCAGAATGTGCAGCTGCTATTACTGAGAGGCAGAAGGCATTCCGAAAATTCGGCTTCCATAAGTACACTGCGAACAGACAAACATTTGTAGAGGAAAGAAATGTTTGCAAAGTAGTGATAGATGAAGCAATGAGAAGGTATACAGACATAATAAAAAAACGCGTTCAGTCACAGAAACTAGGCACTACAATAGTGTGATGAACAATGGACAATCGACAATTTCACCCGCTATCAAATCACAACGATATTGTTTGCACGGCAACTGATCAAGCTGGACTACTAGCCCACCGTTTCGCCTCAAACTCCACTTTGGAATCAGCAAACCACCCCCTTCCCTAAATTCCAATTGCCAACTGAAGGCACACTTAAGAAACTGGTCATCACCCCATCTCAAGTCAAAGACATTATATAAAACCTTGCCACCTCCAAATCCTGTGGGCTTGATATTATACCAGTAATAGTAATAAAGAAATGCCCTGCTGAGCTGGCCCCTGTCCTCTACAAAATTATACAACAAATGCCTTACTGAATCTTTGCTAAAATCTTTGAATCATTAATCAATTTAGCAATAGTCCGGCACCTAGTTAATGCTAAACATCTTTCTGATCATCAATACAGATTCAGACAAGCATGATCTACTGCAGATATCCTAACAGTCATCCCTGAACGCATATACCATACACTGGAAAAGCAGGTGAAGCTAGGGCGGTAGCGCTCAATATATCAAAGGCCTTTGACAAGGTCTGGCATGAATGGCTTCTCCTAAAACTGCACTCATATGATATTACTGAACAAATATTTAATATAAGTAAATCCTTCTTAACAAAAAGAAAGATTCAGTTGGTCCTCGATAGCCGTCCTTCTAAGCAACATGACATAAACACTTGTGTACCCCAGGGACCCATCGTTGAACCTCTACTGTTTCTGATTTTCATAAATGACCTCCCTGATGTCATTGAGACTGAGATTGGAATATTTGGTGACGACACCACGCTCTACTCACGTCATGTGGGCAAAACCGACGCGCACATATCCGACGCAATTGCTGAATCCTTAGAAAATGACCTCTAGTAGGTAGTGGAATAGGGTAAAAAATGGATGCTAACTTTTAATGCCGCAAAGACAAAGCTATCCCTAAATAACTACAAAAAAACTCTTCAACCACCGATTGTCATGGCAGCTTACAGCTTAATATCATTCAAACTCCTCGGCCTAACTTTCGCAGATAACATGAATTGGAATAAATACATGGACAACATTGCCAGGGCTGCTGCAAAGAAGGTGGGATCTCTCTACCGTACCAGTAAACTTCTCACACCTGACATTATCCTATATCTCTACAAAGCCACCACCCACTTATGCATAGAGTATTGTTGCCACATCTGGGCTGGGGCATCATCTGATAGTCTCTCCTTTTTAAACAAGGCCCAACAAAGAGTCGCCAACTTGATAGGTCCTTCACTATCCACCAAGCTCCAGCCCCTGTCCCATCGCCGCAATGTTGCATCCTTGTTTTACAAGTACTTCAATCGATTGTGCACTGATGAGCTTGCTGCTCTGGTACCCCCTCGACGTAAATTCACTAGACCAACCCGAAAATCTGCCAAATCCGATCGTTACACTGTGGAGGTCCCCAGATGCCGAAGATCTTTCTACGGGAAAACCTTCTTTCCTCGTTCTGCTGGACTCTGGAACTAACTCCCTGCTCCCTGTTTTCCTGACAGTACTGACATGTAGAAATTTAAAACTAATGTAAACAGACATCTCGCTGCGCAGCTCCCAATTTAGGTTGACCCCCCAAAACCGTCACCCTTTTTCTCAGTCGCCCCTTACGTCTACAGTAGCGGCCTGCCTTGTTTGGGGTGAACTATGTTAAAAAAACTGAAGAGTGCGTAGACTACGAAACCACAAAAGTCACTGAGGAAGAAGCATGAGAAGTGGAAAACATCAAACGATTAATGTCCGAGACCCCCCAAAAAATAAACTCCCATCACTAAGGAACGAAGATTAGAAAAAGTTAAAAGTTGAAACAGAGAGAGTAAACAGAGTACTCGCGTACAACCCAACATACACTATCACAGACCTAAACAACTTGATATATACAAAATCAATATATATGAAACCAAAAAGAGAAAAAAGACTGGCCAAAAAAATGGACAAACGAAATCTGAATGGCAGATCAGACTGGAAATCCAGATCACCAAACTTTAAAAAAAGCTAAAACCGTAAACGGGATGAAGGAGAACAGTAAATAATGGAAGAGCAGAAATCTGAATCCCAAGAAAAGACTACATAAGAAACATGCAGAACTAAAACAAAATATAGCAGAAAAATAAGGAATATTGCGACTATACAGATACAAATCGGAACAGTACAAAAAGAACATGACCTTTGAAAACAATGAAAGCCAGTTTTAAAGAAAAGTAAACAGAAAAAGAACAACAACAGAAAAACCGGACCTGACAGAAACAAAACATTTCTCGAGCAAGATATGGGAAAAGGCTGAAGATCACAATAAAATTGCTAAATCGCTGAAAAACATGAAAGATAAACTAAAAGAAATTGAAGAAGGAACAGGAACAGAAATTAATGAAGAAACTATTAAGACAACACTAAAGAAAATGGCAAACTGAAAAGCACCAGGCCACGATGGAATACATGCGTACTGGTTAAAAAAATTAACGACCCTACATGAAAGGCTAGCACAAAAAATGAGAGGATGTATCCATAAAACAGACATACCATAGTGGATGACCAAAGGAAGGACGATGCTCATACAAAACGACACCAAGAAGAGAACAACCCCAAGCAATTACGGACCAATAACATACTTACCGACAATATGAGAAATCCTAACGGCACTCCTGAGAGAGCAAATTTACCATTCCCAGAACAGCCCTGTGCGATTACCTAAGAAACAGAAAGGGTTCTGGAAAGGGAAAAGAGGGACGCATGATCTGTTATACAGAGATCAAAAGATCCTCAAAGAAGTTAAAAGAAAGAAAAAGAACATATCTATGGCATGTATTGACTACAAGAAAACGTACGACAGAATCCCTCAAGCATGGATAATTGAATGCTTAAAAATGTACAAGATACCCGACAAGATTATTAATCTCATCAATAAAGCAATAGGAACATAGAGATTCGAACTGACAGCTTGAGGACAATACTTGACGGAGATAAAAATACAGGGAGGAATTTTCCAAGGAGCCTCTTTATCACCACTACTGTTTGTCATAGCCATGATGCCACTCAACTACACACTCAAGAAATGTGATGCCGGATACAAGTTCACAGAAAGAAAACAAAGAATACAACATCTTATGGACATGGACGACCTGAACCTATTTTCAAAAAGCAAAAAGGAACTGGAAAAGCTGATAAATACGACCAGAATCTTCAGCCAGGACATTCAAATAGAATTCGGAATAGAAAAGTGTGCACGGCTAGAGATTAAAAAAGGAAAGCTGGAGACGACTGAGGGCATGGAACTACCCAACCAAGAGCAGATGAGGGCGCTAGACGAACAAGTAGCTATACATATTTGGGAGTTTTAGAAGCAGACACAATCAAATCAACATAAATGAAAGAGAAGATTGGAAAATAATATCTGAGAAGAAAAAAAAAGCTCTTAGAAACAAAATTATAGAGCAGAAACCTGATAACAGGAATAAATACCTAGGCAGTACCACTAATAAGATATTCAGGACCATTCATAAGTAGGACAAAAGAAGAACTCAGTCACATTGACCAGAGGACTAGAAAATTAATGACCATGCACAACGCACTACATTCAAAAGACGATACATACAGACTTTACGTGAATAGAAACAAAGAGGGAAGAGGACTGGTAAGTATAGAAGACTGTGTGGACGACACTAAAAAAGAACTGGAGAAATACATAAACTAGAACACACCGTCCCAACGAACAACTCAGGAAGCACTGAAATCGCACACAGACGGACAAGAGAAGAAAATGGGAAGAAAAACAACTACATAGGCGTTTCATAAGAATGACAAGAGAAGAGACGCACGAAAATGGTTGGCCATGGCTGAGAAAAAAACCCTAAGCAGAGAAACGGAATCCCTCTTGACGGCTGCACAAAACAATGCGACTTAGACCAACTACATTGAATCTAAAATGTATAAAACCTAGGAAAACAGTAAATACAGATTATTCGGACAAAGAGATGAAACAATAAATCGCATAATAAGTGAATGCCCAAAACTAGCCCCAAAAGAATACAAAAATAGGCACGACTGCGCTGGGAGAGCTATGCACCAGAAGCTATGCAAACTAATGCATTTCGAACACTCGGACAAATGGTACAAACATAAACCAGAGACACTAGTCGAAAACAATAACCCAAAACCTTCTAGGATATGGAGGTACAAACAGATAACCTCACCCTAGCAAGGAGAGAGGATGTCATAATAGTCAACAAGAAAGAAAAATCCTGCCAAATCGTAGATTTTGCCGTCACAGCTGAACACAGGGTGAAGACCAAGGAGACAGAAAAACGAAGCAAATACACGAACCTCGCTAGAGAATTGAAAGGGATATGGAGTATGAAGAAAGTAAATATAATGCCGATAATAGTAGGAGCACTAGGAACAGTTTCGAAAAAACCTGCAAAAACATTGGGAAAAATTGGAATCAAAGGAAAGACTGATACCATACAACGGACGGCAATGATAAAACATCTGACATATTAAGGAAAAGCCTTGAATGCAGAAACCTTTCCACATAAGCTACGAAGACTAACGAATCACATGCAAGGTGCAATAGGTAGAAAACAAAATCACATAAAAAGCACCACAAGAACTCAAGGAGCAGAAACTACAAAAAAAAAAAAAAAATTACCCCCCCCCCCCCAAAAAAATAGTGATAGCACCAACCCCGGCTGATACCACATAAAACAGCCGTGAAGAGTCAAGGCGGATGGAACGACCAAGGAGGGATAGCACTAACCAGACCTACACTGGAAGAGTGCAGAGAGCACTAGGACATTTGGGAAGCTTATTGCTACCCGAATTTCAGAGAAGTTCATTGATCGTTACCAACGAGAAATCGATGGTAAGCGCCTGTCGTTATATCGCCAATTTATTTGCAGTAGTTATTGAAAGAGGTGGAGAGCACTGGACATCTGGGGAGACTTGTTTTCATTCAGATTCCAGGGAACACCTCTAGTGATTCTCAGTGAACAATCACTGATTACTGCCTGTGTTAGAACTCCCTGTGAGTACATAATAATAATACAAATAATCGAAATTAACCGGAATTGGAACGAAAAGTCTCATACTGTTATGACATTTATTTACGCATTAATTTTTTTTTTATGTAATAATTTAATTTAATTTCTTAATGCTACTTCCCTTTTAAGTTTAAATAAAATTATAGTTTATTTAATTGATCATAAAGGAGAAAAACAAGAAAAACACTTAACATTTAAAAGATGGCCTAATGGGCACAGATGGAAAATGTTTTTGAACACGCCAAAGTTAACGTTTTCTCAAGAAACTGTAGAATAAATATTTATCGTGTACTATTAATTTATATATTTGCTCCTAATTGCAGTGTACTGTCTATATATATTTACGTTATTTGATTTAAAGTGCCTAGCCGTCTCGCGTTTTATTCTAACTCTTCCTCCTTGTTAAAGTATGTGATAGTGCACCTAAAATCTGACGGATGTGAGAGATAAACACTATCCCTGTGATAGGACTACAGGTAAATAAAACCGGGGCCTGGTGGTGCTACATACACTAAACCATGAAATATGATACAATACAATAATAAACTCAGAAGAACGATTTTAATCTGATTATCGTTAGTGGGATCCCTTGATGGCACAGAGTGAGAACCCCGTCGGCATCCTGTGAATGTGGGCCCATCTTAATTCAGGTAAGAAAATATCAGAAACCAAATACATGTTAGTAGAAATTATCAATGCGGCAAACAAAAAAAAAACCCATAAAATAACCACTAAAGGAAGTAGACTAATGCTGTAATCCTATTACAAAAGCAACCCCAGAAAAAGAGGCTATTAGAATCGCATCAACAATCTATGGGACAGGTCTACTGGCTACAATCCAAATAAATAGGCGATTGCAGATCAAGTAAGACGCATTCTTAATGAGAGTGTGATTCCCGGAGCTGGAACTAATAAAAAATAAAATTAATTAAAGTAATGTAACAGAAAAAATCAGGATCCCATCCCCGTGAAAACTCACAGACATAAATATAGAACAATGTAAACACCGAAAATAGATAAAACAAGCAATCCAGAACTGACTAAGGAAGAAGCAGTAGACGTCAAAATTATGAAAGAGGTTATGAACGAGACCGAAATGAAACTCCCATCTCGAACGAACGAAGAATGGAAGAAAGTAAAATCAGAAACAAAAAAAGTTTAACAGACACCACCCATACATCTCAACAGATAACATTAAAGGAGTCAACAACTTGATTTAGGCAAGTGCCAAATAAGTAATTACGAGACTAAACATGGAAACAAAAAGTCCAAAGAGAACAAAATACGATGGGAGAGGAAAATATGCCAGCCAAAGTAAAGGAAAGGCTGAACCAAAAAACATGAAGAAATAAATATACTATCAGAGGATGGAAGACTCAGAACACCCATATACAAATCTGGACAGTAACACTACAATAGGAATTTTAAAAAACAGTTTTACCAAAACGTAAACAGAGTAAAAAAGGTAAACTGAAATAATGCATTAAGGTGTAAAAGATCAACTCTTTATAAAAAACAAACAGAAAAATAAATATCGTGTCTGTTGTACTGGAAATGTAAACTGGCAAGAATAAAACGTACTTGACACAGACACGTACCTGGCCTGAAGAACCAAAACTCGGTTGATCGACGCTGTTGATTTATACAGAAACAAATATATTCGGAATAAATAATATTCGTTTATAGATTCAAACACACTTGCAAAGGTAATCTGTAAAAAGTTACCTGCAGACCCAAAAATAACCCGTCGCTTAATAAACGCACCAGGGGCGTAGCTACATTGGTAGCGAAGGCAGACTGCCAGAAGAGCGTTTAGAAGTGGATGCGTGAGTGTCCCAAATCAGTAAATAATCTACCCCGCATTGAGATCGATAGTCGACTGGTGATCGTGTTTGACGATCAACCTCCATAAATTCCCGTGCGTCCTACATCTTTTTCACTCGCCCATTCGTTCTCCGTCACCTAACAATAAATATATACCATCCTATTTATATACATTATTGTTTGTCGTTATCCTTTTAAGCACAGCGAAAATACAACAGACCTAGTAGTTGTATATTTGAAACGAACATATCAGACTGGATGTTTAACAGAAGAGCAATATTAATACAAACACAGCAAGAAATGCACGATTCCAAGCAACCACAGACCGATAATCTGCCTACGAACCACGTGGGTAATATTAACAGAATTACTGAGTGAACAGATCTACCACTCCCTTAATAAGTGTGGACTACTCCAAGAAGAACAGAAATTATGCCTGAAAGCGACAATAGGAACACATTATATGCTATACACCGATAAAAGAACATAGGCGTGACAGGATAGCCTACACATAAATCCCCATGCATGATTCATTAAATTCTTAATGACGTTAAAAATAAATGACAAAATTACCAACTTTATGGAAAAAAACAATCGAAACATGGTTACTATAAAAGACAGCAGGAGGACAACAATAAAAGAAAACAGATACTTATTTTCCAGGGAGACTCCCTATCACAACTACTTTTTTATCATAGGCATGATGCAATTTAATAAAATACCTAAGTGGTGCAATTTGGGATACAAATTTACATACAGTAAAGTAAAAAATACTTAATCACGTATATGGACGATTTGAGAATATTTGTAAAAACAAAAAAACAAATAACAAAAATGAACTAAACACTCTAATGAATGCGACCAGTACTTTTAGCCAATACATTCGAATGGAATTTGTAATATACACGTGTGCATTACTGGAGATGAAAAGTGGAAAACTTGAGACAGCAGAACGCATGGAACTGCTCAACAGAGAGTATACGAGGGCGCTTGGCATACATAATACCTATAATTATGTAGGAGTTAAGAAAGTGGATACCATCAAAGTAACATAAATGAATGGGAAGATTGGAACATGGTACCTGAGAAGTACAAGACAACTTTTAGAAACACAATTAGTAGAAAGATAATAAAAGAAATAAATAGATGGGCAGTATCCCTAGTAAGATATTCTGGACCATTCATAGGCTGGACAAAAGAAAAAACTCGGGCATTTGGATGAAAAAAAAACATAAAAATATAATGACCATGCACACTGCATTGCCTCTGAAAGATATTGACCGACTATGTAAACATGAGAGAGAGAGGTGAAGAGGAATGAACAGTTTAGCAGACTGTGTTGGTGTTGTAATAAGAAACCTAGAAAACTACATAATCAAAATTACAGAGAAGCTGGTTAATTTAGCAAAAGCATCACCAGAATAAACAATACAAAGAGCAGTGAACCTTAACATCCAAAAAGTGAAAAAATAAGAAATTGGACGAGAAGAAGTTACATGGACGATTTCTAAGACTAGCCAAAGAAGAGACGCATAAAACACATAGACATGGTTACGAAAAGGACAACTGAACACAGAAACGGAATCGCTACTGATGATCGCATAGAACAACACGTTCAGAACGAAGTATAATTCATTATAAAAACAGCCCAGGAAAACGCTAACTGTAGACTGTGTACGAGAAGTGAATGCAGCAAAGTAGTCTAAGAGCAATTTAAAAACAGACACGGCTGTACGGAAAAGGCTGCCTACTGGAGTAGACAGTATTGGTAAACGAAAATCATAAAATCCTCTGAGACATGGAAGTTCAAACTGACAAAATAATTCAATCAAGGAAATCGTACGTAATAAAATTCAGCAAGAAAAAAATAAATATGAACAAATGGCACCATCGAGACCTCTACTCCAACCATGAAGATGCTTATTGCCACTGATGTAGCATAAAAAGCCAAATATCGGTATCAGTGATAAACTAATGGTAAACGGCTGTAGTGGATTTGCAATAGCTACTAAAAGAAGCACTACGTCTTAGAAATATGGGAGAAATTAATGTCACTTACAGCCGAAATATTAAGGAAGATTCGTGAATGCGGAAACCAACCAACATGACTAACAAAGGCTAACCTGGCGCATTTAATTTAAAATAGAAAAAGAACAAAACATATAGACAGAACACCACGAATGATAATAATTACTATTATAATAAGTAAATATACTTTTCGGCTTTAAAATGTATGCGTTATACATGTATCAAATTATGTATTAGATGTTCGTATGCGGTAAGCGATCAAATTAAGTATTCTAGTTTATGATTAAATCAGAATAAAACAACCTGCTCCGTGTGCTAGACTAAAAGCCGTCTAAAGGACTGATTTGGGGTTAATGTTTATAAAAGAACGATGGTAATATGTATAACATTTTATATATTGACCAGTAAATAAAAAAAGACTAGGCCTTTCGACTAAGATCAAAGTGTAGTATCTGTTCCGATGGATACTGCACTTCATAGATCGGTATTGTCTTGGCCTTCGGGGCTTGATTTCCGCCGGTCTATGGGTCTGATCTGTCCTGTGCAGTTCTAGGAGGTCCACCCTCCCAGGCTTTACCTTCCTTCTTTGGGGAGGAGTAAGTTAATTGCTTACTGTCTGAGGCGCCCCTACCGGGGAGTGCCGACGGGGCTGCCCAGGCATTTTTTAATGGCCAGAGCGCTCACCTTCTCGAGCACTGGCTTTTCAAATCCCACTTTCCGACCTTGTGTCACATATTCCTATTGTGGGTAGGGGTTAAATAACGCCTTTTGGCTAAGATCAAAGTGTAGTATCTGTTCCGATGGATACTGCACGCCTGTCCTGTGCAGTTCTAGGAGGTCCACCCTCCCAGGCTTCGCCTCCCCTCTTTGGGGAGGAGTAAGTTTATTGCTTACTGTCTGAGGCGCCCCTACCGGGGAATGCCGACGGGGCTGCCCAGGCAATTTTTAAATGGCCAGAGTGCTCACCTCTCGAGCGCTGGCTTTTAACCCCACTTGCTCGACCCGATCTTGGGTCACATCTTACTTGTGGGAGTAAGATAAAACTGGCCTTGTGCTTAACTCCGCGAGGAGTAAATAAACATTTCATGTTACATACATTTATTTTTCGTTCAGATATTAGTTGATATCTGGCTCCAGAACATACAAGATTAAATAAGTTGGCAAGAATGACACATGTCTCTACATGAATATTACAACGAATAAAGCTTCTCTCTCTCTCTCTCTCTCTCTTTCTCTGTCTCTCTCTCTCTCTCTCTCTCTCTATATATATATATATATATATATATATATATATATATATGAAAAAGGAAAAAAGAAAACCCCCAAATTATTCATATATTCATCAACGTTTCATCTTAATTTCAAGACATCACGCTGAGAAATTTGCTACGGCAGAACAGCCGATAACACTCTTCTGAACGCTCACTTTTCAAACCTTTATCGGCTGTTGTGTCCTGGCACATTTCTCAGTGTTCTAACTGCTGAGCGCTACCTCACATTTATTTTTCAGACTTTAGTACTTGTTGCTGTATTTTTTCTTTTTCGTCAATCTCTTGTCCTGATGAAACCTTCTTATAAAGGTGACACGTAGATGGATATTTAATTAATATTTTGGTTTTCCTTATTTCATTTTCCATTACGTCGGAACATTTTTCCATTCTTTATATATATATATATATATATATATATATATATATATATATATATATATATAATTATTTAATAATGAATATTTAATTAGTATCTATATACGTATAACCATACAAGCCGGTCACACGATTCGAACCCCGGAACGAAAGTTGTTTGTTTCTAACTCCAAATCCGACGATCTAACCGATGAAGCCAGCATTGATAGTCATACGAAATCATGCCAAATAAACTTATTTATGTCAGTAAGCGGACATTTTTATAAATAGCAGTCAGAGAGTGTTCTACATGAAGTAACGTTGCATAAACAAGTGAAGATCTTACAACTGGTACGATTTTGGTTGAAGGAAGCTAGTCTCAATACTCGGCCATAGCCTATAGGTAGCCAAAACATATTTGTATAAACAAATATGTATACTAGATAAATTTACCGCTCGACTTGATATCAAACACAGTCACGCACACACATGATCATACAGAAGTAAATTCATATAATTATTTTAGTTAGAAAAAAACTAATGTCTTCAAAATAGGAAATTTTATGTATTTTTAATGAAATCAATGTAGAATAAATAGTGGTAGTAGTTGTGACCCAACAGGTCACAGGTAAGTCTACTATATTATTAAATACATCATTTCCTAAGTTTAGCATTGGTCGATTCTCATGTTTTTTTAAGGATTGCAAAGTTGAATGATTTCACAACGTCAGAATACATTGTGATGTCATAATAGATTCTCTTCTCTCTGACTAGTTTTTTCCTTTACTCATCTTTCCTAAAACGTGCTCTAGTAATCAATTACTCTCCTAGTAAATATCATGGCGCTTATTTGGATGATCGATCAAATATGAATTTAAAATATTAGTGATAAATAAAAAGAATAAAAAATAGATTAAAATAGCTAGAAAATAAAATACGATTAATTTGTAAGACCTCATAAATGTTGACGCTTTAATTGTGACATTGTTGTAAGACTAGAACCTAATTGTAGGGCTCATCCGTACTTTTTTTTTCAAACTATTGATCTATTTACACAATCTTCTGACGTTGGCTTGATTAACAGTACAAGATTGACTGATGGCTCCAATGAACTTAATTAACATCTATTGTCGTAAATGTGCCTCGGGGACTTTCAAGAGTTCACCCACAACGTTGGTTCATTATTTAATTTATTCTTTTTTATGAATTATCTTGATTTATTATAGTCTATCATTCATTATTGACTATCAATGACCTTTCAAAAAGAAGACATTATATCTGTGAAATTTACCCATTGTTATGTTTAACAAGCAGTATAATACGTACAATTAAAGGAATATTAAAATCTAAAGATAGTATTGCCCTAAATAATTAAAATCAATTTGAAAGGTGACTATTCATATTCCCTACTTTTAGGATTAAAACACCAAACTCTTTCTCGTAATTATAGATAGAGAACTGTTATATCCTAAATTACATAGGACATACTAAATTAAGAATACGCCGAGTGGTTTGCGTTTAACAGGGATCCGGTAGGAAGTAGAGACGGTGACTCTTCACTGCCGTCCAGATATCACTGCCCGTCTTATATACGTACTTTCGTATATAGTCAATACCTGATTACTTCCCTTTATGTTAGTTTCGTATTTATGCCAAATCATGACCTTTACAACACCTTCCCCTGAAGCTGAAATCTGCTCGATTTTAGCTTTAGTACCGTTTCCTTTTAGGATCAGGGCTTAAACGCCTGATGATTTTCTTTTTCTGGTGCTCTTCCTTCTGGTCTGCGTTACCTGCGGTAAGGAATTCTGTCCACCCCGTATGGTATGTTCAGGGGATACATTCATGGTTTCAGGTATACATACTGGCTTTGGTATATCAAATGTATTACATAATGTTTCCATTGGGATTTCTTCTGCATTTTGCGAAATTCTGGGACGTATTTGATTTATGTGACTTTTACAGACAAAACTTGGCCCTTGAATGGTATAAACCATGTTCCTAATTCTTTTCATAATGAAACCGTTCACCCAATGATTTTTTCCATTCTGAATTTTTTTAAAAATACACTTTGTCCCCTGAGGAATAGCACTTTACTTTCAAGTTTTCTCCTTTAGAACTTTTCTTCTTCTCAGGTATAAGTCTATCGAAGAGAGATCTAATTTTTCTAGCAAACATCAGTTCTGCAGGGGGTGAATTAACATTATTATTTGGGTTCGGGGTTACCCTGTAGATTGCTTGAAATTTTTGTATAGTTTGCTCATTTGTGTCCATATTCAGGTTTTTCTTTATTGCCCGTTTAAATGTGTCCACACATTTTTCTGCCAACCCATTCGACCTAGGATGGTAAACAGGTGTCGTGATATGTTGAATATTCAGCGATTTGCAGAATTCTTTAAATTCGTGACCTGTAAATGCTGTACCATTGTCACTTACTATGGTTTTTGGTACACCAAAACGGCTAAAAATTTCGTTAAGTGCATTTACAGTGTTCCTTGTAGTTGAATGTCTGGTTTTAAATATCTCTGGCCATTTAGAGAAAGAATCTACTACAATTAAGTAGAAAAAAACATTTAGAGGTCCGGCATAATCAATATGTAGACGTCACCAGAGTAGGTCCGTTTTCGGCCATGAGGTCGTTTTTACTGACGGATCTCGGGCTGCTAACTGACATCCTTTGCATGCTTTGACACAGTTTTCTACTTCTTTGTCCATACCAGGCCAATATACGTATCCTCTAATTAAGGATTTTATTCTTGAAATGCCAGGATGACCTGCATGGAATTCCATTAATATTTTCCTTCGTAATGCCTGTTGAATTACGATTCTATCAGCATACATAAGTACACCTTCACAAATTGAAAAAAATGTAGTTTGTCCTACTTTGTTATTTTTTCCCTCAGTCCTAATTGAGTTTTCATTTTCTTTATGAAAATGTCTTTTTCAGCTTTTCTTTTAATCTCTTCAAGGGTTATTGGAAGTTCACGTATCATATTACACATTGAACTTGTACATTCGCTTTCATCTTTAAGAGCAGCAATTACTGTCTCTTCGAAACTTTCGTTTCATTTTGGAATCAACCTTGATAGTGCATCCGCGTGTCCTAACTTTTTCGATGACACATGCTCCATCTTAAACTGATAGTTTAAGAGAGTTATAGCCCATCGCTGTAGTCGATTTGCGGTATGCTTAGGAATGCGTTTCTTTGATCCAAATATCGTAATCAAGGGTTTATGGTCTGTTTGCAATGTGAAGGTCTGTCCATAGAGAAATCGATTATACTTTTTGACTCCAAATATAATCGACAGAGCCTCCTTTTCAATCTGGCTATAGTTTTTCTTAGCTGCAACCAAAGTTCTTGAGGCATAGGCGAGTGCTTTTTTTGTTCCATCCTCATACTTATGGAGTAATTCAGCGTCAACGCCGTAACACTGGCGTCCGTTGTTAGTACTAACTCATTGTCTGGATAAAAATGCGCTAATGCCAAGTCTGATAGTAGACATTTCTTAATTTTTTGGAAAGCAGATTCACATTCCTTATTCCAACTCCATTTACTACTCTTTTTTAGTAACTCGTTAAAAGTTCTCAAATTATGCACATTAGGTATGTATATCGCATTAGGTATGTATATCCAAAAAATTATTGTAGTTTCGGAACTGAGTCTGGAGGAGGCATCTTTTTAATTACTTCGGCCCATTGTGGATCTGGTCTTTGTCCCTCTTTGTCGATTATTTGACCAAGGTATGTGATCCTTTCCATAATGAAATCGCATTTCTCCGGGCTCAATCTGAACCCAAACTCCTCTATTCTCTTAAATACTTCTCTGACGTGCTTCTTGTGTTCATGCAAATTTCTGCTCTTTATCAGGATATCGTCAAGGTATGCCATTGAAAATTCCAATCCTGCGAGCATCGTATCCATAACCTGTTGAAACAGAGCAGGGGCGACCTTTAATCCGAACGGAAGTCTTTTTAGTTTAAAAATACCCTTATGCGTGTTAATGCACAGATACTTTGAACATTCGTCATTGACTTTGATTTGCAAGTATGCATCCGAGAAGTCTATTTTGGAAATTTTTTTTCCTCCGTTTAGTTTTGAGAATAGATCTTCTGCCGACGGAAGGGGGTAATTGTGGTCCTGCAAACAGTCATTAAGGCCCGTCGAAAAGTCAGCGCAGACTCTTATTTTGTTATTCTTTTCTTCACATATACCGTCGGACTTGCCCAATCCGTGTGGTCAACCTTTTCAATGACGTCTAATTGTTGAAGTCTCTCCAACTCCTTCTCTATTGCGTCCATCGATGAAAAAGGTACATTTCTTTTAGGTTTGAACACTGGGGTGGCATTTTTCTTCACCTCAAATTTTGCTTCTGTTTTCACACAGTATCCAAGTTTTTCGGCAAAAACTTCTGGGAATTCTGCATTTAAATCGTCCATGAAACCTTCTATTTGGTTTGATTTCTCTGTGGTCAACCTATTACAAAAAGAATTAACCGGTCGTTCCCATAAGTTGAACAGGACAATCCAATCCACTCCAAATAGACTTTTGTACCTTCCTGGTACTACGTACACTTTGGACTTGTGTGTTTGACCACCAAATGACACATTGCACCTCAGTTCTCCTTTGAATTCCAACCTTTTGCCGCACACACTTTTCGCCATCTTGCTGGTTTTTCTTAGTTCAGATCGACCGATCCTTCTCCAGATATCTTCATCTATGATGCTAATGTCCGCACCACTATCCAGGAGTAATGTTACAGGATGTCCATTTATCTTTACATCGACATATTTACGCTTTTCGCAGCTTTTCTCTTTCCTTGTGCGAAGCGTATTAACTTTGTCGGTCCTTCGTTATTTCTTCTAATTACAATATGTTCCCTTGTGGCCTTTGAATCCACATTCGTAACATATCCTATTCCTGAACCAGCAGATATTTTTGGTGTGTCTTGTACTTCCGCAGCATTCACAACTTTGATCCTTGTACATTCTGGGAGCCTTTTGTTCCTTGGTCTTGTATGTTCTAGAGGTCCTTTGGCTTTTTACATGTTGTATCTTGTAAACGTTTTTTTCTTCAATGCGGGTGTTGTCTCTTTTGATATTAATGAGACGTTGACACTCCTCGGTTACTTTTTGTAAAGTTACATTCGGGTCCGACTCTATAATTGTCAGGATCCGGGATCTGACATCTTTGTCCCTTGGTGCTGTGAGTCCTTGTACAAAGATTAAACATTTAAATAAATCTGCCGAAATTTCATTTAATTTAAATGATTCACATAAGCAATTTACCGTACATGCATATTCTAAATAGTCTTCGGATTCCGACTTCTGTAAATTTAAACATTTATATCTAGAATGAAAAAGGCTGTCTCTTTTATCAAATATTCTAGATAAAGTATTAATTGTCTCTTCAAAATTCACTTCCTCCGGTTTTTGGGGTAAAATTAAATTAGCATACTTGGTGTTTTCGTCCGTCCCCAGTTTTTGTAGTAACAGTGTAACTTTTTCTTCGTCGGTCCAGTCCGAACATTCTGACAAAGAATTTGAAATACCCTCTGCAGAAAAATTAGTTTTCTTCCTATCTGTCGACATTTGAATTAATTTTTCAAAATTCTTTTGTTGCGTTAACATTTGGCGTTGAAGTATTTTTGTTTGCTCCTGTTGTGCCTCTAAAGTTTTTTTTGTCAATTCTTGCTGCTGTATACTTAGAGTTAACGCCTTCGTCAACTCAGCCAATTGCTCCATTTTAGCTTAATTACAGTACAAAATATATTTCCAAAGTTTACACAATTTAGCAACAGTCTTTTACCAGATAAACTTTTTCACAAAATAATTTCAGACAATGAAACGTTTCCAAAATTCGCACAACAAATAGTTTCAATTACTTTAGACAAAGCAATGAACAATTATTTTTCCCAAAAATACGGCTGCACTTGGAAGAGAAAAAATATATAACAATAATTTCTGAATTGTTTAAAGAAAAAAAAATCGTAAGCGTTCTTTTTTCTTTCGAAATTCGTAATCTCACGGTGCAGGTTTAGAATTCAGCTTGTGCTTCCCAAATATTTTTTCGTCAACATACAGATAAAGTTCACTTTACCTTAAAATTGTTTCGAGTACAATTTTCTTTACTTTCCCGTTAGTTCTTACCGAAGAAATCCGTACTTTCTACTACTTTAGGTAGTAAAATTCTCTTTTATTTGATGCACGTGTCGACGTTTTCGTCTTGCCGTCCTTGCAAATTTTCTTTAAAAAAATCCTTCAATAGTACGGTAATTTATCTCTGTTAAGAGAAAAAAAAATCTCATCCTTGTCGCCACTGTTATATCCTAAATTACATAGGACATACTAAATTAAGAATACGCCGAGTGGTTTGCGTTTAACAGGGATCCGGTAGGAAGTAGAGACGTTGACTCTTCACTGCCGTTCAGATATCACTGCCCATCTTATATACGTACTTTCGTATATAGTCAATACCTGATTACTTCCCTTTATGTTAGTTTCGTATTTATGCCAAATCATGACCTTTACAACAAGAACTATGAAAATAAAATTGTTTTACGCGTTTCATTCTGAACGAACTTCCTAAAAAAGTTGCACAATTAATTTGGCAAGACTATCCATAGAGCTGGCGGTTTTATCGATACGAACGCGGGCTATGAAAGCGGAAATTCGAGTTCAATTTCCATCGCACATATTGACTACTTTTATCGACTAATATAGATTAGGATGGTATAAACCCTGTCGGGAATTTATATTAAAAATACATTTTGTGATAGTATGTATTCGCAAATTCTGCTCGTGTGAAATGTATTAATATCAATAAATTTTAATTAAATAAAAATGTTTGTTTTTCAGAACATATAGCAACTCATGACGAAAATGAATGACAAAATATACGATATATGTAGCAGTTAATGAGAAAACTATTCTGTTGAACAGTAAATGGAGACATTTTACTGTATTTCATATATCTATATTTATATATATATATAACATAAAATATAATAACACGAAATCACATAATTGTCGATGCAATAATTTATTTCAACCGTGCGGTTTTTTCAAGCATCACTCAGACAATTAAATTCTTGAGACTGATAGAAAATTGAATTTCCCTACGACAACTTAAACACAACTAGAGAGAGTGGTGGTAGCAAGCAATTTGATACATCTTTTATAGAGAGGGGGAAATTTAAAACTTATATTTAACTATGGCGGTCGAAGGGGAGGGATCTTCAAGTTAATCAACTAAAAACTGCCGTGTCAAAATTATGACACATACGACTTGACGATATCATACATATAGACAACTTTACTCACGCGCATACACAAAACTAAATATGCACACGTCCTATGCGCACGCACATACATAATCTCACTCGCACATTACCATAACTAAGCATAATCACATACACAACTTTTATTCATACATCTCTAGCCGAGACGAAATGCGTCCGGCGAAACTCGTGTTCTCAAACTCGGTAGGAGAAAAGAAAGAAAGAAACAAGAGAAGAAATAGACAAACCGCGTGTCATAGATTCCCAGTCCGTCTGGATTCCAAGAGAGAGAATCTAATTGAAATAAAATTATACGCACATACATATATGTATACATACAAATCCATACGTACACACACATACATATATGTACACACACACACACCTACATATAAGCATATATATACATATACATATATATACATATATATATATATATATATATATATATATATATATATATATATATTTACATACACACATACATATATCTATCCCTGAATCTATTTGAAATATTGACCAAATGACAACGCATGTAGTTACTCACACATGTAAACATATACATACCTATACATACACACATACATATACATATACGCATATAAACACATATATACATACACACACGTACATATATATCCACACACCTACACGCAATATTTACATAACACTCTATATTCTTACTGATACAATATGAGTTCTAAAAATTAGTCTTACCTTATTTATATTTTAGATTAATTTGATAATCTATAGTTAAACCCTAATTCAAGTCTAATAATGTCTAGTGGTAATATTTGACATTTATACTTATATCAATTCAATAGCTAGTGTATTACCTGCAGAAACATTTTCTTACCACTATCTTATTTTAAGTAAATAATCTGAATAAATAAATATTTCAAAATACCATTATATACGCATACACACAAATACTATATATCACCAAGTCGGTAATTCTGTGTCTATTACAGATATTATTATAAATATTTAGGGGGGGGGGTTACCGTAAATAATGTTATTCAATTTGGTATCTTCACCGTTATAAGTCTAGAGGTCCATCTGATTACTAGTCATTGGTTATTTTAAATTTATATTTATGTCTGCACCTTGCCATAAGTTCATCTCGTTTATTTAAGAGATTATTTCGATCATATTTTAGGATTCTTATTTTTTCCTCTAGACATAAGTTGCATCTTTGCCTAAATCCATCTGGAATATCCGAAAAACATAAGATTGACCACGAAACCACCGGGGACCTGTTATCATTTTTCAGATGCCACCATTGTTTAGCTAACTCCGTTTTGTTCTTGAGTTCTGGATTATTGAAAGAGTGTTTGTGGTCATAGAAACGTTGTTTCCAGTTTCCCGCGGCGATGCCGATGTAAACCTTTTTATCCCTGTTGTTATCTTCCGGATGGATAGTGGCCTTATAAACCACACACTCAACTTTACAGTTACCGTCCAGTGGGCAGTTATTTTTCACTTGACAATTACATTTATCTACTGTAACCTTATTCTTACTAGAATTGTTTAGTAATTTACGATTATGGGTGCTGATAATTCTGTCCATGTTCTTGGTGCAAGAGTAACTGATTTTAATGGTTTTTCTATTAAATATCTTCCTAAGTGGATTATTTATGCTAAAATGTTTATCTACCAGGTTCAAGAATACTCTCCCGATGTTGATGTTAGATAGTTGGCAGTAGGGAGGATTGAACCATATTATTTTTCGGCCTCTATTCCTGGATTTATTTTTATTTTCTTTCTTGGTATATTTGAGTTTTTCATTATATCCGCTTTTCTCTAGCGCTCCATTGTATAAATGTTTATTTGCTTCAAAAATGTCTCTGTTAGCCGAAAGCTTATTTATTCTAGTATTAATTGTTTTAAGTATTTGTATGTATACATATATGTATGTGCGTATAATTTTATTTCAATTAGATTCTCTCTCTTGGAATCCAGACGGACTGGGAATCTATGACACGCGGTTTGTCTATTTCTTCTCTTGTTTCTTTCTTTCTTTTCTCCTACCGAGTTTGAGAACACGAGTTTCGCCGGACGCATTTCGTCTCGGCTAGAGATGTATGAATAAAAGTTGTGTATGCGATTATGCTTAGTTATGGTAATGTGCGAGTGAGATTATGTATGTGCGTGCGCATAGGACGTGTGCGTATTTAGTTTTGTGTATGCGCGTGAGTAAAGTTGTCTATATGTATGATATCGTCAAGTCGTATGTGTCATAATTTTGACACGGCAGTTTTTAGTTGATTAACTTAAAGATCCCTCCCCTTCGACCGCCATAGTTAAATATAAGTTTTAAATTCCCCCCTCTCTATAAAAGATGTATCAAATTGCTTGCTACCACCACTCTCTCTAGTTGTGTTTAAGTTGTCGTAGGGAAATTCAATTTTCTATCAGTCTCAAGAATGTAATTGTCTGACTGATGCTTGAAAAAACCGCACGGTTGAAATAAATTATTGCATCGACAATTATGTGATTTCGTGTTATTATATTTTATGTTATTCTTGCTCTGTTTACTACATTGAGCTCTCATACCAAAATTTCCTCCTGGAATTATCCCATTATAACACAAATATATATATATATATATATATATATATATATATATATATAATATATATATGGTACTGTACTTCATATATATATATAAATATATATATACATATATATATAGTACAGTAATATATAAATATATACAGTACAGTAATATATATATATATATATATATATATATATATATATATATATATATATATATATATATATATATACATGTATGTTTATGTAATTATTTGTATTGGTGATTGCAGCGTTCGTTGTTTTACTGCTTACTATTATTTCGATTATCTCAATCAATATCAAAGGTTGGATCCTTGTCTAAGTTAGCCATGCTGATGACGGCTATGAGCCAGAAATACGTATCCATAGATTACCTTCATGTACGTATACAATTAATTATATATATATATACATATACATATATATATACATACATATCAATATGTATATTCATATATATAAATATATATATATATATACATGTATATATGTAACATATATATATATATATATATATATACATATGTATATATATATAATAAAATAAACCTAGTTTGAGTATCCTACAATTGTTCCAGAACCTCCTCGGCTATATATGTATATGTACATATATATATATATATATATGTATATACATATATACATATATGTATATACATGTATATATATATCTGCATATATATATAGATATATATATAGATATATATACATATATATATATATATCTGCATATATATACATATATATATACATATATATATATATATATATATATATATATATTAGGGATATTCTCTTTACATCCATAAGTATCATTTGCTTCGATATAAACATTCATTCGACAGTTTTAGTGTCAGCAGTCGAAATCGTTCATTTAGGTTAGACTAGAGAACTAAAGTTCCTCTGTTCAATTCTGGGTTTCGGAATCCGGTATTTTGTTTTTGCAGTTCATCAAAATTTTACTTTCATAAAAAATCCAATAGTAGTAAATAAAATGAAATATAACGATGAAGTAAATCCACCAAAATGCATTTCGACACGTCACCCATTTAATATTTTCTTAATAGTTGACACAAATAATCAATTATTTTGTGACCCTTGGAAATATAAAATGAATTTGGAAGCAACTTTCAAAATCTTATCATATGAAAATAAAATAAAATAAAATAAAATACTACTGAGCACAAGAAAAGAAAGCTAGTGTTTAATAAATGTGTTTATTATAAAGAAGTCTACGACTGATATGACACTTTGCAATTATACGCCCAACAAAATATGTCGCAAAATAGACAGACGAAGCCAAGTCAGCTTATCCTACGTATCGGACAATAGTCACAACTTATTGGCTAGCTCTTGTCACATGATCTGAGCGTCTAGGCCTGTGAGTGTCCACTTATGCTTCGCATATCGATTTAATTTACAATAAAAGCGCAAACCGATTATCGGAGTGGCGGGAAGAAAGGAAGCAGAAAGTGCGTGAATATTAGTCAACTTGCCCGTCTTACGAAGCAGTTCAGAACAAGAGGCTTCGAAGTTTTGATGATTGTTGCTATATAACATCCCTATAATTTTGAAACAATCGATTCGCTCTTGATGGACTTTGTCGCGGAATTCACTCAAGCTGAAGTACTTTCGGGTACTTTACCGGCGAAATTAGGTTCTTTATGATATATTTCACTCGCGCTCGATGCCGTGTGATTGTCAAGAGACTTCACGTGTGGAAAACTCTTACACTAACGTGTCAAAGTACGGGTTAACTTGATGCCATAGACGGGCGTGTTAACACTGCCGAAAAGAGAGAAAAAAATCTTCGAAGTCTCTGCCAAAGAAAACCAATTATCACAGCAGCCGTTAATTTTTAGTTGATAATATTAATCTACGTTTATTATTTATGTTTCATGGCTTTTTATTCTAATAATATGGAGGTGAATTAAAATGTAACACATAAGATTACATCAGTCGAATATTTGATTTTAGCACCGATAGCAATGCATCTGACAAATTGATATTTAGTTTGGATTAGCCACATGTCACTCCGCACGGCTATAAAGAAAATTCAACTCAGTTTATTCTGACATTACTTATTCTGGTAAGTAATATTGATAAATTAGAAATAAATTGTCCTTACTGTCCTTACCAGCTCACGTTCTCAATAAAACGTTTCGATATTTGACTATTTGTTTCGTCTATCAGATAAATAATTACATGTTTTTACATCATAATTGTTAAATTATATATTTCTTAACATTAACTTCGTTTCATACAAACATCACACCAGAGAATTTCATACAATTCTATCACATTTAAATGTATACAAATAAACAATGTGTGATTCTGGATATATATATATATATATATATATATATATATATATATATATATATATATACATATATATATATATATATATATATCCAGAATCTGTGTACCGGGTTCGCGCCTCCCGACCGTCTGAAATTGTTACTTCCCTGCACTGATGAGAGCAAGAAACTTGAAACGCTAGCGTCTGTAGGTATAAATAATTTAATATTTATTTATAAATATTATACTAAGCCCGTTTAAGAAATTAAAGTTGAGCACTCTCGGGGAAGTGAAAAATAGACTGTCAAAAAGCTCTAATGCAAAGTTCCGAATACGTTCGTCGAACACTCTCGACTAGTCTTCTATCTGTGCCCGCTTCTAGGTACATATAGATCTTAACTTCCCTAAATTACGTGACAGTTTCCGTGGGCCGAGTGGATATGGCTGACTCTGTGTACCGGGTTCGCGCCTCCCGACCGTCTGAAATTGTTACTTCCCTGCACTGATGAGAGCAATAAGCTTGAAACGCTAGCGTCTGTAGGTATAAATAATTTAATATTTATTTATAAATATTATACTAAGCCCGTTTAAGAGATTAAAGTTGAGCACTCTCGGGGAAGTGAAAAATAGACTGTCAAAAAGCTCTAATGCAAAGTTCCGAATACGTTCGTCGAACACTCTCGACTAGTCTTCTATCTGTGCCCGCTTCTAGGTACATGTAGATCTTAATTTCCCTAAATTACGTGACAGTTTCCGTGGGCCGAGTGGATATGGCTGACTCTGTGTACCGGGTTCGCGCCTCCCGACCGTCTGAAATTGTTACTTCCCTGCACTGATGAGAGCAATAAGCTTTAAACGCTAGCGTCTGTAGATATAAATAATTTAATATTTATTTATAAATATTATACTAAGCCCGTTTAAGAAATTAAAGTTGAGCACTCTCGGGGAAGTGAAAAATAGACTGTCAAAAATCTCTAATGCAACGTTCCGAATACGTTCGTCGAACACTCTCGACTAGTCTTCTATCTGTGCCCGCTTCTAGGTACATATAGATCTTAACTTCCCTAAATTACGTGACAGTTTCCGTGGGCCGAGTGGATATGGCTGACTCTGTGTACCGGGTTCGCGCCTCCCGACCGTCTGAAATTGTTACTTCCCTGCACTGATGAGAGCAATAAGCTTGAAACGCTAGCGTCTGTAGGTATAAATAATTTAATATTTATTTATGAATATTATACTAAGCCCGTTTAAGAAATTAAAGTTGAGCACTCTCGGGGAAGTGAAAAATAGACTGTCAAAAAGCTCTAATGCTAAGTTCCGAATACGTTCGTCGAACACTCTCGACTAGTCTTCTATCTGTGCCCGCTTCTAGGTACATATAGATCTTAATTTCCCTAAATTACGTGACAGTTTCCGTGGGCCGAGTGGATATGGCTGACTCTGTGTACCGGGTTCGCGCCTCCCGACCGTCTGAAATTGTTACTTCCCTGCACTGACGAGAGCAATAAGCTTGAAACGCTAGCGTCTGTAGGTATAAATAATTTAATATTTATTTATAAATATTACATATATATATATATACAGGGTGTTTCAAAAGTCTTGGGAACATTACAAATGCGTATATCTCATGAACTATTCCAGGTAGAAAAATGAAACTGGTGCCATTTTAAAGCTTGCTTAATCAAGTTTTTGTGTCATACTAATGATTTTCGTGTTATCTTTCCAGGTGCAGTAATGGCGTTCTCTAAACAAAACAAGGCATTTTGCGTCCTCCAATTTGCAAAGACTGAATCGTGGACATGTGTTCAGCGTGCATTTCGCAGGAAATTTAAAAAAGAAGCCCCTGAAAGGAAATACATTGTCAGATGGCATGCTAAATTTGTGAAAGATGGGTGTTTGTGCCCAAGTAAGCGAACAGGTCGCCCTTCAACTTCAGAAGATGCAGTTGAGCAAGTTCGGACAGCTTTTCAGCGGAGCCCCCGTAAATCAGTGAGAAGAGCCAGAAGGGAACTTCAGCTTGCTCCAGCAACTGTCTGGCGTGTCTTAAGGAAACGACTGCAAATGGTACCTTACAAGCTCTAGTTGGTCCAAAAGTTGAAGGACACTGATAAGCCACTTCGCCGTGACTTTTGCATTGCAATGCAAGAGAAGTTGGAAGATAACGGCTTTGATGACCGGCTTGTTTTTAGCGATGAGGCGACCTTCCATCTGAATGGCAAAGTTAACAAGCATAACACTCGCATATGGGGTACTGAGAACTCTCATGAACTTCTTGAGCACGAGCGAGATTCACCAAAAGTGAACGTGTTTTGTGCAATTTCCAAGAAAGGTGTCTATGGACCGTTCTTCTTTGAAGAGGCAACTATCACTGGTGAATCCTATCTCAACATGCTGGAAGACTGGTTAATGGCTCAGTTGGAACAAGCAGAATCTGATGACTTCATTTTTCAACAAGATGGTGCCCCATCACACTGGAGTCTTAGAGTAAGGCAGTTTCTTAACACAAGGCTGCCTGGTAGATGGATTGGGAGATCTGGGCGAGGTGATGACGTTCTCATGCCCTGGCCTCTTAGGTCTCCAGATCTTACCCCGTGTGACTTTTTCCTTTGGGGCTTTGTCAAGCAACAAGTCTATGTGCCGCCCCTTCCAAGAGATATTGACGAACTAAAGGCTCGAGTAACGGCAGTTGTGGGAACCATTGACGTCAAGATGCTGGAACGCGTTTGGCAGGAAATGGACTATCGACTAGATGTCTGCCGTGTGACGAATGGTGCTCATATTGAGCAACTTTGAAGATTCCCCACAAAACATGAAACTTTAACCTTTCCAACGGTACCAATTTCATTTTTCAACTCCTAATAGTTTTTGAGTTATTAAAAATCGTTATGTTCCCAAGACTTTTGAAACACCCTGTATATATATATATATATATATATATATATATATATATATATATATATATATATATATATATATATATATATAATAGGAAAATACATGTTACATAACGGATAACACAATTTCTCCAATCAAAACAGGTTTGCACAAATTTTATGTTCCCTTATACAGATTAACATCAAGATATAATGATACTAAAGTTTATGTCAAGAATTACTATTCCAATTTTGATCAAATTCTATTACATGATTTTGATTCTAGAAAATGTCTGAAATAAAATCTTAAGGGGTTATAAGACGGAATAGAAATTCAGGTACTCTTCCTTCATTGGTGTCTAATTATTATGAATCAAATGCAATGTAAATAGGAGGTTGTGTCTATATTATGCCCCCTGAAACCCTTGTTAATACTCTCTGGCAATTGTAATCGAGAAAATAGTCATAAATTGATGTCTAATGGCCATTGTAAAAATTTCACAAAAATCAGAGGTATCTGAATTTTCATGAAGAACTTTCAATCCCGGTTTCTTCTTCTTTACATAAAACTAAATGAAACTAAATATAGCCTATATTTATGTGCGATACGTCAGGCAGCTGTGTTCTAAACAGTTTAATGATCCCCTAAATAGTTTAACAATGAATCCTGTACATACAAATATATAAAACAATATACATACTTTACTATATATATATATATATATATATATATATATATATATATATATATATATATCTTGACTTTGCTGTAAAACGGGCGTAAGATGTAGAAACGTGATTAAATTTGGAAAAACAAAATAAAAAAAAATTGATTGTGATACGAAGAAAGTCAGGTATTCACCGAAATATGAAACTAAAAAAATTGTAAGCATAAATGAAAATTATGAATTTGGATTGATTTTTCCTTAAGTCATTGGAGTGCAACTATATATATATATATATATATATATATATATATATATATATATATATATATATATATATATATATAACCAGGAAGTTATGGTTTGTATGACTCCTATTAGCTTTTAATAACCCTGAATTTGGACATCATAATATTCAACACCAAGTGAGTTTTCTGAACTTTACATATGATTTGTTTTCCTTATCGTTTTCTTATCGTTTTATTAAATTGGCATACACCTTACATACACTTTTCACTGCTATCTACTGCATCGATAGCAAACGAATTTCCTGCCTGGATAACTTTTTGCATTTTTGGACCACCATTCACCATTTGGAGTATTTCTTAATCAACCTCTTTGATATATTGCCTGGGGCTATTTTAAACTTGTTGACGTAGATGAACTGTATAGGTTTACAAAAAAAGTATGTTTTGGGTCGATATATTTGATGTTTTATATACCTTTATGTATTTTTATATATACTTTTTTTTTAATATATTTTCAAAGTTTAATTTTTATTACCTGCAGTAATGCCATTGCGGTAATGGTCCTCCGAGGAGAAGATTTTCTTTGAAAACTCATGAGTTAAGGACTTTAAAAGTCTTTGCCTGAACATTGAACTGTAATAAAATTTGATTCGCACCTTATTCTATTCTTTCACTTTATCTATTGCTATATATATAGCAATATATTGTTTTTAAATTCCCGAAACAGTTTTTCATTGTAAACAACTGATGATCCCTTAAAATAGTGTTAGAAATTAACTAATATAATAACTGTAAAAAATAAATTGACTTACATGAGTGATTTTCCACTGGAAGACTTGGGACTATAAGTTTTTTTTTTTCTAATATAGTTTTAATGGTTGAGAAACTTCCGAGACTATATATATATATATATATATATATATATATATATATATATATATATATATATATATATATATATATACATATATATATAATGTATATATATATGTGTGTATATATATACGTGTTTGCGTGTGGTGTGTGTATGTGTGTTCGCTCGTAGAGACACCCTTCTCTATTACAGTTGAAGTTATCTGATACCTTGTGCGGCATTCGTCTTTGTAAGGTTTAGTCGACTTCTTTCGAACAAGGAATTTTCTATTTAATTATATTCTCAAACGGACGTATATTCCGGTCAGAGTAGGTAACGACGTTCGTTTATTGCAGTTTTTGTCAGGTTGTGATCCAACATACAGCGCCTAGTATTCCAAAATTATTACCCATATGGTACTTATCAAATTCAATGTGGCTTAACCTCGGTGATCAAACGAGAACCGGTGTATCAACGGGTATTATGCCGGTGAATTATGTGGTCATTGATTTATAAGTCGAGTTACGTCGAAGTTTTTTAGGGTGTGTGGCTTGTTTAAATTCTTATAAATCCTTTGAAGAAACACAAGTACTTATTGCATACTACATACATATATTAAATGCCTACATACATATGTACTTGTATACTAAATGTAAAAATGCACTAGGCGGCCTGTTTAGTTAGTTGCATTCCCGCAAAGCATGCAGATAACAACCTTGCTGCGAGAGAGAATTATTTAGGCAAGAGAAGAGAAACGACACAAGAAATTGGAAATATGTCTTGTTTGGAATTCTGACCACCCAGAATTCAATTTGTCCACTTGAAAAAAGTAATTGTTCTACATATATGAGGTTTCCTACTGTTGTTATGAACCACCCAGTGTCTTCCAAATTTAATGACTGTCTATATACAGAATCCCTAGGCAGTAGTCTTTTATATTCCTAGATACAGCTTGTCATTATTTTCAGGTGGATTCTGTGTTGTTCACCACAAAGGACCGGTGATATAACTATATATTCCAGCAGTTTCTTGGCCCTCTGCGCGTCTTATGGTCAGTGGAGGTTTTCAAGCGTGTTGTTCAGTAGAAGTAAACGTATATCATTTTTACATCCCTCAAAATAAAACATTGTTACTGGTTTTGAACTGGTTGTAACTTTGTTTACGGAGAGAATCTTTCTGTTAAAACTGACTGATACAACACAATTGACACTGCCACCGGTGTAAAAACCGAGCATGAATTTGCTGCTGGATACTGCTTACCGTTGTCTTCTGCTAAACACAGGTTTCATCGCTGCTGGCTCCTGTCCTTCGGCCGTAGTCGACAACACATGAACGCCGGATTTGGTTTTTAAAGGTTTTATTAAATATGACAGAGACAAAAAATTACTGCATGTGTACAAAAAGGAGAGAATGTGTCTAAGGTGAATTCGGGAGAGACACCATAACGACTTTTGACCACCTGTGCCCATTTTCTCTGTCTCCAACCCTGCCGGGGTTGGCGGACGATGAATTCTCACATACAAGCTGAAGAGACAGAATCAGCTTCGAACAGAAGTAACGTCATTTCCGACTTCCGCGTTTACTCTTCCCCCTTCGGGTACTCCCTCACTATTTAACATTGGGACAAGCACAACAAGCGTGCGATTACGCTCTGTACGTTTAACGTACCCAGATGCACGTTCATAAATATACTTATATTAAATACTTACACATTGTATACAATTTCTTATCCACTTATAAATGGGAAGATTATTGCATATCCATGCTTTTCTGAACATTATTAGTTTACATTTTAATGTGGTTGCTTTTAGTGTTACAGAATGTTCCTACCATGAAAATGGATAGGCGGTGTCTGTACAAGTTCATAAGAGTCGATATAATGTGAAATCTAAAAGATCTTTATCACTTGGGGCTTGTGTTATAAAAGATCGTTTAGCAAGAAGTGAATCACTTTGTCAGACCTAATGCTGATCTTTGATCGGACGGTTCAATCTACAGACTGGGTAACGATATATGTCACATGATACCCCGATCTTTTACTGAACCGAAAATGCGAAAGTTGTTGTATCAAAAGTGAAGAGTACAAAACAAGAAATATTTTTAATAGTCTACAGTTTATTTTTGTAGCATGCACAGCTTTACATATATAGTCAACCCCCAGACTGCGATGGAGACAGAAAAAAGCGGAACGTCCGCTTACCTCGTTCTCAAGTCTAGCTCTGTTGTCTGTTCTTAAATTCTCCCTCGATCGCTGATTGTAATTCTAAAAATTGTTTTGCTTAACAATTTCCACGATCCAAAATAACTCAAACAATCAAACGTTTATATTCCCATTTTCTTCTCAAACTTTAAATTATAAAAAAGGACAGTCGCATTCCAAACGCGACCTCTACACACCTCTAAGATCTACATCTCGTAACACTTTATATCGTCATACTCATTAACTACCCTGTTCCTCCAATCATATCTGTTATTATGATTATTCGAGCTTAGAAGGTCAGTTCTTTAGACATTACCGGCAAATACCGAGTGGTCCGATCATGGACATTTTTGTATCATTGAATTGTGCCCCCAGTTGGATGGGAGCTGGGTTTCTCACGTTAAATTGACCTTGTTTCTCACATAGACATTTCAAAGTCATGAAAATATACTACATCAGAGCATCTGGTTTGTTAATTTGAGGTTTAACTCCAAAAATCCTTGTCAGCATCGGACCGCTTTCTTTGGAATTCCGTTCCTCCTACCTGTTTCCTCGACCGTGCCAACATACAGAAAATTGAATGTAATGTGAAAACACATTTTCTTGCCCCTATAAATCTGGTTCATATCACAGTAGCCGCTTATTCTACTGTGATAATATGTCTTATTGGGGGTGAATAAAAGTAAGAAAAAAGGAAAAATGGTTCCAACGAAGGTCTGAAATTACCAAAGTCTTGCAGAAGCTGCAGGATGCTGCTTTAGAGTTGGAACTTCATCTGTAAATGCAAAACATAAATAGCGCAAACGATGACATATTTTTAGTGCAATCGTCTACCAATCTAATCCGTGCATACACTTGTAAGATACAAAAATAAAAGCAACCGTAGAACTAATAACGATATCAAACGAATTATTTTCTTCTTTTTTCATATGTAAAGATTGGTGAATTATTTATGAATTTGTCACCTGTCATTAGCGGACGAAAATACATACTATTCTTTTTATATTTTTTATAATTTTTCCAATATGGACGTTTGTCATGAATTAGGTTTCTTTGCACGGTGTCGTTGTCGTGAATATCGCTGCCAACATCAGCCCAACCAACATCCCATCGTATTGTAATCGTCTGTAATCTTCTCCGGTTATTAGATCTTCATTCTCCTATTCTTACGATGTTTTTCTCATTGTAGCAGCGATGTCTGTAGCAAACATTATGCTTAATTGTTGCATACAATCGAATTGAGAAAATGATTATCGCTTCCACGATTTCAAAGAAAACTGTTTTACAATAATGTTACACACATTGACTTGTATATAAATATCAACACAGATGGGATAGAGATTCATTCGCGTATTAGATATTAAAGTGGGTACGTTTGTTTCTAGATATATAAACTAGTACATCTGCCGGCGACTAGGACACATATGCTGTAGACGGAAAGGTAATCACAGTTCAAACGTTTTACCTTGCTCGTAATTGCTAGAATCGTTGAAAAAATAAAGTGGATACTATTTAGTCAGGTATGACGCCAGACATGTCCACAGAAAAAGGAGCCGGCACAACTCTCGACAGTTTAAAAGAAAGGACTAGACTAAGAACAGACGTTTAAGAAGGATCAAACAACACATTAATATATTTAAGCGATACGCTTACAACATCAATAACTCTCTCTTCTCCCTCCCGATCTTAACCTTTCAACCAGGAGACGATCATATGTTTGTATACATTTTCTATTCTTCTAAAAACGAGGTTCTTAGAATTACTTGTATGATAATTAATATAAGAAATACACCGCGGCTTTCTTTTCAGTTAACGGAATTATCCTCGTTCGGGAGAATAACAATGCGCGCGCCCAGAGCGACAACATTTTATCCGTCGGAAAGGTTCACGTTGTCATCGGACAGAAGCGATAATATGGATTTCTGTTTATTAAAATAATCAAATAATAAAATGAAACGAATGAAAACAAACATAGACACATATACAACGTTACCCCTATAAAAAAACAAAAAAACAGAACCATATAACATTTTATTGAATCCTACAAAATTTCGAGAGACGTTCAGAACTTCGGTCTGTTAACGATCATTCTCCAATATTTCTATTATTTTTATCGTTTAAAAAAATGCCATATATTTTTTTCCTAAATATCCTCCAATTGGTTTCTGTGGTGTTTGAAGCAAACTTGAATACGTCGCGCAAAATTGTCAGTTACTCTAGCATATTCCGTTCTTGTGATTTCGTTCATTGTTGCTAGGATTGCTGTCTTCAGTTCAGGGTTATTCTGGTACAAATTATCGTTGAGATAAATCGCAGAGAAAATGTCTGGTGAATGCGACCCTGGCTTAATCGCAACGCATATCCTCAACACTCAGTAGTAAAGTTTCACTTTCATACATCATCGCATTGTGCACACATGTCTGGTGGACAGTTCCCTTTGCCAACAGCACATGAATGCTCTGTTGGTTAGTAATACCAGAAGTTTTGTGAACTTTCTTAATCAACTCCTAACTCATGCAATCACACCAGCACCAATTGTATCACCAAGGTAACAGCATTTTTGAACAATCTCAATAGCTTCGCCATCCAAATATACTTTATTCACATCTGAGTTCTCACTCGTTTCGATCGTCTTACACGAACAAAAAATATATTATAAAGATGCGTCCAAACAATCTCCACATTTACGTTGTGATCAGTCTATTCTTTAATCGCTCTCTAAGCCACGTTACTAAATTATTTGATATGTGGGTGGTATCCCCGTCTTTACGTAACAACTATCCATTTCGATCTATCACTGCGTCTTCCTAGTGATGCAGAAAACCTATTCAGAAGTAATATAGAGTGCTCTCTATTCATTGTTTGACTCTCTCATTTTCGTCTTCGAACCAATATGTGCCGATGATACACTTTTTAAACAGTGGACACATGCCGTGCCTATTTTGAGTGTAACACCCTTCGTAACGCATCCTCCGCTCGACCGTAATACATGTTATTCTTGCTACTTACATGTTCTGATATCAGAAAGTGCGATTCATCAGAGAAACAAACATGATTCAAGACGTCGGAATCGGGCTCGCTTATGTCATATCGCAGATGGCAGATGGTTACGTGCTTTTTGCCATTTCCGCCTCCATAATATTTTGCTGCATTCGGATCTGATAGAAATACAAAAGATATGATTAACGGATACGCCTCAAAGACTATCGAAAAATTCGCAACCCTTGAATGTGTCATCGAAGTGAATTCTTTGGAGTCCGCTGCGCTGAATTTGCTATAGAATCAGGGGTTCTTTTCTGAACTAGTCCCCCCCTCCTCCAGACAGAAATAAACGCACCTTGAACATTTAAATGTATGATTTGCAAAATTTCACGCTCTCTGAACTTTGAAACCCAGTCAAAAAGTTGACCTTTTTGACAGAGCATGCTGACACGGAAACTTCCTCCGAAAATTTACTTGAACTACAATGATTTTTTGCGCAATAGACCTCCACGTAAGGCACCATCGTCATGGTTGATGAGAAAATGTAATGGAAGACTATTGTTCCAATATTTCCTGCACAAAGTCGACTTTTATACACTAAAAAAAGAGAAGAACAATTAAAATGTACAGTTCTCTCTCTCTCTTTTATTTAATGGATAAATTTATCATTTTATGACGTAATCCACTGTACCCGGTAATCTCCCATATTTGTTCATTATCTTGTGACGCACAATTGTTATAATGAGCGAGTAAGTAAGCCAGGAAAAGAGTCTTATTATTATATAATTATTACAATTTAGGTAAAGGTTATATATCCACCTGGATTTGAACGCGGTTTAGACAATGCCATACTTCGCGTCCGTTTTCATTACACGACTAACGCCCCCAGCAATATACGATGCACTATAACTAATTGCGTACGTGGAGTTTACTTAGGTTAGGTACTTATTTCTCGAGGCATCAAAGTGTAGAGATTAATAGAAAAAGGGAAAATAGATAGATAGAGGAAGAGAGAGAAAGAGAGAGAGTGAGAGAGAGAAAGAGAGAGAGATAAATAGCTATCCTCCAAACGATAATAAAGAGCAGTGTGTATTTATTTATATATATATATTTATTTACATTATTAAATTTAATATAATCATCCCGTTATACAAAAGTTGGCGTGGGGGCTAAAAACGTTAATTCTCTCGCCTGATTTTAAGTAATGAGTGGGAGCGAAAAGGTAGATCAAATAACCCCCAATATTTGCAATAAATTTCGAGAGAAATCTTCCAGTCTAAAAAAAGTTTAACGGTATGTCTTTATTTCCTTAGGTCATCAGAAATGATACTAATAATAATTTATATATAAAAAATTACATTACTGACAAAATTCAATGATTTTATATGAATATTTGTGCGATCACTGGAAGAGCATGATTATTAAGCTTCGTAAATCGAGCCCTTTGAGAGAAATAACATTTAGTATAGTTGTGAGTTCTTTCCCTTTCGGCAGATAAGAACAGTGTATGTTTCTCACTATTTGTTTGGTAAATAAAAATTCAAGACCTATTTCTCTCGCATTTCAAATGCGATTGCTACGGCGGCCACGCCGTAAGAGGCTAGAGTTCGAAATACTCGAAGCCGGAGGTCACATAGTTCGACCGGCGGTAGAGGCACACTCTCCATACTAATGATTGTTGGTGAACATAAAACATATGTCTATAGATATTAGTAGGTGAATATATATATAAATATATATATATATATATATATATGTATGTATGTATATATATATATATATATATATATATATATATATGTATGTATATATATATATATATATATATATATATATATATATGTATGTATATATATATATATATATATATATATATATATATATATATATATATACTGGGTGATTCATAAGTCACTCAGCTATTTATTTTTTAAATTCTAAAGTTAAAAAATACGGTAATACAAAACAGAAAGTTTATTCAACAAATTCATTGATGGGAGTTTCAAATTACAGCAGATTTTCAAAATTTCCACCTTCGTTCTGCATGCATAGCTCCAATTTTTTTGCAAGAAATTTACGACTCTTTGTAGCATATTTGATTGATTAATTTTAACAAACTCGGCAGTGATTTTTGATTTGAGGTCGTCATTGCCTTTCAACTCGTGTGGGAGATTCATCAAATTTGGCCATATGAATAACAATAAAAATTCGCTCTTCAATTGTAAATGACATACTGCCTGCCAAAAATATTCTAATAACTGTTCAAACAAATGCAATCTTTAATAGTCAAAAGTCTATCATAATAATTATATTTGTTTAGCACATATGATGATTTACACAAATTTAAATAAATAGAAATAAATATATATAGAAACAAATATAGAAACGAACAAACTAAAAATGACAAATAGCAGTAATTAGAGGGTAAGATAACAATCATAAAAAGTTCATAGTATGTTTGTGCTTCATATGGTAATCATTTTAAATAGCTGACTTATGAATCACCCTATATATATATATATATATATATATATATATATATATATATATATATATATATATATATCAGCTATTAAATCCACCGTATGTGCATTTTCAATTCATCATGCATTTTGATGTAGAATTGGGTTTGATAATCGATAATTCTTATAAAGATATTTATCAAAAAGACTATTCTAGTCGGTCAGTTTGTTTGTGGAATTTTGACCGTTTTGGGGCATGTATATTGAATTTTGTGTTTTTTATTGCACTGATTGTTTTGTTCTCACGATCATTAGCATTTATGTATTATGTTTATGTTTCATTGTATGACTTAAAATGAATGCCGCTTTGAAACAGCTGTAAACAATTATAATACCTTGGTGTATGCTCTTCTTTTAGGACGTTGTTTTAGAAATGTTTTGAATCGCCGAAATATCTCTCTTTCCCCCCTCTCTCTCTCTGTCTCTCTCTCTCTCTCTATGTCTCTCTCTTTCTCTCGCTATATCAATATGTATATATATATATAATTGCGCTACAACGTAGACCTTTTTGTTAACTTAAGAAATTCATATAATATATATATATTAAATATGAAACAGTAATATGCCTCTATATTAATAGAAAATACATTAATATACACTAGCAAAAATATGCTCCATACGTCACGTATTTTCTAGTATATATAATGTCAGTGTTGTTAATAAACAGTCTACTGTAGTAAATTCTTGTTGACGAACGCTTGCTCCTAAAAAGAGGTAATGCATTGAAGGATAGTCACATGACAACATAGCAAAAACAACACTACCCTCCAAAAATGCCTGGGAAGATGATCTCATGACAACAAATACTACACAACCTTTCAAAAGGTGAATGTAATCTCTTAGAAGATGGTCTCATGCCGAACGAACATATACTACACTATCCCCGTAAAGTAGGTAATGCATCGGTGGATTGTCTTATAACAGCATAACAGATACCACACCTCTACTAGATGGAGCATTGAAAGATAGTACATCAGTCTGAAATGGTACAGTAAACTGAATTGGGCATTAAAAGATAGTACAATAATACAATATTAATAGAAGTAATTGTATAGTTTCTGCTTCAGACAGACATATACCACATTTCCATTAGTGATAGAAGTGCAATAGTACAATATTAATAAGAAATAATAGTATATATATCACACAGAACTACCCTTCCTAGACATACTAGTTAAAATTAAGAACAATCATATTATCACAGACATCTACCACAAACCCACGGACACCCAACAATACCTCCACTTTAAAAGCCATCACCCCAAAAGCTGCCTAAAATATATACCCTATTCTCTAGCACGCAGAATATGCACTATAGTCAGTGACAAAGACCTCCGGATTGTCCGACTGGAGGAACTACGTAAGACATTAGCAAAAAGAGGATACCCCGCACAAATAATACACAAAGGTATAGAATTAGCAGAACAAATACCATTAGAACAACTACGAATTCCCAAAAAACAGAACAAAGAACACATATTAGCATACGTATCTACACATAACAAAAACAACCCAGAATTATTCACAGAGATAACAAGAAACCTAACCTTACTCAATCAAAATAGCAAACTAAGCAACATACTTAAAACAATGAAGATAATCAAAAGCAAACGCCAACCGAAAAACCTCAAACAAATTCTAACCTTATCAAAATTCAACCAACACGTATCACAAGGGGTGACAAAATGCAACAAAGAAAGATGTGGAGTTTGCGACATAATAATAGAAGGTAACACATACACATTCAAAAATCCAACACAAACCTTCAAAATAAAGAAGGATCTAAACTGCACCTCTAAAAATGTCATATATGTACTTGAAGGCATAACATATAAAAAATACTATATAGGTGCCACAAAAACATTCAATAATAGAGTGGCCCTTCATAAGAGCAATATTAAAATTCAAGAAAATAGAAAATTGCCTGTCTCTAAACATGTACACTCATGCAGCAGTGGAAAATTCCAGATAATGCCCATTTTCCAAACTCAGGACTATTCATACCTCCTAACACAAGAAAAAATCTTCACATACAAATTCAACCCACCATTAAATAAATCATAAGACAAATCACACCACAGACATATAAAAACAAGTACGAACACATGTATAAACAGGAACCCATCTGCACTCGGACACGTGTGCATTTGCACACCCTCACACATGGAACGAATACATACCCAATGTGAGTGTATTCATACACACATGCAGAAAATAATATGAATGTGTATATCTATCTATCTATCTATCTATCTATCTATCTATCTATCTATCTATCTATCTATCTATCTATATCTTTCTATAATTCTATTTATATTTCTATCTACCCTCAATCTTCCTTCCCCCTCTCTTACTTTTTCTCCCCCCTACCTATCTATCTACTCACCCATCCTCTTTTCTACTAATCTCTCTCTCCAAACCCAAGCAAACATCCTCACCCCCAACCACCCACACATCCACATTAATGTGTGAACCCAGCAGGGACACCGTCATGAATAACCGGGAATGACCACACCCACACATACCATACAGAATATATTTTTATCTCAACAAGATAGCATTTTTTTCTGTCAAACGGAACAAACATTTTTTCTGTCAAATGGAACAGACACTTTTAAATGAAAGAAAAATGAAACGTTTTCTCAAATGAAACACTTTTATCAAATGGAATTTACATCTGAAGAGAGCATAATGGATAAACGATAAATGCTCGAAACGCGTTATGAAATTATATTTAAAAAACTTAAAATGTTAAAATGATAAGATAATAAATAATTATTGAAAAGGTTTTTACTAGCGTTGATAACCACAATTCTTTAAATATACTTTTTTCTCTCGTTGGAACTGCACTGATGCTACACAACCCCCTTCTCTCTCTCTCTCTCTCTCTCTCTCTCTCTATATATATATATATATATATATATATATATATAATTTTTATTTATACAAACATTATTGATTACATATGTGCATACATGTTTCGGTTGTACTCTTCACAGAGAATCCACCTCTTCAGACCAAAAAAGACAAGGAAGTGAAATGAATTTGGAACATTTCCTATTCAGTAAATCTTTTTTGGGAATGGGATATGCTTATAATTTTCATCAGTAAAGCTCAGCATCGGATTACATTCTTTACTTGTTAACTCTTTCAATTAGTTTCTATTATTTTTATTTTCTTTATCGCTCGTTCTTTAACTTCCGTTCCTTCTATTTCTTTCTTTTTTATTACCCACTTAGCTTGAATTCCCTTATTCTGCATTTAGCACATCAAAGTTTTAATATCTACACACACACATTTTAACGCATAAATATCTCATCATATATATATACACAAATATATGCCTTGAAAAAAATACAGACATATCAATATCAACATACTTTGATCTTTATGTAAAATACACATGTGCGTACAAATCTTAAGATACACAAGTACACAACCGAAATATATATGCACATATGTAACCAATATTGTTTGTATAAATACAAATGTATACTAAAGAACAGCTCTACTTGTTATTGAGCACTTTTTTATAAACATTGGAGTTTCAACGGATTTACATCTACAGAAACTAATACAAGACATGTACTATACATATATATATATATATTTATATATATATATATATATATATATATATATATATATATATATATATATATATATATATATCAAACTCAATGTAAATGTGATATATTTGGATTTTCAAATGGGACGTTATGCCCATATTATGTCCCCTAAATACCCTTTAAAATACTCTAAAGAAGCTGATAATGTGGGAATATTTATAAATTAATGTCTTATACCTATTGTTAAAATGTCACAAAATTTGGAGATATCTTAAGTTTCATGAAGGGTGAATCTTGTATATATATATATATATATATATATATATATATATATATATATATATATATATATATATGGAAACAAATGCCTATGGTAAGTAACATGTGATCAGTATTACACCTGTTTTGATGTGTTTTAAAAAAAATTATATCCAATCGGTGTTCAGTATCCAAATTATATAAAAGGCTAACGTCTTTATTGTAGTCATTTTTCTATTGTTTTATTCTCTAACTATTTGAGTTAGGGAAGACATTCTAAAACAAAACATTATTTTTTATTTATTCCGTCTCCACTCGGCTAGATAACAAAAGTAGAAACAAAACTAAATTTTCTACTGAGAATTAAATGCCAAATTCTGTAATCACTGAAAAGCAAGAAAAATATTTAAAGAGTCGTGACTCTTTTTGAATAGGCACCAACTTACAAAGTTCGAGAATGGTGAAAAAATGGCTGTGGAAGTATAAAGAAAGACGGTTTGGAAAACAAAGAGAATTACAATATTCTCTTAAAACACGGTCGAGGTAAGATAGGTTGATAGGTACTGTTGATTTTCGATGCGTTTAATGCATTAGTTTTATAGTCTACTCTAATTGGGTCGAGAGAGGAAAATCAACTTTACTTTATATATATATATATATATATATATATATATATATAGAGAGAGAGAGAGAGAGAGAGAGAGAGAGAGCGAGAGAGAGAGTGGAGATGATTGATTTTTTTTTGTTATTTCCTGCCAAAAAAATTCTAATAACTGTTCAAACAAATGCAATCTTTAATAGTCAAAAGTCTATTATAATAATTATATTTGTTTAGACAGCTTGTCTGATCAGTCTGTAACCGAATACGGTGCGTTTGTTTTAGTTTTGCATAACGGCGACGTTTCTTAGAAGGATTGTTCTTTTTCTGTTGATGCTTTGTCTGGATTCTCCTTCTATGGAGATCGTTTTTCAGGGACGGATATTGGTCGTGCCGGTTTATTACAGCACGAAGAATGTTGTACAAACATATATAGCATTTATTATACTTAAAAACGTATATTCTGTTTTTTTTTCAGGTAGGAGGATCAAAGTGTAGTATCTGTTCCGATGGATACTGCACCCCATAGACTGGTATTGTCTTGGCCTTCGGGGCTTGATTTACGCCGGTCTATGGGTCTGTCCTGTGTCCCAGGCTTCGCCTCCCCTCTTTGGGGAGGAGTAAGTTTATTGCTTACTGCCCGAGGCGGCCCTACCGGGGAATGCCGACGGGGCTGCCCAGGCAATTTTTAATGGCCAGAGTGCTCATCTCTCGGGCGCTGGCTTTTCAAACATCACTTTCCCGACCCGACTTTGGGTCACATCTTACTTGTGGGAGTAAGATAAAACGGGCCTTGTGTCTAACTCCTGGAGAGGAGTAAATCAATACATGGTCTAAACCGTTAGCGATATATCCTCCGATCTTTACGGCCACGCGACTACCCATTGTAAGAATCATATCGAGACTCGTCTCTTGTCTTTTCTTTGAAAGCTAACCCCCTTATATAAAACTCACAGATATTTTAATCTTGTCACATCCAGATGTACCTTACAATTCTATGAAATATTGCTAGACTGTTTGAGCTAGAATGTAACATTAGTACATTCCATAATAATGAGCAATGCTATTTCGTTTCTTTCCCCGAAAATAAGACTAATCTAATCACATGCTCCTTCATGCATATGTCAAATATTAAAAGACCTTGTGCAAGATTAAAAATTGAACCATTTTGAAACAATGCCTAATCCGAATGTCCAATATTTTAAAGCGCGAGAATACGCATAAAGGTCACGTGTTGTGTTAGTGTGGCTTATTAATGAAAATAGCTGGCGAACAATATTACCAGAACACGCTTATTTAATTTAGACCAGCACACGATGACAAATCTTTTTTTTTTTTTTTTTTTTTTCTTAAGTATACAATATACATCACCCCACTCAACCCTATAGGAGAATGGGAGCGCTGTCATGAAACCTCCAACTCTCTCACTATCCACGTATCACCTAGCAATTACGTGATGTAATGCCCTGCCACATACTCGGAATTGTAAACTTTTAACTTCTATGTATAAGTTGGATGATTCGAATTACTGTTCTTATGTTAGATGTTATCACAACGTTTCGGTCGATGTATCCTTCTACTTTGTTCAGGTGCGCCTGGTCGAAGTCGGGAATTTTTATGCTGATCTCAGGACTCTTTATGTCGACCTCGGGAATCTGTACGGAATTTCAAACTGAACCTTTATTTAATCAACGGGGGATAGCTTGCTCTCGTTGCGTCATAACATTCCTCATAACATTCTTAGTATCCCCTGTACTGATGGTTGAACCTTCAACTTTAACAATACTGTTACTTAAAACTGATTATAACTGAGCATTTTCCGTTGCGCTACGGGTTCATGTTTAACATGAAGAGTCCCGAATTCGATAAGACGCACGTGACGAAGGTCGGAAGTTATATCGGCCAAAACGTTGTGAAAATAACATACAAGATGAGTACAGTAACTCGAATAATCCAAATAAATACATTAAAAAAATTGCGAAACCTAAACTTCTAATGGAATTTTTACTTTACTTAATTTTAACTTTCCGTGGAAATTTCCGATTGAAATCTTATTTTTCCACATCCGAATCTAAATATCGATACAAAAAAAACTTGAAAAGTATTCCTGTTTGAAAACAAGGTTCTAATAATGAAGCCAGTCCCTACACTATATGCACTGAATTTTAAATATATCTTATATATTTTTTGTATAAGAAGTTATTAGATAAAAATATATTTAAGTCATTGACAAATGTAAATAACAACGCGATTTTTGAATGCAACAGTATATACCAAGATTACATTTCTGTGTTTTTTTAACATTTCCTGCTTTTATTTTTTTACATCTTACAAACATTGTTTTATTACTTATATTTACGACTAGCATAGCTACCTCGACATGGCTACTAAAATGGAAAAGTTAAAATGTGTATAAAACATCTTCATTAAAATCTTTCTCTCTACCTTTCTCTATCCCCCTCTCCATATATATCTTTCTGTCCCCTCCTCTAGTTTTCTCTCCTCTTCCCCATCTCTCTTTCATCTTCCCCTATCCCCTTTCCTCACTCTAGATAAAATTATTTCTACTAACGTGGAACCGTCATTTTTCGGCGGGAATCAAAGTCTATTGATGTATCTGAATATTATCTGTATATATATGTATAGATACAACTTTATCTATTGATACAAACTGTATACAAACTGTACCTATGTATAAACATATACATAAAAAGCAGATATCTATATACAAACTGTATCTATATGTATAGATGTATTGACAAAAAAGATGTATCTGTATCGTCAGAGATATATCTAAACACCTTTTAAAGATCTGGCGCGAAAGCATTTACTTTCTCTGATGAAATCACCGTTTTTTTCTATATACTTTAAAAACACCACATACATGCTGAAATATTCCTTAGTTCTATGATTTATTTATGTGTAAACATTTAAATTCCACTGATTAGCCATAATTTATAATTAACTTAACAATTCATATATCTCAATATTTCTCACGCCCCCACTTCACTATATGCTGATTAAACAACTCTATGATATTTATAATGTTTTATGAGCATTTTAAAACATCGTGACACTTGTTTTTCAGCATAACTTCAAAATTGCTTTACATTGTCATATAATTTATATAGTGTATTCGTACACACCGTAAAAAAGGATAGCAAAATAATAAGCCCCTTTCTCTTATCATATCCATAAGGATAATATAGAAATAAAGAGACTCATTATTTTTAGTTATACACGAACAGTATCTGAGTAGATATGTCACAGTTTATAAATTTTCGAATGGAATAAATTTGAATTAATCGTGGTAGTTACTGTGTCCCAACGGGTCACGAATAAATCTAGTACTTTGATAAATCCCTTATTAGATAAAATTGCTTTCCTTCTAATTCATGCATCGGACAGCGCATCAGAACTCTTCAACCACAATTGTCATAAGCGCATAAAAATTAAAGATCTCGACTTACAACGAATTTCTTTTGTTGATGTAACGTTCGAATTTTCTACGCTGGTCTAAATCCATCTCGTTTCTAATATGAAACATTCTTCTACCTTTCATTCAAAAATGTATAGATTGATAAACATTAATACTTACTTATTACTGTTTGCGTGACACAAAACGAAGGTACAAGCGTGTTAATATATAGATACCAAAGTACGTAGAAATCCTCTGTATAATGGATTGTTTGTTATCTATGTTCTATAGCTCTTAACCCTTATTGTAAATTATTAATTGTTCACGGTTAATTAAAAATCTTGTATCTGAGTAAAATAATGGCCAATGTTCAATGAATGGTTTACGATAGAAATTGTGCTTCCGAATTAAATTATTAAAAACGCTTGATATGCCATTATATTTCACACCGGCTCTCAGTGGAGGGTGCAATATTCACTGGAAAATAATTATAGAAAATAAATTTATATATTTAAATCCTGTCCATCAAGATTATATGTGTTTAAGTTATAGTTGAATAGGAATAGTACGTTTATCGATGTCGAATCTGCCTCGTTGTTGGAGAGAAAAAAGACTAATTCTATATATCTTTTTTCATTTTTGTTCACGTTTGCTTCCCGTTGTTGTTACATTTAAATCCGTCCGTTTACAGGGTGACCCCCCAAAAAAAAAGCCATCGTTAAATAGTTAATAATATCCACAATTCTTTCTACAATCCAAACATATTTAGTACAAATAAACTTCACCTAATGCTTGACTTGCCTACCAAGTTTTATTCATGAATGACAAAAAGTCTTTGTTTTATCGTTGTTCAATGATCAACACATCTGGATATGACATGCACACTTGCCAAGTACCATGACACCCTCCATCCTTTACGCTATCCTGATTTGGGCTATGGCGACCTTCTTCATGTCAAGAATAGTCTGAGGATTGTCTTGAATAGCATTACATTTGAGATACCTTCATAAATAAAAATCTGGGGCGGTATAGCCCGGTGAGTGTGATGCCTATTCAGTATCCTACCTACTGATCTATCGCCAACGTGTTATCGCATATCATTGAACGGCGTTAACCAAAAACTGTTGGACATTCATGACTGAAGCGTGGTGGACAATTCAGGCATAGAGTAAAGTGTTCCAAATATAATTAGATTTCAGACGAGATTGTAAATGTCATTGATTCCAAAGGTGGTGTTTGGTAGGAGGCATCCTTTACTTCGTGATTATGTTTGTAATATATTTTAAAGATAAGTGATATATTGATTTATTTCATAGTTACATCAGTCAGACACAAGACCTTGATGTACATGATCAGAACCATTTTTATCGTTTTTCTGATGAATCCGCTCTTCTGACGTAATCCAATTTACCTTCATTTCTTGTCGGGGCATGAGTTATTTAACTTAACACAAATAACTATACAGATGTAATTTTCTTTTCATAAAATAAGTGATTTTATTTTTCATTTGTTTCTTTCACAAATGAAAAAACTCCTGTAGATCGTTCTGTATCCTGTTTGTCTATCGATGAGACACTCGTTTCTCAGGGACAAATAGTCCTCCTGTTAAATCACAATTGTTTACGTCGATTGATATCAGTTCTCGACATTTATGTCCATGAACTAATTCTGAACCTCATTTCTTTCAGAAAAAATAAAGACCCAGCCCCCATATTCATTGTTTCGACCGATTGACGTTACGATGAACGGAATGCTTTTCCTTTCCTATTTCTCTTCAAAATAATTATTTCGTTTTTTTCCCTTTTTCCTTTCGTTTTCCACACGCTACTTTGAGCTGATATGCCTTCATTCGGATGTCTAATCTGGTGTGCCACTCACCAAACTGTTGTAATAAGTTTTCTACAAAAGAAACGAACTCTGGAAATCAATCTCTAATTCAACGTATTCACGAATGTCTGATACTTCTGCTAGGCTATACATATCTATTTAATATTCATGCCATAGACATATAAGCAACACCATTTTGATCGATAAAAAGAACAAAAAGATTTTAATAAGCTATACCATTTGAAGCCATTCATATCCATTGAATGTTGACATTTTTTTTTTTTTTTTTCTGACACGTATGAACAATATGACTGATTAACATTGTGAAAAGATGCACAATGAACACTCGTTTTTTTTCAAAGGAGACACAAATATTGAACATATTAATAGATAAGTTAAACTTCATAAACATGTTGAAAATATGAATTTCTATTACACGATGAGTTCAGTAAATATACGTATACAAGCTTAAACACTGCGCTTCGCGCGGACTTCAAGACTACTTGGTCTCTTGGATTTAGTTATGAGAAAAATGGATGTCTTTTAATGAGCAAACTATAAAAACTGGAATAAACACTACAAGTCATGAAATATAACTATCACATACTATATATATATATTTTGGTTATTCAAAAATGATTTCAAATTAAGTTACAAATAAAGAGCATTACCACAATCAATTTAAGTATATATATATATATATATATATATAATTTAAAATTATTTTTAATATTTTACCTACTTATGACGTAGCTTATGGCTATCATCAGCGAAGGGAAATAACAAACTCAAACGGTCATAGGGGGCGAACCCAGTTATCAGATGCACATTGAATCTGTAGGCGTTCACTTAGTCCCACGAGAGATTGTCACATAATAACGGAGAAATGAAGTAATGTTTACACTGAAAGCGGCGAGCAGGCACATCTAAACATTCGATAGCACTCAACCACAGAGTCGGAGAATTGCACTGAAGCTTTTTGAGTGAATATTTATTTTCAATCTTTCCAAAAGTGCCTAACTTTCAATCTTAATGATGATTATATATATATATATATATATATATATATATATATATATATATATATATATATATATATATATATATATATATATATATGAGGGGTAGGGCATATTTTAGGAAACATTTTACGGTTATTTGGAGAATTAAGAATACCAAGAAATGTTAGTTTTTTTCTTATATACTTAATAATGAATAAAATCATTTTTTAAATAGATATCTTAGACTTTCAATGTTAACACACCTTTTCCAAAAATTATTATTTTTCATTTTGTTGATATTAACCACAAAACGTTGTCCCCTCGTGGATGTCGCAAAGTGTACGTCCGATCTTGTTGACGTTTTGATAAAAGTGAAGTCCGATGTTTTCATATATATACTTTCTGTTTAATATAAAGATGTAATTTATTATAAAATGATATAATAATACAAATTGAAATGAATAGCGATGTTAGATTTGAGTTGAGAAATACGTCTAGGGTTTCGAATCGAATGACCGGTAGTCAATAGTCATATCTCTATGCTGAAGAGTCCAGATTAAAAAGGACGAAACGTATACGTACATAGATATTTATATTTGTCGCTCCTCGTAAAAAAAGTAGAGCACTGTAATTGTAGTACTAACACAGCATGACGTCACTTGCTTTATAACGCATCATTCCTTCCCTAATAGAAGTAGAATGTCTGGACGTCAAGCCGCTTTAAAAGTGTTACAATTATCATTGTTTATCAGCTATTTAAAATTGGCCGAGCGGTTAGCGACGTTGGATTTGAGTTGAAAAATACTTCTAGTCCAGGATTTCGAATCGCATGACCGGTAGTGAATAGTCATATCTCGATGCTGAAGAGTCCAGATTAAAAAGCACGAAACGTATACGTACATAGATTATAAACAATAACAAATATAAACAATAACAAATATATATATATATATATATATATATATATATATATATATAAGTAGATAAGTGATGAAAATCTCGCTTAATTGGTGTAAAGTTAATACGTATAAACTTAATGTAAATGGGAAGTTGTGCCAGTATTATGTCTTTAAAGACACATTAAAATACTCTAATAATATTAATACATATTAATTGATATCTAACACACATCGTTTAATTTTCACAAAAATCAGAGGTATCTGAAATTTAACGTAGGTCTTCCACCCCTCTTTGCACCCTTTGAATGATACTAAATTACACGGAATATAGCCTACATTACCTACTCTTACGCCTAGGAACAATATCGTAAATATCATAATGATCGGTTCATTAGTTTACGAGTTAATCCTGTACATATCAATATATATATATATATATATATATACATATATATACATATCTAACTTTATATATATTTACATATATATATATATATATATATATATATATATATATATATATATATATATATATATATATACTATTTATTTAAGGTATAATAAAAGACTACCGATAAACACCCCCTGCCAAATACATAACCTCAAAATAGCCCCATACAATACCAGATACCAACTCCATTCTTATATTTGCGCATTCTACACCGAAATGTCATTTTCCAAATACCACTCTCCCATTAATATTTTTATATGGTCCATCTATATACCAAAATTAAAAACCAGTAAATTACACCACAAAAATATTTAAATATTTTTCCAGTTGTTAAGAGGAAATACCCTTCTTTCTTAAAACAGCAGGCTTAAAAACCGCCTTACCAGAATCAATCTACTGCTTAAATCTTGTTCTTAACTCTAAATCAGGCTTAATCACTTGCATCATTAATTATTATTTTCATAATAAATTGATACTCCATTATAAAAACACATTTCAAATTATACCTCAAATGTGTTTAATGTTGTATACAGAATCAATTAAGGATTTTTCGAGTTACTTCCCTTATTTATTGTAGCTTACGAGATTTTAAAGTATTTCTTTTTTTTAAATACTTATTTTTAAGCGATAACACATTTTAAAGTCTTTAAATTAAAATTAAAAAAAAAAAATTGAAATTTTAATTCAGGATTTTTTATTTCGTAAATTAAACTCTTGACCTTATATTCTCTCCTTAAAACATAATAAACGGCCCAGATAAATACTGAAAATAGTTTTTAATTTTATAAATTCTTAACTTTTATATTTGACCACCCTTTTTGAACTTTATTAAGATTTTAATCTTAATTATTTTTCTTTAACACATAATTTAGACGATTCTAATTCAACACTTCAACGCAAATACCGTATTAAAACGAGAGTGATACGAGACACTTCATTTTCCTTAACAAATGACAACAAAACTGAAGATAGCCGGGAGGTAAAACCCTTCTGAGCTTGAAACCAATGGTACTGATGTTGTACTGAATTTCAGTACCAAATAATAAATACATATTACGCTCTTACTTTTGATTTTCTTAATTAATCGAAACTCTGCTAGGATTTTTCCTACCGTCTTACAAAATAAGTTATATATATATATATATATATATATATATATATATATATATATATATATATATATATATATATATATATATATAGTAAGTTATGAAAATATATTTATGGCAATTAAGCTACAGAGAAGCACTCGCGTTTCATCTCCGGAGGGAATCTTCAGGCTAAAATTCCCCTCGGGGATGAAACGCGGGGTTCTCTGTGTACCTTAATTGCCATAAATATATTTTCATAGCTCTACTTACGAATTGAGCACTGTTGAAGTAAATACTCAAAATTGATACATAAAACATAAAACATTATATGTCCTTATAAGATTTTATGTGGATACATGAAATAGTTATATATATATATATATAGATATATTTATTTATTCTGGTACAGAAAAATTAGTACAACATTCGTACCGTCGGTTTCAAGCACGGAAGGTCTTACCCATCCGGCTCTCTTCAGCTTCTGTTGTCATCTGTTTTGGAAATGTGAGGTCACATGACACTCTTGTTGGGACGCGTTATTTGCTCAGTGTGTTGTGTGTGTTTGTTTAAATTTGAATTTAGTGTCATAAGACCGTTGAGATTTAAAACACGGGAGAAGAAAGAGAATTCGAGATTAAAGGGAATAAAAAGGGGAATAAAAAAGGGGGGTAAAAAATAAAAAATATATATATGAAAAAAAAAAATATATATATATATAAATAAATATAAAAAAACATATATATATATAAAAACATTTTAATACTAAGGATAAAGGAATAAAAAAAGAAGAAAAGGAGTATAAAAAGGTATAAAAAGAAGAAAAAAAGGGGGGGTTAAAAAATATATATATATATAGAGAATAAAATGTAGAGAATAAAAAAGAGCGAGAGAGAGAGAAAGAATAAAAATAGAAAGAATAAAAATAAAATATATAAATAAAAATAAAAATAATAATAATAAAAAAAATAATAATAATAAAAAAATAATAATAATAAAAATTAAAAATTAAAAATTAAAAATTAAAGATTAAAAACAAAAATAATAAAAATAAAGAAAGGGTTTCTCTGAAATTCCCGTGAGCCAAATTATGAATTTGTATCATTAGCCGTTATATTTTTGAAGGTATGCGTTCTAAAAACCGTTGGTGTGTAAGAATCTTTTCTCCAGATTGGAGAGATTTTTAATGAAGATATTCGGACTAAGGGAGGTAACTAAGATGGAAATATGAAATATTTGAGTTTGTTAAAATAGGTTTGTATATTAATCTGGTGGTTGATAAAAGATAAAAAATAAAAAATTAAATATTTTTGCATTTTGGTGAAAGTCGAAGTTATTGCTCTTGGAATTTATGTGGATATAGTTTGTTTAAATGGATTTGTAGAGTAATCTAGTGATTGATGATTAATTAAATTAAATATTTTTGTATTTTTGTGAAGGTCGGAGTTTTTGCTCTTGAAGTTTAAGTGGATATAGGTTGATGAGGTGTTTGTTCGTTTTTATTGTGTTTATATTAGTAGAGGGGGGTAGTTAGACATTATGTGAATCGGTCAGACCAGTTTATAAGCAATGCTTGCCTCTTGTGTACACATCCCTTGAATATTTCATCGCGGACATTTAAACAGGCTGTATTCGGATCGATGATGGCTTTTGAAATGTGGTATTTTTCAGCGTCACATAGAGGACATCTGTTTATGGCTGGAGAGAAGGATGGTTTTCTCTCAATTATTTTCCATTTGATGGTGAAGGGTGTGTTTTCTTCTTTAAGCTGCCATATTCGGGTCGCGAGTGCCGTATTAGCCTTGTTTTTGTATCTGAAGGAGTTTCTGTGTGCATATAGCCTTTGTTTGAAATTTCCCTTCGTCATCCCAATATATTTTTCTGCATTACTGGTATTCTGGTCTGTGACGGTTGCTTCATAAATGATTGAATTGATTTTGCAATTTCCCTCCAGGGGGCAGTTGTTTTTGTCTTTACCTTCACAAAAATACAAAAATATTTAATTTAATTAATCCTCAATCACTAGATTACTCTACAAATCCATTTAAACAAACTATATCCACATAAATTCCAAGAGCAATAACTTCGACTTTCACCAAAATGCAAAAATATTTAATTTTTTATTTTTTATCTTTTATCAACCACCAGATTAATATACAAACCCATTTTAACAAACTCAAATATTTCATATTTCCATCTTAGTTACCTCCCTTAGTCCGAATTTCTTCATTAAAAATCTCTCCAATCTGGAGAAAAGATTCTTACACACCAACGGTTTTTAGAACGCATACCTTCAAAAATATAACGGCTAATGATACAAATTCATAATTTGGCTCACGGGAATTTCAGAGAAACCCTTTCTTTATTTTTATTATTTTTGTTTTTAATCTTTAATTTTTAATTTTTAATTTTTAATTTTTAATTTTATTATTTTTTTATTATTATTATTTTTTTTATTATTATTATTTTTATTTTTATTTATATATTTTATTTTTATTCTTTCTATTTTTATTCTTTCTCTCTCTCTCGCTCTTTTTTATTCTCTACATTTTATTCTCTCTATATATATATATTTTTTAACCCCCCCTTTTTTTCTTCTTTTTATACCTTTTTATACTCTTTTTCTCTTTTCTTCTTTTTTTATTCCTTTATCCTTAGTATTAAAATGTTTTTATATATATATATGTTTTTTTATATTTATTTATATATATATATATATATTTTTTTCATATATATATTTTTTTATTTTTTACCCCCCTTTTTTATTCCCCTTTTTATTCCCTTTAATCTCGAATTCTCTTTCTTCTCCCGTGTTTTAAATCTCAACGGTCTTATGACACTAAATTCAAATTTAAACAAACACACACAACACACTGAGCAAATAACGCGTCCCAACAAGAGTGTCATGTGACCTCACATTTCCAAAACAGATGACAACAGAAGCTGAAGAGAGCCGGATGGGTAAGACCTTCCGTGCTTGAAACCGACGGTACGAATGTTGTACTAATTTTTCTGTACCAGAATAAATAAATATTATGCTCTTAATTTTTAACTTTGATTCTTAATTAATCGAGCACTCTGCTGGGATTTTTCCTACCATTCTACAAAGAATTTACTCAGCCCCTACCAGGAATTACAGTTAAACCCTGTTAGCCTTGTAGTCGAGCACTCTCGGGAAAACTACCAACACCACGGAAAAAACTAATTAACAGGGATTACCACCTATACCCTGGGAAATGGAACTATACACTCTCGGATATTCTACCAAAAATATCCCAACCCCCAAAAAACAAACATATACCAGGATACTCCTGACAAAAATAGTGGACGTCATAGGAAGAATGAGGTGGAAAGTGTTGAATACAGAACAGAGGCAAACGGAAAAAAACTACTACGGCTTAAAATCTGGTAAATACCCGCCAAAAGTAGAGGCCTTAGACAATTTCGAAAAAGACCTACTCAACATTACTCACAACCTAGTTTTTACAAACAAGCAAAATCCATTTCAGAAGACACTTACCGCCGACATAAAAAAACTTAAAAGAGAAAATAATGCACTTGTATTCTCCGACAAAACTAAAAATATTTATAAAATGACTAAAAAGGAAAAAACAGACCTAACAATTAGCTCCATTACCGATAAATATCAATTAGCCAAGGCAGATACATATAAATCTATTAATAATGATACTACTGAAATAGCTACTAGACTAGGCGTCGAATATAGAATTAATTATTTAGATAAGAGGAAGGCCTTTGTTACTTTAAAAGACCACAAAGAAAACTTCACAAATAAACCCTCATGCAGACTTATAAACCCAGCTAAAAGCGAACTAGGACTAGCAAGCAAATCCATTGTTAAAAATATAGTTAATAAAATTAAGGAAAAAATAAACCTAAGTCTGTGGGGCAATACTAACTCAGTCCTAAATTGGTTCCATAACATACAAGATAAACACAGATGCAAATTCACACAATTAGATATAGTAGACTTCTACCCATCCATTACAAAAGACACCCTAGATAAGGCCTTAACATTTGCACTTTCACACACAAACATCAGTCAACTAGAAAGAGACACAATACTGCAAGCAAGACAAACCCTTCTCTTCTTCGAGGGAAGGGCTTGGGTTAAAAAATCAAACCCAGAGGACCCATTTGATGTTGCAATGGGGGCCTACGACAGTGCAGACATCTGTGACTTAGTCGGCTTGCTTATATTAAATACACTCCAAAATAAATTTCCAGACCATTTCTTTGGTCTCTATAGAGATGACGGACTTTGTCTGTCACGCAACCACAACGGAAACACATTAGATAGATTTAGAAAAGAATTAACAAACACCTTCCATAATCTCGGCTTCAAAATTACCATTAAAACAAATTTAGACCAAGTAAACTTCCTAGATACCACACTGAACCTTAAAAACAATACACACAAACCTTTCCACAAACCCAATGAAACACTCCAATACATACACAAGGGATCCTGCCACCCCCCCACCATCTTTAAAAATTTAATCAATAATATTAGCCAAAGAATCTCAAACCTTTCATCCAGTCCCGAAATTTTCAACCAAGCAGCACCATATTACAACAAAGCGCTCCGCGACAGCGGGTTCAGAGAAGAAATCTCATACACCCCCAACCGAGACCAACCACGGGGGACCCGCAATAGAAGGAGATCGGTGATCTGGTTTTCCCCACCCTATTCGACCAATACCAAAACAAAGGTAGGCCAACTTTTTCTCAAGTTGCTCGACAAACACTTCCCACCCACAAATGAATTACACAAACTTTTTAACAGAAATTCTGTTAAGATCAGCTATTCCACTGCCCCTTCAATAAGAAAAATTATCTCTGCAGAACCCAAAACAATTACAAACGCAGGCTGCTCATGCCAAGACAAAAACAACTGCCCCCTGGAGGGAAATTGCAAAATCAATTCAATCATTTATGAAGCAACCGTCACAGACCAGAATACCAGTAATGCAGAAAAATATATTGGGATGACGAAGGGAAATTTCAAACAAAGGCTATATGCACACAGAAACTCCTTCAGATACAAAAACAAGGCTAATACGGCACTCGCGACCCGAATATGGCAGCTTAAAGAAGAAAACACACCCTTCACCATCAAATGGAAAATAATTGAGAGAAAACCATCCTTCTCTCCAGCCATAAACAGATGTCCTCTATGTGACGCTGAAAAATACCACATTTCAAAAGCCATCATCGATCCGAATACAGCCTGTTTAAATGCCCGCGATGAAATATTCAAGGGATGTGTACACAAGAGGCAAGCATTGCTTATAAACTGGTCTGACCGATTCACATAATGTCTAACTACCCCCCTCTACTAATATAAACACAATAAAAACGAACAAACACCTCATCAACCTATATCCACTTAAACTTCAAGAGCAAAAACTCCGACCTTCACAAAAATACAAAAATATTTAATTTAATTAATCATCAATCACTAGATTACTCTACAAATCCATTTAAACAAACTATATCCACATAAATTCCAAGAGCAATAACTTCGACTTTCACCAAAATGCAAAAATATTTAATTTTTTATTTTTTATCTTTTATCAACCACCAGATTAATATACAAACCCATTTTAACAAACTCAAATATTTCATATTTCCATCTTAGTTACCTCCCTTAGATCCGAATTTCTTCATTAAAAATCTCTCCAATCTGGAGAAAAGATTCTTACACACCAACGGTTTTTAGAACGCATACCTTCAAAAATATAACGGCTAATGATACAAATTCATAATTTGGCTCACGGGAATTTCAGAGAAACCCTTTCTTTATTTTTATTATTTTTGTTTTTAATCTTTAATTTTTAATTTTTAATTTTTAATTTTTAATTTTATTATTTTTTTATTATTATTATTTTTTTTTATTATTATTATTTTTATTTTTATTTATATATTTTATTTTTATTCTTTCTATTTTTATTCTTTCTCTCTCTCTCGCTCTTTTTTATTCTCTACATTTTATTCTCTATATATATATATATTTTTTAACCCCCCCCCTTTTTTTCTTCTTTTTATACCTTTTTATACTCTTTTTCTCTTTTCTTCTTTTTTTATTCCTTTATCCTTAGTATTAAAATGTTTTTATATATATATATGTTTTTTTATATTTATATATATATATATATTTTTTTTTTTCATATATATATTTTTTTATTTTTTACCCCCCTTTTTTATTCCCCTTTTTATTCCCTTTAATCTCGAATTCTCTTTCTTCTCCCGTGTTTTAAATCTCAACGGTCTTATGACACTAAATTCAAATTTAAACAAACACACACAACACACTGAGCAAATAACGCGTCCCAACAAGAGTGTCATGTGACCTCACATTTCCAAAACAGATGACAACAGAAGCTGAAGAGAGCCGGATGGGTAAGACCTTCCGTGCTTGAAACCGACGGTACGAATGTTGTACTAATTTTTCTGTACCAGAATAAATAAATATTATGCTCTTAATTTTTAACTTTGATTCTTAATTAATCGAGCACTCTGCTGGGATTTTTCCTACCATTCTACAAAGAATTTATTATATATATATATATATATATATATATATATATATATATATATATATATATATATATACATGTATATATACGTACATTTATTTTTAAATTGTTAACTGAGTTTCACACACTTTCAAACCGTTTTTATTTGTGCAAACGCTTAACTTAATTAACATTTTAAAGTTTTAGTCTCCATCATGAATCACATGAAATGATAGTATGAAAATAGAACAAATGATTCTGTTTGTTTGCAGCGACGTGGGAGGAGAAGGGGGTTATCCTACACAAAACTTCCACCTCCACCAGGGTTTAATGCGAGTGTATGTTAGTCTTCAGCAGATACGGGTCGGTAGTGATGTTGGGCGAGGGGAATAAAGTTTCTCACTTCACCTAAGTTGATCTCGAGCAGCTGTGCCTCAGCCACAAATTGGATTTTATCAATGGATGAAGAGATCGCATCTGCTGCACACATTAGACAAACGACTAGATATGAAGTAAAATTAAAAGTTTTCTGTCTGCAACCAAACCCGGCACAAACTTGCGTTTACTCCGCCATTCTAGCAAGACACATGTACGAAGACTCATAATTTATATATACGTAAATTATTTACTGTTATACGTATGGGTATAATTTAAAAAAGAGGAAATTTAGTATATTTATTTAATACTCAAACACAAAAAAACCTCATGAAATATCATGATTTATAAATTGCCGAGTGTTTCAGCAAATTTATTCTAATAGTATTACTATTTCATGTATCCACATATATTTTATAAAGAGATATAATTTATTATGTATCAATTTTCAGTATTTACTTCAACAGTGCTCGATACGTACGTAGAGCTAGGTAGTAAGCTATGAAAATATATTTATGGCAATTAACCTACACAGGGGCTCCCATGTTTCATCCCCGTGGGAATCTTCAGGAATCATTTAAACCTGAAGATTCCTCAAACGCGGGAGCCTCTGTGTAGCTTAATTTCCATGAATAAATTTCATAGCTTACTATATATATATATATATATATATATATATATATATATATATATAGCATACATTTTTATTTATATAAACATTATTGGTTGAATATGTGCCTACATGTTTCAGTTGTCTTCTAAAATTGAGAGTCAACTTATTCAGACTGAAAGATAAATTCAAATGAGAGGCTGCGGACTTCACTTATTCAGTATATTTCTCTGGGTGAGATGGGTTCATAATTCAGCAGCCAAGCTTCGTATCTAATTACACTTTTACCCAATCGACCTTTCTTTTAGCTTCTATTATTTGCTTCATCTAGCGTTTACGACCCCGTTTATATTTCTTCATTTATTACCACTTAATATCTTTATTACCATCAAACGGTCTGGGGAGTTAAGTTATTCCGAATCTAACCTATATATAAAGAGCCCTACTCATATACATACATTACCATAGCCACACATCTCTCTACATTCATACACGAACATATATATATATATTTTATATATTATATATATATATATATATATATATATATATATATATATATATATATATATATATATATATATATAAGTATATCTGTATCTACATATCCACAAATTGACATATACATATACACACATATCTATATTAAACAAGCATACATACAAGCACATATATATACATATATACATATACATCTACATATTATATATATATATATATATATATATATATATATATATATATATATAATAAACAGAGGTAGTTTACTATATATTAATATATATATATATATATATATAATCAAATATAAAACAAAAGTAAACTTTTAGTAAATAAGACCTATAGTGAAAAGGTTAAGCTCAATATACGAGATAGAGCAATTATAAAGATAGAAGAAATAAGAGTGATAAACATGTTCGAATGTTCAAATTTATTTCAAATTTCGATTGTTCAATGCAAGGGGTATTCTGTAATAAACCAGTGTTTATTATTCTTTCCTTAATCTTATCATCAGAGGAGAAATACAGAGAGATAAGTTGGCTGTAGAAAAAGCCAAAGTTCAAATATTTGAAAAATATTAAAAATATTAAAAATAGGGTGAAAAAAGCGAGAGGAATAATTGGGCAGATATGCTAGCATATCTGTCCAATTATTCCTCTCGCTTTTTTCTACCATGGCCCAGGAAGTTGCAAAAAATGGCCTGTTTTCTTATTTCAATTCCATTTAAGTGCGCTCCATCTACGTTTTTGATTTCAACATTTCACCTTTTGATTTATTTTATTTTGAACACCCTCTCAATACTGCTCCTACGTAAATTCTTTTTTTTTCGTCTTCTCAAAAATCTCCTCAACGGACACTCCTTCAACGGACACTCCTTCAACGGACAACTACCATCTGGACAAACCACATATCCTTTTTACACGAACCTTTTCACCCCATTTTTAATAATGGCTAAAGGAAAGAATAATAAACACTGGTTTATTACAGAATTCACCTTGCATTGAAAAATCGAAATTTGAAATAAATTTGGACATTCGAACATGTTTATCACTCTTATTTCTTATATATATATATATATATATATATATATATATATATATATATATATATATATATATATATATATATATATATATATATATATATATATGAGTCAATCAGATTTAAAACCAGATAAGCGATGCAAGATTTCTTTTCAATAAATAAAACATTTATTATCTTTTATTTTAATCAAATCAAATATTTCGACATAAACATGTTATCTTCAATGTTTGGATACATTCTTTTTTCCTTTTTTTTTGGTTGCGGAGATCTACCGATGGGCCACACCGATCAGAGATCATAATGCCAATAGAGTGTTTTTTTGTAAGTTCGAGAGTCGCATACACGCTGGTACATGGCAGTTTAGTAAATCCGTTACGGCTTCTTGAAAGCGTCGGCAAGTGGAAATTATCTAATTTGATATAATTGTAACTGGAAGAAATTACAGATTTAAACAGATCCTTTTCAAATAATATAGATAAAACCAAGGTAACTTATTACATAAATAATCATTTATTCATTTTCATCTTTTTTGAACCGATATGTTATTTAAAACTAATCTTAAATTACAACACAATCAAACAGTTGAGCGATCACATAAAATGACCAATTATAACTTATTGTATATAAATCGATTTTATAATAAAAGTTAATTCTTAAATAAAAACAAATACTGATTCACAAAATTTCTCATAAAATCAGGTTAAGGCAATATATTGTAGTTTTGAATGCTATTGTTCCAGAAAACTATCGATCCACCCGGCTATCATCTTTGTTTGAGATGAATACCTAAAGGAGATATTTTTTTACTCGCCAGTATTAGTGATCTTTTATCACTATCACTGTTTCAGCCAAATCTTGTATTTTATAACTACATTCTGTAACGTGAAAAGGTAGATGATGTTATAATTTTATAATTTTATAGAATGTCTTATCATAACTACCTGTTTATCAAAAGATAAACGATTTAATCTCTTGAAATTGCAAATGTATTCTTTATAAAATAAAAGGGATTAAAATTCATTCGCTCACGCACGAATGCCGACTCTATGTTATGTCTACAGCACTAAATAGAAATATGTATGCTTTAATTAGTCTATTTCTTCCAAACGACCCATCCTGACTTTTCTCACTGAAACTATGTTCCAGCACAAAAGCCCTAATATGGAATATCGAATGCCACATGACCACTCACATGATAAAACAGCACAAAGACCTTAGATTCATTTTCAAATAAATTCGGAACCCGAATAGAAAATTTTTAGTCAGTATTTCACAAGACACTAATCAAGTCACAGTTTCCCTGGAAGATTTTACGTTTATAATTTCAAACCTCAATCTTCTATGAACCCCCATTGAATCGATTAATCCAAATACGCTGCAAATCGTCAAAGTAAAAAGCTGGAACAAAATGTTCAAAAATATATTTGATCTATCATCTTGAAATGCTGGTCTGAGAAGAATAGAAGTTAAAAAGAAATTCTTTTTAACTTCTATTCTTCCTGTTTTAATTGAAATTTCTGTAGGACATCTTGAGTTGAAGAATTCAAAATGTCCTACAGAAATGTCTATATCCTTCGCGGATCCAACACACACACACAAACACACACTATCAATCTATACCTCTCTCTCTCCTTATATATATATATATATATATATATAGAGAGAGAGAGAGAGAGAGAGGGGAAGAGCGAGAGAGAGAGAGAGATAGAGATAGAGAGAGAGAGTGGGGAAATAAATTTGTCCTATTGATAAATGTCAATATACTACCCTAATGGTTTTGGTAATCAAATCTATCAATTAAATAGAAATTCTTTATTTATTAACTATCGTATTTTGTTCATTTAAGATCTGAATATATTGGAAAATAAGCGCCCAGGAAAGGAAACGCAACAAAGTTTATGATTTCCTGGGTGCCCAGGTCACTCGAAAAGACATTGCCAGGATCGGTGGCGTCAGTGAGAGGAGAGTTGGTCGCATCCAGCGTGCCGACAAAATCTGGTTCGTTTGGCAGTAAATATATTCACTGATGGAGCTTTTTAGAAAATTCCTGAAAATTTGTTATCAAGAAAATTTGCTTTGAAATGAGCAGAAACAATTGTTTTGATCAAAATGTATTTTAAATAAATTCGGAACTTTTACTGAATCATATATACATATATTTATATATATATATATATATATATATATATATATATATATATATATATGTGTGTGTGTGTGTGTGTGTGTGTATTAGTATTTCTTGTATCCACATAAAATGTTATAACGAGATATGATATTTTATGTATCGATTTTCAGCATTTACTTCTACAGTGCCCGATACGTGATTAAAGCTAGTTAGTATGTTATTAAAATATATTTATGGCAATTAAGCTACGCATAAGTTTTTGCGTTTCATCCTTGTAGGGAATCGTGAGGCTAAACTTTTAGCCTCCCTCTTGCTTAATTACTATAAATATATTTTCATAACTTACTACTATATATATGTATATATATATATTTTTTCAATTATCTTATCTTTTTATTTTTGCTGGGGATGGGAAATCCTACCAGATGCCAGACATTCGCCTGCTATTTCAGACACTCGAACCAAGAGATCTTTTAAAGATTCTAACCGTCGTTTAAGCGCAATTGTTTGTATCTAGCTTGCACTTGGTTCACCGTGTATATTTGTAAAGTTGCTTTTTGAAATTATTTTTCATAATCCCAGTTGCTCCTAAAATTTCTGGAATAGTTGAGATCTTCCTAAGAGTCCAGTTTCTTTTTATGTCGTACATAAGACCTTGCTTTTTCGTTCGCTTCTCTCTCTCAGCTCTGTTTAAGCCAGCATCATTAAGGACACTCATTTCAACTAGCGTTATTACTTTAACCCTCTTTACCCCTATCACTATGTCAGGTTTATATATATATATATATATATATATATATATATATATATATATATATATATATATATATATATATATACACACACACATATATATATATATTTATATATATATATATATATATATATATATATATATATATATATACACACACACATATATATATATATTTATATATATATATATATATATATATATATATATATATATATATATGTATATATATATATACACACACGCACATAATATATATATATATATATATATATATATATATATATATGAATGCGTGTGTTTTGGCAATAACGCAGAATTCACGGTCGGGTTACAATGAGATAGGAATATATATAAAATAAACATCCATGCGTCTAATTCGTTGAACATATCCAGTGAATTTATCTTCGATGAAATAAGTCGAACCCTGTCTTTCTCACTTACTCTCTCACACAGCCACTCTTTCCCAGTTGGTCGTTTTGAAAGGCCAACTTCGTAATGACCTTTGCTGTGTGCATATATGACAAAAATAACTTTCTTATCCAAAACCGGCTTCGAATCGATCGTCACAACTGTGCACATTCTCACAATCAGCCAAGTCGGATGGAAGATATGCAAAAACAAAAATAGAGGACAAATAAATTAATGTTTCCATGGATATTCGTGCTTGAAAAACTTTACACGAAACAAATGGTCGACAACCTGACGCAATAATACACATATAAAGATAGTGGTAGGAGAGATAAACACCCCCCCACAAACATATATATATATATATATATATATATATATATATATATATATATATATATGTATATATATAATGAAAAAATATGACTAGATATGTAAACTCACACATTCATACGTATATACATAAACACAAATATTTTTTAGTTAAAACCACATCTGCATTAACACACACACGCATATATATATATATATACATATATATATATATATATATATATATATATATATGAGGGAGAGTTTGAATTACCTACTAGACCCCACTCTCGAGTGTCTTTGGTCTCTCTGTAAAAGGGGTTGTCAGAAAAACATGATATGAGGATACTTCACCTTACAAGTAAACCCTGACCAAATATTCAAAATAACCTTGTATTCGAGGCCCAAATCAGATCTTTGGCTACACGCTTATACAAGGAATGGTGCACCTTCTCCTAGTGATGTTACCTCAAGTAACAACACTTGGCTGGATACTCCACCAGATTAGATGAATTCTTTTCCTGGAATCTAGTAAGATCAAAAGACAAAAATATATACACTATAACATAATCAACATGTCTATTTTGGAGAGAAAAAATAATGTTCTTAACTTCCTTACAAACGCTAGGCTTGAGAGGTAAAAGAGAACTAGACTGGAACACTCGAATATCTATGTATCTCATATAGAGATCAAGTGTTAGCACCTTTGATTTCCGAGAATCCTGACTGAAGTAAAAAGAAACAAAAAAGATATATATATATATATATATATATATATATATATATATATATATATATTATAGACAGACACGTGTTTAGCCTTTAAAGACTTATCAACGTGGCTTTACACAGTTAACGTATCGATCTCAAGACTGGAACCCTGAACCGATTAGTAACGATTGACGGTGAAAGTCCTCTCTCTCTCTCAAACTTGCTAATTGTTAGTATGCAGGAGAAATAGATCGCATTTACTTGCCATAACCGGTTTCTTTAATGGATCAAATTAGTCCCAGGGAAAAATATTGCGTATTAGCTAAATGGATGGATATATATATATATATATATATATCATTATCACTTTTTCTAAAGATTTTCTTTCGTTGCTCCGAACGAAATCGATAAACTTTCTCGTCTTCTTTTATTTTTTCTTGTGTTGAATTGTTTTTGTTTATGGCTTTCATATATTCTATTTCCACAACATTTCATTTTGTAATTGTCATATATTGTGTATGTTATCCTTATATATATATATATATATATATATATATATATATATATATATATATATATATATATATATATATATATATATATATATATATAAACCGCAACATTCTTTCAAAAGTCTTAGCTTCTAATCTTTGCGCCATCCTCACAAGCCAGGAAGAAGTAAAATCTGACTGTTTATATAAACAATATATATATATATATATATATATATATATATATATATATATATACATAACAAGAAAACACTCTTTCTGATAGCGGAACACTATCGAATTAAGATGATCATTGACAAAGTGCTATTTCAGTAATAAATTGTAATAAATTGTTACTCATTTTAGAACTTTATTTAATCTTCAGGGCAATAACGATCATTAAAATTCTATCTGGCTTTTCCTTAACTGGAACCTCTACAGTAAAATATTAAGGTAAGTATAATTTATAATCATGTGTTACATACATATAAATATATGCTTCCCCAAGCGTGTATCACCCTGGTAGATGAAAGGATTGTTTCCACTTAGCGTTAAAGTAATAATCAATAACTAATAAAGCAAACAAACAAATTATCAATATAGACAGCCCTCGTAAACCCAGAACTTCTCCCATAAAAGGAACAGTTTGAAAAGAACACCGTCCACTCACAGACCGTGAATATTGTCGTTTCCCCCAATTTCTCTCGTTCTTTCTCAATTTGTCTTTGTTTGCTTAGGTGCTGATGAATTGAAATGGACCCGAAGGACTATTCTATACCAGAAAAAAACGTATCCGTAATATTAAAATCCTGGTTCACCTACATTAACTGTAATGTATAGTTTTTAAATAAATAAGTTATTGATATATATATATATATATATATATATATATGATGAAAATAATAGGAATAATATTCCAACGTAATGGAAAATGATAAAGGAAAAACCAAAATCATTTATATATTCATCATCTTAATTCAAAGACTTTCTCAAGATGATTAATTTTAAGAAATTGTACTTGTATGTTATTTCTTCAAATCAATAATCCTGAGCATGTCTTGAAATAAATATGAAACGTTGAGAATATATAAATAATTTTGGGTTTTGGTTTATATATATATATACAAGCAAAACCTACCCGCCCTCTGGGCAGTTATTAATTGGGAGTGATGGCCGTTAATTAAAAAAAAACACTCAAGAAATTCTAAATATTGTAACAGCAAACTTTACTAAATGTGTAGATTAACACACTCAGCTAAATTTCACCTCACTAAAAATGAGATTATTCTTGACAATCTCTATTAATCATTATCCTCCAGTGGTTTTTGCCCTTGTTAAGACGTGACTCATTAGTGTAAAAAAGATACGCAAACGCCGAAAGAAATATAGCTGTTATTCAATAAAAAAAAACCCATGAAAATAAAGCTCTAATTAGTAAGAGCCAGATAAAAAGAAAGATAATTACATGCTGAATGAGCGAAAAGAAAATGTGATGCGATCTTTACTTTTTAATTTATCGGATCGAAGTAAGAAAAATGGTTATTGAAAATTTTCAATTAGATGCATACATATGTATCTATATTTCGGAGTTTTGTAGGCAATGACTCGGGTCAGAATATAAAATATTTTGAATAAAAAAATACAACTCTCCATCACTTTTATGTATAATTAAACAGATTTAGATCAGCATGAACGTATATGTTGCTTAAGCATATTCCAATTTTAATAACAATTCATTAGATGACTTTGATTCGAGATAAACTCTAAAATTTGAAGCTTTAGCTAAATGGATATCTAAAAAAAATTTTTAACTAAGAATAATATTTTATGCATATCAGAAATGATTTAATTTTTCATGTGATGTTGTACCCGTATCATGTCCGCCCCAGCTAATCTTTCAATCTTAAAATACTCTGAATTAAATTACATTCTGGGAATATTCATTAATTGAAGTCTAATACCTGAAGTTAAAACCTCATAAAAATCGGTGGCATATAACTTTCACGAACGGCTTCCATTCAATGCCACCCACTCTTGCAATAAACGAGATTAAACTAGATATAGCTTACATTACCCATCATTAGGCCTAGTACGTGTTTTCTAAAATTCTTAATGATCGGTTAATTAGTTTCGAAGTTTACCATGCACAAATATATATAAATATATATATATAAATAAATTAAATAAATATATAAGAACCGCATGGATTGCATAATTCAGAATAGCCGGAAATCGAGAGCCTGGAGAAAGATAAAATTGTAAATCTGATCCTGAATTCGAAGATTGGATCCTTTGAAGATCACAAGTTCTTCAAACAATGGTATATATATATATATATATATATATATATATATATATATATATATATATATATATATATATATAAAAAATCCCTCTAGATGGGCACTGTAAGTGTAGTATTAACACAGCATGACGTCGCTAGCTATATATGCCTCGTTTCTTTCATTAAGTTAAACGCTCTCTATACGTCAAGCCGCCGAAATAAGTGTTAAAATTATCACTGTGTATTTGGCTATTCCGTATATATTAAGCTTATTAACATAAAAGTTATATATATATATATATGAGCAAAAGGAAAAATATGTTTTGATATCAAAATCTAAACTAAACTTCAATGAACAAAGTTTCTTTCCAACTACAGTATGATTGTATTCAAGTCTAATGTAATAAACACTTGTAGAGAATCAAATCCTCTTTGACAATCTGTGCATTCCACTCAGTGTTTCTAATATTTGTTTAACATCGTTCACCTCTAACAAGACAAGTCGCCACTGTAGACGTAATAGGCTACTGAGAATTAGGGTAGAGGTTAAGGGGGTCATCCTAAATTGGGAGCTGTTCAGCGAGATGCTTGTACACATTAGTTTTACATTTCTGCATGTCGGTACAGTCGGAGAATCAGGGGGCAGGGAGGGATTCCAAAGGCCGACAGCACGAAGAATAAAGCTATTGGAGCAGCAGGCTCTCCAGAATCTGGTAACCTTCACAATGAATGGATAGTATTTAGCTGATTGTCAGGTTGGTCTAGTGTGTTTAGATCGAGGGAGCATCAGGGCAGCAAGTTAATCGGAACACATTCCATTGTAGTACTTGTAAAACGAGAACAAGTATGCAGCATTGCGGCGATGGGGCAGGGGTTAGAGCTTGGTGGATAGTGAGGAACTTATTAGATTAGCAATTCTTGACCTTGTCTAAGGAGAGACTAGTGAATGGTGCACCAGCTCGGATGTGACAACAACACTCCATGCATGGGTGGATGATGGCTTTGTAGATATATAGGATACTGTTAGGCGTGAGAAGTTTTCAAGCACAGTATAGGCAGTCCACTTTCTTTGTAACCAGTCTTGGCAATATCTTCTATGTATTTATCCAATTCATGTTAAATGTGAATGTTAGGCCGAGGCGTTTGAACGTTGGACTATCATGTAGGGTCTTACTTGCCATGGCAATCGGTAGTTAAGGAAATTTCTTTTAGTTATTGAAGGAAACAGAGCTTTGTCTTAGCAGAATTATATGTTACCATCCATTTTATTTATGACCCCATACCAGTACAGACTGGGGGTCACTTTCTAAGGATTCAGCCATTGCCTCGGATATGTGCGCGTCGGTTTTACCCACATGATGAGATTAGAGCGTGGTGTCGTCAGCAAATATACCTATCTCAGACACAATGTCATCAGCGATGTCGTTTATGAAAATCAGGAACAATAAAAGTTCCAAGGATCGATCCATGGGGTACACCAGCATTTATGTCATGTTGTTTGGATGAATGTCCATCACGGACAACCTGTATCTTTCTGTTGGATAGAAAATATCTCATTATATTAAATATTCGTCCAGTAATACAATATCAATTAATTTTTATGAGAAAACCTTTATGCCAGACTTTGTCAAAGGCTTTGGATATATCAAGCGCTACCGCCCTAGCTTTATCTTCCTTGTCTAGTGTATGGTATATGCGTTCGGTGATGACCGTTAGGATATCTGCAGTCGACCGTGCTTGCCTAAATCCATACCGATGGTCACAATGAAGTTTGGCATTAATGAGGTGGCGGACTATCGAACTATCGCTAGATTGATTAAGAATTCAAAGATTTTAGCGAAGAGCGAGAGTAGACAGATGGGGCGATAATTCTGAGGGTCAGTTTTATTTCCATAATTATTGAAGACTGATACCACAGAGGCAATTTCCGAGCTATCAGGGACGCAAGGTTCGGCTAGGCATTTGTTGTATAGTTTTGAGAGGACAGGGGTTAGGGTGATGATCAAGTCATCAAGTTGTTTACCGAGTCCAAAGAGCAATTTAGGGCGAAACGTTGGGCAAGTAGTTCAGTCTTGTAAGTTGTCGTGCAAACGACATCATTGGAGTTGGATAGCGGGGGAATTGTTGATTGTCCATTGTTCACCACATTATTGAAGATTTTTCTAGAAATAACGAGTACCTAGTTTCTGCGATTGAATGCGCTTCTGGTCATCTCTGTATGCATTCTCTTTGCTTCACTTATTACAATCTTAGAAGTTCTTTTTGATACTATAACTTTCTGTCTATTCGTAGTTTACTTATGACAATCGAATTGTCGGAATGCTTGCTGCCTCTGAGCAATATTAGCTGAACACTTCGAGGTTAACCTTTGTGAATAATGAGGCTTGCTGTAGAATTTGCTTCAATGACTGCTTTGACCCATTCAGTTTCCTCATTTACGTACTGATCAGCAGGGAGAGAAAAAGTTTCACTCCATGGGGCGTCTCTGATGATATGTCTGATGCAATCAAAACAATCTCGTCGTTTTGAGCAACGGCTCATCAGTTTGGGATTATATCAATGATTACCACAAGGTGACCAGCGTTCCCGAGCGGACTATGGCCATTTGTCACACTAGCCTCAGGCAGTGAGGTCAAGAACAGGTCGAGAATTGAGGCTTGCTAGCCAACACAATTAGGGAGACGGGTTGGGAAATTGACTGTCAGTGAGAGGGAGTGCGCTATGGAAAAAACTATATGTAGAATTACCAGTCGCGTCTGTATAGCTGGAGAATCCAGCCAGTGACAGTGATGTGCATTAAAATCCACAAATACATGCATTTGGGCACGTGTGAGTACTGTATCTATGCTTTCAGAGACAATTTTAAGCAGGGTACAGTCCTGGGTCGAAGAAGAACGGTATACGAAATATAAGTAACTAACGCTGTGTCGTAATGTTAATCTAAAGCACATGTAGGATTGACTATCTGATTCTAGCCTATGTTCTCTAGTCAAGTAGAGGATGTTCCGAAAATAGACATCTAGTCTGTGCATACGTTTGTCAGAGTTTTTACAGTAGAGTGGGGGGTATCTAGTCATGGTCTGAGGAGATTGAGGATTGCCTACAATTGTTTCACTTAACGCTAGGATATCCGGGGAGTTTACTAGGAGAAAGGTTTCTACATCATTAATTTTGGTTTTAAGACCCCGAATATTTGTGAATGTTAACCTAAAGTTTCACGTGACGGCGACCATCGTCTAACGAACAACTCTTTAAATCCTTATTCTCGAGTTGCTCCCGGAATTTGATTAGCGGTGATCCATCATTACAAAAATACAATCGCAGATAGTGATGCAAATAAATAAGGGAATATAACTGACAGGGGATATACATACATACGAATTTATGTATCTAAAGACACATACTACTACTACTAAAGGGCCCGAGTGAGAATACAAAGAACGAAGAGGGATAGCACTATCTAGATCACGACTTGAATGTAATTGGAATATTTAAGGGGTTTCTGTCACTACGATCATAAGTAATTCCACCGACCGTTATCAGCGATGTATCAGTGGTAACGGTCTGTATGATACATCTTAGTGGGTTATAATAATACTCGTTTTATATATAAGTGAATAAACATAAAATACTATCGTATTTGTGTTTTATATACTTATTGAGATGGTTAAATGTTACCAAGATTATTTAAAATGCTGAAGTTGTATCATGTAAATATGATTATATATTTTCGCTCTAATGTATTTATTGTAATCACCAGTTAATTTCTTTCTTTCTTTAGATATATATTATTTTATTCATATATAAGCTGACACGAAATAACGGAGATAACTGTTTTAACGATTATTTCAATAATCAATGAGACTAAAGAAGCAAACATGGTCATAACGTGAAGCTAATAAACTACTTAGTAACCCTAGTTTTCAAAATGACCAGTTTTAGTCGGGACACAGAGCTTCAATCATTTGCAAATGTTTTTTTACCTGTAGGCTGCAGCACTTCCTCGCATATTTTGCCCCATTCCCTCAACAAGGATTTTTTGAGAGAGAACAATTTTTTGTGAGAATTGGCACGTGGTTTTTGCCTCCAGGATCTACCAAACTGAATAATCAATATAGTATAGGTCAGGCGAGTACGGAGGCCATTCTTGACTGGTTATGAAATCAGAAAAATTGACGCCGCATGAGCCTTGAGTTTCTTTAGCCGTGTGAGCAAGAACAGGATCTTGTTGGAAAATCCAGTGCTGGTTTTATTGGTAATACAGGGACAATTGTAGATTATTATAATCACACATAGACCTACATCACGTGGTTTTAACTGTTTGAAAAAAGAATGTTGAAGTTTGTTTCCGTTATTTCTTGTCGCCCTGCAATTATATATTTTACGCTAAATCATTTTAATTATATTGTATGGACGAGTGTACGGTAGTTTTCTTGAAACATTTCTAGTAAACAAGTATGCAAGGATTTTACATATGATACTGCTTGCAATGCGATGAAAGCCGGAGCGTTAAAAGAGGAGATGAACAAAAATGAATAAGTTGAGATTGACAATAACGGATATTTTCTTCGTTAAAAAAGCTTATTTATATTTCAATATTCTATGCATCTTTCACTTGCTGTTGTATAGTGTCCGGAATAATAGAGAATATATATTTTAAATGTAATTCGGGGGGGGGGGGCGGCGGGTAATTCTTCAAAAAACAAAGGTTAATTTCGTTTGCTGCTTCGAAACGTCCAAACGCTGCCTTTGGTTGTTTCCATCCTTCCGCACTCTACACAACAGTAAATGAAAGATACATGGAAAATTTTAAATCAAAAAGAAAATGTTGTATTGAAGAAGAATATCAGTGTCATAAAGGTGTGTATTCTTGTTGAAATCTTCTTTGACCGCTCCGGCCTTCACCACATTGCAAATAGCCTTATATATAAAACACCTTCATACTCAGTTTATATATGCCATTTTAGTATGTTTGTATGCGGGTAGGTACGTATGCATGTAGCTAAATGCCCTTCACTTGTATAGTCTCAGGTAACCCTGGAGCAATATGTATCACTTAAGGCTTCTTTTTTATTGGGTAACCGAGACCGTGCCATACCAGTGTGACATCTGGCGAATAGTCTGTCTCATGGTAACAAGATAAAACAATTGTTGATAATAAAAATCGTGATGCTCATTCCTGCAGCTCGTGGCATGAGAATGAGCATCAACGCCTTAAAAACTATGTTGTTCGATGCAGACACATGGTAGCTGTTCACGTTAGACGTGCACTCATCTCTCTATGTTTGTTCAGCCATGTTCAGTATCTGGACAAGTGGCAACCGAAAAAACGGCAAGATCCGACTTTGTATGTTCTAAGCGATTACTGCGGTGTTGATGGGAGATTTCACCACCTTCCAAGAAACGTACCTTTCAGGTGATGGTGTGGAAGTTCTTTTTGCCTGTATGCGAAATGTGGCAAATGAGAGCACTTGATCTACATAGGCTAGAGGTCTTCGAGAATGACTGTCTTTGCTGCATTCTGCGTTGCAGTCGTGTTGATAGATTACGGACCAAATCTCCGACGATTGACGCTCGTCCTTCTCCAACGTCGCTGTGATAATTTAGGGGTCTCAGAGGAAAGCTCATCCACGAGGTCCTCCTCCCCAATGTATTACCGGGTTGGCATAAACGTGCTTGTGGACAGTAGAAGATCTGGGCGGCAACAATCAAAGGCACCCTTACAGTATTGTCATACCCCCAATAGTTTTCTACTATGGACTTGGAATTGGCTAGTCATATCTTGTGACCTTACTAAGAGGCGTCGACAGTTGGCTGCGATGGTCGGAGACACTGTACTTTCTAGGGAGGAAGCCGGCTCAACCGACCAAGGTGATAGCCGTTAAAAGTAAAAGTACGATTAAACTTTAGAATGCAGCGAATTTATGAATTAAAATGCTAAACAAAAAAGCTGAATATAATGGTGTGATCGTGATTGGAATGGATGGCAAAACCATCGACAGGTATCCCATCATGCAACAGGTTAATTCAGCCAGTAATCCAGTAATTGCTAGTCAGGCCACAAGACGAAGGTAGGTTAAAAAAATAAAGATGATATTCACAGAGTGTTATTATCGGACCATTCCGGTAGATGCAAATGGTGTACCAGCCTGACAATGCAGAACACAAGTGCATAAGAAATAGACATAAAACAAAAGATAGAACTGTTTGAAATGACGAAATAGATCATGTGATCAAAGCATATTGCAATACGATAGAATAGATAGTGGTAAGGGTTGAATTAAGAAGTTACAAAATTAAAATATTTAAGGATGTTCTACAAAATTATCGAAAATGGGATAGGCATTGAAGTTTCTTTCTTAGGTGAAGTTTTATATGTAATGGTTGATCTGGGGTTAGGTTAACTTGATAGCAGGGGAATTAACCCTCTTTTTATATTAAATAGGATTAGTTGTAAAATTGTACGTAGGTTGATATAGATTTTGTAGGGTGGAGGATAAAGTATTTTTTCTGCTAATCAAGCTTGTGTAGGCAAATGAATATGCTATTTCCATGGACTTAATTAATAAAAAATAAACATTAACTATTCTCTAAATTGCTATAAATATGTATTGATTTTCATGAACTATCTTGTAACAAGTAGATCAGAAGTGAAGATATATATATAAGTAATGTGGAGATGGATTAAAAAAGTTTTAAAATGGAGAAAATATTGTTCTATTTTAAATATTAAAAAGGAGAAACATTAAGTTTTTTTTGCTTGTTTCTATTTTTACTTTTACTTATATTTTACTTTTATTTATTTGTATTTCTTATTTTTTATTTTACATTTGGTTTTTGTTTTAATTTTCATTATTTTTTATTTTTTTTAACAATTTTAATTATCAATGTATAATTTAAATTTTAACCGAGTATTAAGTAACTTAGTCTAAGAGAGATAACATTTTCACTGGAGTAATCGCCCTCGTTTTTTCCTCGCTTAATGATATATGTAACTTAGCGATTTAATCTGTTGACTATGGTTATGGATTGATTGTTCCTATGTTCATTCGTATGCAACGATTATATATATATATATATATATATATATATATATATATATATATATATATATATATATATATAACTTATTTTGTAAGATGGTGGGGAATATCCAGAGTGCTCGAATCATTGAGAATCTAAGTTAAGATTTACAGTCTTATTGTTTAGTGATTAAACATTTAAAGTCTTTTAATTCAGGCTTTGAATTTAAATTTGATATTTTATACTCCCTCGAAAGTTAAACAGTCTCTCCTTAGAACTTTCTAGACGATACTAATTTAACCCTTCGAAACAATAAAGAAAGAAGAGACAGACTACATGCTACAGCATAATCTCATAGAACCCAGCTATAGTGCTTGGGCATCTCCATACGTTCTTGTAGACACGCCGGATGGATCGATACAATTCTGTACCGATTACAGAAAGGTGAATCGAATAACGACTACCGATGCTTATCCCATACCCAGAATGGATGACTGTATAGACAGGATTAGAAATGCCAAGTATCTAACGAAATGTGACTTACTCAAAGGATATTGGGCGGTACCTTTATCCGAGGCGGCCAAAGCAACCTCAGCCTTTGTTATAGTAGGGCAGCTGCCAATGTCGCGTCATGCCCTTTGGACTTAAAAATTCCCAAGCTACATTCGTCAGAATGATGGACAAGTGTTTGAGAGGCGTAAAAGGCGTAGACACCTATATAGACGACATCGTGATCTATAGTGTTACATGGGAGGCCCATGTGGACACAATAAGAGAAGTTTTTCACAGGTTACAGCAGGCAAATCTAACGGTTAATCTCGCGAAAAGTGAATTTGGAAAGGCCACAGTGTAATATTTAGGACATACACTAGGATACGGGAAAGTATCACCCCAGGAGGCAAAGATTAACAAAATCATGAATTACCCTGAACCGAAGAGCGTAAAGGATATTAGGAGATTTCTAGGTCTTGCAGGTTATTACAGAAGGTTCTGCCCGAACTTCTCCGATCTAGCTAACCTATTAACCGAATTACTCAAGAAGAGAATGAAATTCTTGTGGACAGACGAATGCAAAGAAGCCTTCTCTAACATAAAGATTAAGCTAAGTACAGGACCAGTGTTGCAAGCGTCGAATTTCAACAAACCCTTTTCACTAGCTACCGACGCTAGCGATGACGGCTTAGGATCAGTGCTGTTACAAGAGGATGACGATGGAGAATAACATCCAGTCAGTTATCACTCAAGAAAATTCAATGTTCACCAGAAGAAAGATTCAACGATTAAGAAAAAAACATTAGCTCTAATCGACAGTCTAAAGCACTTTGAGATATACCTGACCGTGTCAGCGGATTCAACAATCGTATATACAGACCATGATCCATTGCAGTTTCTGCATCGCATGAACACAATAATAGAAGGTTGTTGTCGTGGTGTCTCTTGGCACAAGAATTTAACCTGGATATAAAGCACATCGCAGGTCGAAAGAACATCGTAGCAGACGCGTTATCCCGGCTGTGACTCAGTCATGCAAGATTCGAAAACATCATTTAAAATAAAAAAGTTTTCTTCTTTTAAGGGGGGGATGTGATAAATAATTCTCAAAGCAAGGCGAACACTTACGCTCTCTATGACTCTCTCTCTCTCTCTCTTGCTCTTTAATGACTGTCGCAGGCAGCCGAAGCGCTTACTCTCTCTATGTCTCTGTCTATCTAGGTCTCTGAGATTTTGTCGTGCGATTCAAGCAGCCGCCTGACTGGGGAAGAGGGAGGAGAGGTTATAAAGAACAGGCAACGTGGCGACCGGAAACGGAACAGACAACGAATGTCGCAAGGGCGCGAAAAACAAAACACACGAGGTGAATTTAAGAATACGTCAGAGAGGGCGAAAACGGCAGACGGAACGGTTGTGTAAATAAAACAGAGAAAAGGACAATCGTATCAAGCCGGTTGAATCCAGAACATTATTACTCCCAAGGATTACGATTCCAGGAACTTAAAGGACAATCGTATCGCCGGTTGTACCTAGAACATTCTTATTCCCAAGGATTACTATTCAAGAAGACTATTGATTTTCGTGTCATCATTTATATTGTATGTGCGTGGACGTTTAATCCGTATTATACTTCGGACAAACAGCTAAGTATTGGCCTATCTTTTGCCAGTATCTTTCTTATGCAAATATATATATATATATTGACTGAAATTGCATGTTGCATACATCTGCACCCACTCTCCAAAATACACGTATGTCACATTCACTCTTTCTCGTGGTGTCATCTTCTTCTATTTGTTTATAAAAATCTTTATTGACTTTTAATTTCACTCGTGTCTGTGTTCGTCATTTACTGCTTTGGTTATCCCAATTCCCCTAAGACGAATTTCACCGGTTAATCCGACATCCGACGATTGACCAAAGATGATTAACGTGCCAACGGACATTAAACAAAAAATATATATGTGTAACGATCTGATTGATAATCCGTACCGATCATCCCGCAGTTAGGTCGTAACAATACATATATATATTTTATTTCCTTATATTTGTAGTATTATACTTTATTTTATTTCTTATTTCTTATTATATTTTAATTTATTTATTTTTTATTTTTTAATTTTTTTTCATATATTTTTATTTGTTCATATTTTATATTTTATTTTTTATTTTTATTTTTATTTTTATTATTTATTTTACTTTATTTTATTTTACTCTACTATACTTCATTAAATTTTTAGTTTTAATATATTTCTGATTTATGTTTATTTATAATTTTATTATTTTTATACTATTATTCTTTATAGTTTTTTCCTTTTTTCTTTTTGTTGTATATTTTATTTTTTATTTTTATCCCTTATCTTTTTTTCTTTTATATATTCAATTATTATTTTCATATTTTACATTATATTTTACTTTATTTTATTCCTTATTTTATTTTCATTTTATCTTTATAATTTTGATAATTTTTATAATGTCTTTTATCATTATAATTATCGGTTTATCTTCATATTTTTATTTTATATTTGTAACTTATTCCTTTTTCTAATATTTCTCCCTGCACCCCCTTCTGTAAATAAGTGTTCCTCGAAATCACTTACAAGGGTTATTGCATAAAGGAATAGTCACATACCTTGACCATGTTCGGAATGGATACTCTCATTGACTGTGACATTATCTTGTAAGTAAATGAATTGTGTAACAGAACACACACCAAAGTTTTAGAGAAATGTTTTAGGTAATTAATGTATGTATTTTCAATTGTATCTGACTATTTGAAGCAAATTGATTAGATGAACATGCAAGATAAATGTTGGATATTAATGAGTCTGTCAGCTAGTAGATAGATCAGTTAAAATCTATTGTAGTAAATATGTAAGCCATAAACAGGATGTATTGCAGATAGCGGTCAGCAAAGATCAAGCAGCTGATCTTTCACAAAAAACGTGTGGTAGAAGTATGTTGCTTACTAGTTCAGCGGAATTTATTTTAGAGGTTAGTATGGAGAGCAAAGCGGTCGGAAGCAGTTGACATAGAAGCTTTGGAAATACTAGTCGTATTTTTACGACGGTCTGATGACATATAACAATTAATCCAGGCGCTGTTTATGGAAATCGCTCCAGACAAAACATAATGCTACTTGATGTAAGGAGCTAAAAAATACTACTTAAAGTTTAAAAACTAGCTAAGTGTTAGATGGATAGATTCTAACTCAGAAAACAGCAATGCTTCCCCCTTTTTTAGAAACGTCGCTCATGAGATGTGAAGACAAAAGAACAAAATAAGGGAAGAATATAAAAAGTGTCTCCCTCTCTCTATTCCCTTCTGTAAAACGTGTTCAGTTTGTTTATTGAATGATAAACGATGTAATACGAATGCAATAGACCTCTCTTGATTGCAACTGCGAGATTGTCCACAGTCGGTATAATCTATATGTACGCCTGGGAACCGAGTAAGCGGGCGGAATAAATAAGGTATCATACAAATTAAGTTCGGACTTTTGATTGCTCATGACTAAAATAAACAAGCAATCGTTGATTTATAACAAATGAATTGATGTTTGTTTCTGAAATCGGATATTATTTTACGAAACATCATATATAATAAGGTCATATGGATATAAAAAAAAACGTGAGCTGTATAAACCAACTGACATGTAACTAGAGTCTAATAATTATCTAAAGCAGTTAATGCATCCCAGAAACAAAATTCTGATAATCCAGGATCATTCAGCTGAACATGAATTGACATAAGCTTTTCAAGTTTAATTGATTAATGATAAAAAAGGATGCAGAAAGACAGACAGTGATGAGATAAAATTATTTTTGACAATATGACAATACAGTATTGTAAGAGGAAAATAACATATTTAAAAATTGCGCGCATTAAATACCGTTGATGAGATTCTTGACTTTGTAAAACATAAGGAACTCTCTGTCTCTAATTCTCTCAACACTTTTAACTTTCGGCCACTGTATTTTCATATGGTTGAATAAAACCTTCATTAATCAAACGCGTTATTAATTACCTCATAATTATATTACGATATGATTCCACTTTGGTAGATTATTGAGTTCATAAATGTGTTTGAAATTGCAAGGAATGTATCCTGCTTTTTGAAGAGATGTATGATGGTTATGAACATTTTGTTTACACTATGTAGACAATGTGTAATCATTTTGGGCATAAAGTGAGAGATTTATCAATGAGATATTTTATCTTCGTTGCCTTTTGTCTTTTCATGATCCACATCGACCTTGACGCTGAGGAAAACTAACTTGGCACGAAAGTTTACCATGTAAAATATTGATGTGGGTATGTTTTCTACTAGATATAAGCTAGTACATATAGCGGAGCTATATATGCCTTTTGCGTTGGAAAACATGTATTATTTCAGACGTGGATTATTACAGGATCAAGGAATTTACATTGCTATTTTGTGAGAAAAATAAGTTGATAATATTTAGACGGATATGATGTCAGACATAACCAACCGTCAATGAGACAACACGTGTTAAACAATGGTCTAATGGAAGGGTAATATATCTAAGCGATAAGCTAAAAATATAAGTAAGTCTATCTCTCTCTTTTTCCCCACCATCTGACCTTTTGGTCACTGCACGATTATATGATTGAATAAATCTTTCATTATTCTACGAATGTGTTATTCAAATTAACCTATGATAACTATATTAAGAAAGCATTTCAGATGGCTTTTGTTTCTAGTCAATGGGAATATCATTGTTTTGGAAAGGAAGATAGCAACATAAGCGCGCGTATAGCTCCGGTCGCAAACAACTAAATTATTACCTAGAACCGTCTTGATGACTTCCATTGCCTACGAAACATAAAAGATCTATTATATTCTTTTCATGGCTGGTATTGTCTGAATACTTATGTATCAAATAAATCAACTTGTTATAAAACTATTATTTTATTACGATCTTGTTGTGTTAATATTAAGTTATAAAATATTAAATGTAAATAGCTTCCAATACTATCAATCGTTTAATATATGTAGATTTGCTAAGAATCTCAAATGCATACTCTTCGGGGAAATCCTTGTTACCTCTTTTTCATTATAGTGAACGGTAGAACAGGTATCCACTCCAAATATTTTCGTATCCGGAATAAGTACTTTCATAAAGAAGCTGTAGCGCAAAAAATATTTTGCAGCTAATATCATAATAGAGGGGCAAAACGAAAAAAAAAATGGCTAGTTCGAATAAAGTATCGATATGTAAGACATCTTACTATTTCAGTAGGATTTGGAAAAATCCACAAGATAACTTTACATTAATGTATCTACTGCGGCTTTATTTATAAAGCTATTAGTTACTACACGTAATTGAAAGCTCTGTTTTCCTCTGTATATATTGCAATATTTATCGAAGAAAAAAACCCTCCATCACGTGCACTCGAAACGGCCGCTTTACTTCCGGCACTCCCTACGTCGAAGTTTATTACTTTTCTCTTAAATGAAATGAAAAGAAAATTAATAAAAGTCTTGGAAAATTCCGAATCGCTGCACACTTAATAATAATTGTAAATATATTTTTATATTCTGCAGACGCTTTCGCACAACCGAAATTCACCAACTTCAGCTAATAGCATACTTAACCATCTCTCTCGAACAGTTACACAGACACACGCTCACGCACCGTGTGTCTACTCGATGAAGACTGCAGGTGTATCTCTCAGGAGCGAAATAAACAATAATTGAAATTTGAAATGCCGCATCTTCATCGTGATACGAGGTGTGTTCAATAATATTCGAAAGGGAATGCGTTTTTACTAAGACAATCAACAATGCCTGAAACGTTCATTTTATTTTAATATAAAAGGTGTGATTAATATACATATATACACACACACACACACACACACACATATATATATATATATATATATATATATATATATATATATATATATATATAATACTCAAACTATGTTTATTTTAATATGTATATATATATATATATATATTTATATATAAATATATGTGTATATATATATTTATATATATGTATATATATGTGCATATGTATCTATTTATATAAAGTTAAAAAGGTGAATATGTTTATGTATTTGTATGTACTGGTTTTACTCCTAAACTAATTTACCGGTCATTCCACATTTTTAACACAGCTGCTAGGCGTAAGGAATATTACTTGGTCTGAGTTCAATTTAATTTTATGAAAAGGTGTAAACGGGCGGTTGGAATCGTTCGTGAAAATTCAGAAACGTCCGTTTTTTTAAATCTTAACAATAGGTATTAAACATAAATTATTAAATTTTCTCCAAATATCAGTTATTTTAGAGTATTTAAAGGGTGTTAGCGGGACACATACTCCCATTCAAAAGCTCAAATATTTCTGAATTTGATCCATAGTCATTAGACACCAATTAAGCAAAATTGCCTGAATTTCACATTTTTCTCAAGTCTCTTTAGGTTTATGTCTTAAATGTTTGACATTTTAGAGAATCAACATCATCTAATGGATTTTTTATCAAAATTAGAATAACGATTTAAGAATAAGGTTTAGTCGCATTATATATTGATTTTAATCTTCCTAAGGGGGCATAGATGTGGTATTAATCTAATATATATATATATATATATATATATATATATATATATATATATATATTACGGCTCAGAGCTATATTATACTGTCATTTAATGTCAATTTCAGAGCGAAATAAATCTTTAAAAATTCAAAACATACTTGAATGAATTCAAGTTTTCTACGTAAACACCCGTCGTCAGAGTCAATTCTCAGATTACATTTTTTGGCAACAACATTTTAAAAGTTCGAATATTAGATATTGAGCTTCATTTTGTTTGGAAATTGATTCTAATAAGAATCGATCTGAACTATATAAAATAATTATTTTTTATTCTATCATTAAGGGTTGTCGCAAGCAAAGCAGGAGATTTGTCCAACGGTAACTTAATTTTACAACGAATAACTTTTATAGTTTTTCAAAAACTAATATTATAACACACTCACAAATGCTCAAAGTTTCGTCCCTGTAAGAAGTGAATAAACCAGACGCAAAAAATTAAACAAAACAAAATTAAAAAAATAAAATGTACTTCCATTTTCCCGCTAATCAACCAACATTTTTATTCCTTAATCTTTTTCTATGTTTTTTATTAATACAAATTGCAAAATATTCTTAAATTCTAGAATTTAGTTATGTTTGGAAAACTACACTTTATTTCTTCTATTTAGTTGTAATTAGTAATTAACTGAACAAGTAACTAATCTCTCACGGAGATATCTATGTATTCTTCTCGCCGTCTCTCACTTTACGTTGCTTCAATCACTTTTTAGTCATTATTTTCTTTTTTCTGGAGTGGGGTTTGGTTTGTTGGTGATCGCCTAACCGATCAGATTGTCTACTCGACGGAAGTTACATTTCTCTCGCTTCCGGTCTTGTGCCCGTCTTGTGTCACATCCTGTTGCAGTGGGAAGAAAGTAAATGCCGGTTCACTACCACTATAAGTGTTGGCAATCTTCACCTGCTATAAATAATTTATTATGAAGAAACCAACGCCGACAACAAAATTAATGTTGTAAAATGCTGATGCATAGGTATTACATTTTTTGCTGCGTGTATTCAAAGAAGTACGCATTAAGTAAGTAATAAAAAAATAATTTAAATCCACCTTTGCTTTCAAATATGACGAGCTTTTAAGAAGTATCAAGGCTGAGGATGTTTTCGAAATGATTTGGTTTACCATTGATTTTCCTCAAAATATAAGCTGTTTTTTAAAAATATTTCTAGGCTTTAATGAATCCTATTTAACTTGACAGTAATGAACAATGAATGTCACGTGTATTTATTCCTAAATAGACAAAGAAATAATGGAGATGTATTTTGCAAAACAGAAATAAACATGTAATGAAAAAGAATATTTTGAAAACAAACTTAACGAGATTGAAGAAACCAACAGTGTTTAATTTGATGCATTTAGTTTGATAACATACCAATTTTTTTACCTATTGTAAATGACCATTCAGTTAACACAGTATATTGTTCAACAGATAGTATTTTCATGTAATAACAAGTCAGAAACAAGTAAACGCATAAGGTGTCTAAAGCCGAACAGCAGGGCCAGTTTGCAAACATTTGAGTTCAGTATTGTTTACAATTACCACAACTAACTGTACAAAAAAACTAAAGTAAATAAAATCGAGTGCTTAAAAAGCATATCACAGCGAACTTTTACCGAAATATGAGATGGGGTATACTCGCTCCCTGTATGGAAAGAGCCTCTTCTCAATATGCGTGGACCCATCCAAAACTGTTATTTTAAACTTAAGCCTAACAGACTAACACAACTGTTTTTTTTGTTTAAATATGACACATTCTAACAACATCCCTATTTAATATAATATTCAACGAAAATCTGTCAAACTGTAACTTGCTTCACATCTGCAACGAGCCTGTTAGTAATTGTTAGTAGGTATTAGTATGATGTTGCATCAGAACATCCGCTAAATAGGTAATCAATATATTCGATGATAAATTTGTTTTTCAAACGAATATAAAGCATGAAGCATTTTAGGGTTAAGCCATAAGCACGACGGACTTACACAATCTATTTTAAACTTTCGTGCGGCATATTATGAAAATACTATTTAAAACTTCAGCACGATATAGCACCATTAGATGCGTAGAATAAATTATTGACGACCGCATAAACTAGAGAGAACATTTAAGCACACTTTTGGGTTGGGAATGCTTGTATGACGTAAGTCAATGAAGAATGTACAATTATAATCTGGTAAAGAAATAAGTTTGCAATTTTGATTGAATGCGCTATATGACATTCGATAAACAAACTTACATTCGTAAAGATATCGTATCTAAATTAATGTGAAGAATGTGGCATGTCGTAAATCGATGACGACAACGAGAAATTCTTTATTTACTTACCTCCTCACGAGGGCAATGTTAAACAAAAAGACAGTTTTTAATGTGGGCAAATCAAACTCACCAAAAAGGGATGTTCTGGATTGGGATAAACATTAGAATTGTCTAATTCTGGAAGAATTTCTCTTTCACTGACCGAAGACAGAAACGATAAAGTATAGTATCATAACAGATACTACACTTTGCTCATAACCAAAGTCAAATAGATAGAGAGACTGCAAAATAAGGGAGAAAACCCGGATAGAAAACTCAAAGAGAGAAAGTTCGAAAGAGACAAAGATAGAAATAATGGACAAGTTATGAATCAGCCAGGCACCTAGACAGCAGACCATAGCGCGTAACAGTCTCACAAATAATGTATGAATGAAATTGGCAATGGAGAAACCGTTTCCTGTTTATCAAATTATAAATTAAAAAAATGAAGCTTTGTTTTACAACTAATAATAGTTATTCTTTGTGTTTGTTGTTTTGTGTCGCGTTAGAAACTATAACAGCATCGATCGACACAGACAGAAGAAAATGCAGCTGACGGAACGAAATGTTACGGCTTAGGCTTCATATTTTCGTAACCATGAATATAAGGATCGCTCACGGCTACATACACTATTCTTAGTATTCGCCCTGTTGCTGTAACAGGCTGATCAAAATGCCATTTTAACCATAAGATGGAATACTGTGGCCACATCTGTGGTGTGATGCTCAGAGAACATTTTCATGCCTTGATAGAATACAAAATCAACTTAAAAATCTAGTGGGAAATGTAATCTTCTCTTCTCTAGATCCTCTTCTCACAGAAAAAATCTGCTAGTTTTTCTCTACTGTATAGTTATTTTAGTGGTAGGTGTTCGAATCAACTCCAATCTCTGGTTATCCCTTATAAACATTTACAGAAAAAGAAACTCGTCTTTTTACAACCACTGTAAATAATTTTTTATTCTTCCTCTGTGTACCTGAAGCTAAACGGAACTTCCACGAGCAGCGTTTTGTACCAAGAACTACCGGTCTGTGGAACACAGTACTACGGGGATGCCTCCCAGCTGTCTACAACGTAGTCTTTTTTAAAATCCAATGTTAGGACATTCTTGTTGGGCTTTCTTCTTTAATAACCAAATTCTGCACAGTTTCTATCAACATCTATGATATTCAAGATGTTGATTTTATTGTCTAGCTGACAAAATCATAAACCCTTATCCTCGAGTGGGGTTCGGGCCTTGACAATTAGTGACTCTTTAGTACAAGAAAGCGTAACAGAACAAGACAATACTATTTAAAACTTATTTGCAGCAGACTGACTGACGGATATATAAACATATACACATTCTCGGGCGTATCTATAAAAAACAACCAATAAAAACAGTACAAGCTGTTCTTAATCATCAACGAAACTGTCCATTCTCCGTTTGTCCTCTTCCGTTGTAATTCCACATTTGTGCCTGGACGCATTTCCGAATGATTACAAAAGTCTTAAACAAAATGGCCGAATGACTAAAACAGAACCAAAATATTAATAGAATGAAATATTTTAATATTTTTTTCTTATGTTTCGCTTGTCAATGAATTTCTTTCAACAAAATGTCTGCTTGCACACAACGTTGATTTCATTTCATTTCCCTGGCCTTAATCAGACAGTTGAATCGTTATTTGAAAGTAAGAGAATTGTATGTACTTTTTTCACTTATAGATATAGGTATGGCGAAGAGTTTGATGTTGCTTCAGCTTATATTCTGCTACCATAGCCATTTTTTATAGAAACATGTATATACTGATCGGCACTTTCACTCAGCATGAGAATATAGATGCCATTATGTACTTCCTAATATATATTCTAGGCAACACGGCGAGTTACATGGGCACCCAACTCCTTCCTTTCCCTAAAAAACTATTTATATTAGTTAGATACAAAAAAAAGATAAAAGACTTGATCTGGATCACATTTTAAGTTTTATTTAGTAATACATTTCTAAAAGATTGGTGGGCGCGCTTGGGCGTCAATAATATGTGTGTACTTGTTAAATATTCTAGGCAACAGGGAAAGTAACGTGGATAATTGTTTATTTTTGTAGAAAACTTCATCAATTTGGGTGTGGCACTGAAATCGTAACATAACCCCTAAAATAAATAAAAAACATGAAAATTTAAAACTAATGCTACATTTATTGATTATAAACGTCCTATAACAGGTATTCTACTATATATATATATATATATATATATATATATATATATATATATATATATATATATATATATATATGTTTATATATATTTGATATATATAGGATCAAAATAAACCAAAGTGAAAACTTTGAGTAGATGGAACCTATTGTGAAAAGGATTAGCTCAATATACGAGATAGGGCAATAGTAGAGATATAAGAAAAAGAGTGATAAATATGAGACGATTGTCCAGATTTATTTCAAATTTCAATTGTTCAATGCAAAGTGTATTCAGTAATAAACTAGTGTTTATTATTCTTTCCTTAAGCCAAGGCTTTTCAAAGACTGAAATCTTATCATCAGAGGAGAAATACAGATGGATAAGTTGGCTTTCGAAAAAAACAAAGTTCAAATATTTGAAAAATATGAAAATTATTATTAAAAATTATTAAAATAATTTTTGTTAAAAAAACATATTGAATGAAAAAGAAAAGTTCCGTGAAAAAGATATGCAAATTGTCCGGGTGGTAAATTTCCGTTGAAAAGAAGTCCGGTGAATTGTAGAGTGTGAAGAAAAACTCTTTGCGAGGGAGCAGATTGGAGAAAGTTAAAGACGCACTTAAAGGGGGTTAAAAAGAGGAAAATAGGCCATTTTTATGTACTTCCAGGGCCAAATAAAACATGAATCTCATTCAAGGTTTAAATCCGAATGAGACAAAAAGGCAAAATTGTTAAAGATTTTTGGTTGGGGGTTATGAGGTACGGGATTGTTTAAAAAGCCGCTTTGTGAATTTGGGGGAAATAAAAAAGAAGGGAAAGGAAAAGGAGGAAGGGTAGGTATGGGGATGCAGTTAAAGTGATAGGTAGGTTAAGGGTGTGGGCGGGCGGTCGGTAGGATGTAGGTTTATGGTGTGGGATTAATCTGAAGTGGGGAGTGGGTATAGAAATTGTTGATTCTAAAAATTGAAATCAAATGAGTGACATTCTAACATTTCAGGCAGCTAAGAGAAAATTAAATTGTAATTACCAGTTTAGGTTATTAGAGGTTTAAAAAGGGTTAAAGTAGAATTAGTTAAAAGCATGGTAAAATAAATAGAGGAATGTGAGAGAGTGAATGATTAAAATTAAAAAATTAAAAAATTAAAAATTAAATTTAAAAGGAGCTAGGGAATAGTTAATTAAAAAAACAAATTAAAGTGTTAGATGAATAATTAGGAGGGACGTTAAATGACCAAGGAGACAAGAGGGGGAAATAAATTGATGGGAAGAGAGTTAGTGAAATTAAAGATCAGGTATGTTCTACTCGGTTGAATTGAAATTTAGGAGAGGGGAACAGTGTAAGGGATAAGGATAGATTGTTTGAAACAATTTGTTTACAAGTAGTAGGGGGTGGAATTGGGTTAGTTCAATCAAAAACTTGAGGACAGTGTCATTGTTATAATCTATGGTTTAAATGGTGAGTGAGTCGTAACAGGGTAACAATTAACAATTACAGTTTAAAATTAAATTAGATATATAAGGGAAGCTTGCAAGGGGTTTCCAAGTAGTATGAAAATATGATTTGAGGGGATGGGGGTGAGATTGGTCAAATATAAGATAAGGTGAGCAAAAGGAGAATAGACCGATAGAAAATGGCTCGCGAGTAGTTAGAGGGATTAGGATTATTCAAAATAGGCCAAAATAAGTAGTTATGTAACTGGCTTGAATCAATCAATTAGTTAAAAAGATTTAACAAAGGGGGTTATGGAGGCTATTAAGGAGATAGGACAGAAATGCTAGTAACAGTTGAAATAATATAAGTGTTATGGGCCAGGGTTGGATAGAAAAATTAAGCAGACTTGCGTTTTGAAGCTAGTGTGTTAGAGATCTGATAAGAATTACAGGGGGATATAAATGGACCCAATTAGAGGGAATTCAAAGGTCGTAGTTAAAAGGAGAACAAAAAGAAGTTACAGGGGAATATGTTGCAATTAGGAAGAGTCTAATATAAGGACGGTATAGTGGAAGTGTTGGAGATAATAAGGGGGTGAGAATAAGAGGCCATGAAGGAGTTTGTGGGTGGGTTTACGGACAGGAGAAAAAATGTGATAAATATAAGAGGTTAGGAGTGGAGCTGAAGTAAAAGGATAATAGGAGCTATATTGCAGATGAGGTATAAATGTCTAGATATTAGATATGTTAATGATCGGTGGCAAGTAGGAAGAGTAATGTAAGTCTAATCTACTAAATGTGTCAAAACAAAAATTATTTTAATAATTTTTAATAATAATTTTCATATTTTTCAAATATTTGAACTTTGGTTTTTTCGAAAGCCAACTTATTCATCTGTATTTCTCCTCTGATGATAAGATTTCGATCTTTGAAAACCATTGGCTTAAGGAAAGAATAATAAACACTAGTTTATTACTGAATACACCTTGCATTGAACAATTGAAATTTGAAATAAATCTGGACAATCGTCTCATATTTATCACTCTTTTATCTTCTATCTCTATTTGATATATATATATATATATATATATATATATATATATATATATATATATATATATATAAATATATATTTAAAAGGTTCATAACATCTATTGGATATTAATTTTTAATGTCACAAATGAGTAGGTAAAGCAAAATCAATGTTAATTTTAATAATTTCACAACTGTATTTCATTTATATATATATATATATATATATATATATATATATATATACGAGCACGAGACTCGGCGTTACCCGGCGTTCGGGTAGAGAGTATTGTCCAAAGCTGCATTACATTAACGGTCGATTTTTTATAGGCAACATTATGTGTTATAACTGAAAAAACATGAGTCTATATTTTACTAATGATCGCGATTTAATTTGAAAAGTAAAACCACACGCGAACGCATACAAAAGCTTAACTGGGGACATAACCCTGTTTTTAAAAAAAATCTAATTTCAACAGTAGCAATCGATTTCTTATACTAATAATCTCAAAAAAGAATAACTTAAAGAAATAAAACAACAAATGAACATGCTCGAAGATTTTTCTTTTTAAATAAAAATTCTGTATGTGTTAAGTATTACTCAAAAGATAAAACAAAAATGAACGCATAAGAAGTCTTTATATGAAAAAAATGCATATGTAAAAGGTGAACATGGCTTTAAGGAATAACGATATTTGGTTTTATTCAATTATTTTAAGTCTTAAAATATCTTTAAAATGTTGTTTAAATGTTTAAACATATTTTTAAATATATTCTTGACAGTAATATCCTTTGTTCAATTTTATTTTTATTTTTATATAATGTACAGAATCTATATGAAAATGAAATATATTCAAACGTAAAGACGTTCTAATATATTTCACAGACCTGACCGTAAATTTCATCTAGTGCCCGCAGATGGAATATATATATATATATATATATATATTAATATATATATATATATATATATAAATATATATATATTAATATATTAATTTTCTTTTTCACATTTCAAAAAACATGACATTTCTGTAAGATGTAGTTTTAACGGTCCGTTTTATTTGCCGTGAGCCAAACAACAATATCTATGATAGAAGAATATCCGTTCTATGTGTATTTACTCTCTGCGTTATTATGTTTATGGGTAATTGTTGTGGCAGGTGTAAGGTTGGTTAGTTGAAATGTCTATTATTTTAAAAGATAACAAACGTTTTTAATTTTTTAATTTTAACTATTTTTATATGTGCTGGTTTTCGTGTAATTCGTCCGAGTATCATTTGAGATTAAATACCTTTTTGGTATAAAAATATTTTTATAGTAAGATATGCTTTTCTGTGTTGTTTAGGTGTATTTTTAGTTTTCGTCTGTTTCTTTTTATCTTATTTAGTATATTTTATGCTCCCCCGGTTTCATATTTTACTCATTCATATACATACAGGGTGATTCATAAGTCACTTAGCTATTTATTTTTGAAATTCTACAGTTTAAAAATACGGTAATACAAAACAGAAAGTTTATTCAACAAATTCATTCATGGGAGTTTAAAATTACAGCATATTTTCAAAATTTCCTACTTCGTTCTGCATGCATATCTCTATTCTTTTATATATATATATATATATATATATATATATATATATATATATATATATATATATATATATCATGTAACTATTGAATTTGCTAATGAGTAGCCTATTGTAATCATTTCTTGTTGACGTGCACCACCCCCACCCAAAGAGGAACTAGCAACACCTGGTAGATAATATATCAACACAACAGATACTACACTGCACCCAAAGGAGGTAATGCCTGGGATGATAGTGTCATGACACTATTACATGTATTACACTATTCTCACAAAAAGGAGGAGGTATGCCTGGGAGGATCGTATCATGACCACAGAAAATATACTACACTACCCTTCCGGAAAAATATAGGAAGTAATGCGTGAGAGGTTTGTATAACATGATAGAATACACAGAACTACTTTTATTAACTTTACATGCAAAGTGTACATGTGAATACACTTATATTTAAGGTACGCTTCCTAGTATGTTGTCGTATTTAGAGACAGACATGCACATAGACAGGTGTTCACCTTTATTATATATATATATATATATATATATATATATATATATATATATATATATATATATAAGTTAGTTCATATTATATTCGAATAACCATGGTTTTATGTATTATTTTTATTTTTTCACATTTCAAAAAAACAATATTTCTCTGAGATATATTTTTTACGGTCCGTTTAATTTGTCTTGTGCCAAACAACATTTTTATGTCAATATCGTCTCTGCAACACTACACAATCACCAGAAAAAATCACAAAGAGTAAAAAGTTCTTGGATTAAAGTGTCTTGCAAAAACCTACACTATACAGTAGTTCATTTTTGGATGAAAACAAACAAAAACAAATGAAAAGAGAGATAAAACTACCACGTGGGGGAACCCACTAATACGCCATTTTGAATTTGAAATTCAAAATGGCGTAAAAAATATAAATAATTAAATAAAACCATGGTTATTGGAATATAATATGAACTGACCTATATTTGTTCTGTTAGCAATAATTGACAATCATTGAGCTCAATCGTTTAAGGAGACTGCAAAGTAAAAGGACACTGATAGTATATGCTCATACATATATTCTCATTAATAATTATATATATATATATATATATATATATATATATATATATATATATATGTATATATATATATATAAAGGAGTTCCTGTCTACGTCATCTGTCGAACACTGTAAACACGGCTTACTATGTTGTCCGCTTGAGATAGCATGACTAGAGTTACCCCATAGAAATTGGCCTCAATGTGTTTGAGCGTTCAGATTTTACTTAAAAAGTTATTCATGTCCGGGGGTTCGAATAATTTTAAACAATATTTATTATTAAATAATTATCTATAGCTTCCTTTTAGCAGGAACTTTTAAGAGAAATAAAATAGACAAACAAGCAGACGGAAGGGGTTATACATTACATTTTATTATATAAAAAAAGAAAACATATTTTCGATTTCATATTATTATATTTTAAACAAATAGGGGCCGAATCGAAACTGCACACTCGATGTTTTCAGTCTGATACGTTCCTTAACTGCGCACTTTATACATTTGTTTAGTCGTCTTTTAAAATAACACTCATAAGTAAATTCCTATTTTATGTACAAAATGTTGGAAAAGAGTCGTAGCTTTCTTAAACTGACACATAGACAGTGAAAAAATCAGAACTACGTCTATCATGTTCCAGGGAAAATTGTATATGTGTAAAACCCTTTAAATATAAGGTACACTTTACTCCTGTCTTTCTATAATCTGACAGGCATACCCACATACGCTCTCTGTTATTATATAGAAAATATAGAATATATATATATATATATATATATATATATATATATATATATACAGACCGATAAAAAGAGAGAAAGCAAAAGACAGATAGACAGACAGAAAGACTGATAGAGAGGCGCGTTACATACTAAATACACCAACATTTTTCACTTACATTTTATTATATTAAAATTAAAATCACAATTTTATTTTAAAAAAATCGGAGGTAGAATCGAAACCGCATACGCAATGTTTTCGGTCTGATACTTTCCCAATTGAACAATTTAGGAGTTTGTTAAATCGTCTTTTAAAATAACACCCCAAAAAATTGAATATACGTAGTAAAAGTTTTAAGCTGGTTCTGCCTCTATGTCTTACTTGGAGGTTGGGATACGTAGATATTCGGCATATAGATAGAAACGAAGAGTTTCGTGACCACTTCCATTATCTTTCTTGGAGAATCTTATACATATAACATAAATTTTATAAAAATGGGATATATTTGAAAATTTAAGTAGGTATGGCCCGCATAGCCTCCTTAGCTTGTGAGGACACTATAAGATTCGGAATGACTTCCCTTGTCTTCCCTAGAAACTTTTATACATATGATTTTTGGTCCCCCGATTTATAAAATCGGGAGACCTATGTTTTGAGGCATTTCCGTCCGTCCGAGTGTCCGTCCGGATTTTTCTCCGAACCATCCATTGAATTTCTCTGAAATTTTGCATGAAGTTGAAACTTTGGTCAGGTTAGAAAGTGACATTCTCCGATTTTTGAAACAAAATCTGATTAGCCCCCCAGGGGGTCAAAAAGCCCCAAAATTGCAAAAAATGACATTTTTTGCCCCATAACTTTTAATCCATTCATTCAATTTCTCTGAAACTTGGCCAAAACATAGAGGCAATTGTTCCCAATAGAAAATAAGTATCGCTGACCTTGGAAAAAATCTGGTGCGCGACCCCGGGAGTTCTAACCCCATAAAATAGCAAAAAAATGACCCCTTTCCCCCATAACGTTTGATCCATCCATTCAATTTTTCTGAAACTTGACCAAAATGTAAAAGCAATTGTTCTGGATATAAAATGAGCATCCTTGACCTCAGAAAATTCTGATTCGCGCCCCCAGGGGGTACAATCGGGGTCAAAAATGCCCCAAATTGTCCAAATTTATTGCATTTTACACACGCCACATCGAGTCACATACAGAGGAAGACCACGCATGCGCGGCTTGTTATTCTATAAAAATATGATATATTCGAAGTTTTAAAAAGATTATGTCCTCATTACCACTTTTGATTTTATATACACTTTTGATTTTATGTAGATTCTCTAATCTTCTTTTCTATAGGAACCCACGAACATAATACACATACACACATACATTCAGTTTTATATATATAGTAAGTTTTTTATATTCATGTTGAGTTTGTTCTCATGCTTGCATTCGGAGATTAGTTCTTATCTACTGTTTAGTTATGTATTTTGTGTTGAATCTATGATTACGGAAACTTTTTTTATTTAGTTAGAAAGCGCATCTCTTTGATTGATTCTTATAGGCTATTGCTGATTTGAAAGATCAATTGATCCCAATAAACGAAGCAGATAGTTGATTGGTTGAGTCAGGTAATATTTGGAAGAGATAAGATAAGCAGTAGTGACTGTAGGCTTGGAAACGAAGGTTCGTAATCTAGAATGATAATGAATTGTGACATTTTGACCCATTCGTGTCTTCTATGACGATATAGCTAGAAGCAACTCTCAGTCATGGAAGTGTGATCCAATTAGTAAAGTAAATAATTTATGAAGTTTAAATTAAATTACCTTTCTCCCGTATGTAAGCTCTGTTCTAGTTATCGACCGGCTTAAATTACACAACGTCAATGCCAGACAACACGACAGCGATACGATCATTTAATGGGCTACGTAAAAGACTCCCTATTCTTCCACCCACCGACTAAGCATACTCGGCGACTAGGCAGCGTGTTCATGACCTCTGTGGTCACAAGCAAACAAATAAGTATCGAGCTGTAATGACGTTTTCAGTCATTTATTAAATACATTGTATATCTTCTGTTAGGCTGACCCGGCGTTTCCCGGGATTGAATGATAACCCTGCTAATTCCACATTTCACCGTTTTATTCTAATATGTTGCATTTTAAAGTATTCAAATTCTCGGATTGGGCCGAAGAATATATTTGGCTTTGATGGTGTGAGATCAGGTGTAAGTAAACTGGCATTCATTAAAATAAATTACGGTGAATTTTTAGTCTTCAACAATCCTGGAGCACACCCGACGTTCCCTAGAAAGCGGTAAGCACGCGCGAGTACACCTGCTCTATGCCCTGAAACACTTATTAAAATGTCTATTCTTATTTTTAGTTTCTTTAATTTTAAGTTATAAATAAAAACAAAATAAAATGTTGTATTTCCTTTTTAGGGATATCAAGACTTTACGATCATATTGAACTGACTTTGATAAAAATAAAATATTTTCATCCAACTACCCAAAGCAATACAATTTCAACATATTTATGGTTATGAAGGTCTATCACCAACACCCTAGAAGGAATTCGTGAATAAACAAACACACAGTCAGACAAACAAATATGACTTACAATTATGTATATATTCTTCTTCTTCTTCTTCTTCTTCTTCTTCTTCTTCTTCTTCTTCTATTTCTTCTTCCTATTATTATTATAGAAAATAATACAAATAAAATTAATGACAGGAAAAAGAAAATCACTGCTTTGATTATTAGTCCTTGTCCGATAAATTTCGTAGACTTTTTTGAAGCATAGTTAAATACATTGTTTGTTCTTTCATTTTCCCATTGAGGACTAGGAGAATTTTCGGAGAAACCTTCCCGTTTTTGTCACTTTATTATCATATGCGAAATTTGGTACAGATGTATCCGTTAGTATAAAACGCGTATATAACTAAATAAAATATCGTTCACAACCGTTTTTCGTCTTGTGAGTTATGCAATGTATTATAATATATATATATATATATATATATATATATATATATATATATATATATATTAAGGTTATTCCATTTAGCGATTTTGCTTTAAATGCGGAATTGGTCTAAGAACACAATTGGAAATATATATTATATGTTTCCTGTAAGGCTGCTTCTCGGTTCCTTATGCATCAGTGAAATTACTAAGAACTTTTCCCCTTCTTCATATCATATGCATTTATACACTTCACTGTCCAGTGCTGTTGTTATAATTCCAACTATATTCTTTCTTATATTACACCCCCTGTTTCCTTATTATTCTTGTTTCTTTCCCCGTAAGAGTTTTTTACAAGTTTCTTTATCCCCCAAAATTATCCATGTCCAGATCTTCCTCTATACTCTTCCTCCTACCCTCTACTAGGTACGTGCAAAAGTGACCGTCTCGTGTACGGACTATGCTTATTAAAAAGCGCTTATTATTAATTATTTAATTAGTTTCCGTGTAAACTTTGATTGTGTTTGAAAGATAAAAACCTAAACTTAATCTCTAAAGAGAGAAAAATGTATATTTACGTGTGAAAAAGAAATTATAATGAAAAATCTTATCACAACGGCTGAAAAATTAAAAAATCAAATGAATTTTGAACTTTGAAGAAATTACTTGTAAAAATCACTTGAAAGATAAATGTAAGTTTTTGGGAACTATTTCAAAGAGAATTAATAAATAAAAGTCATAAGAGACTGAATTTAAAAAAATACTACATTTAACTAAAAATTAGCAAATTTATCCCTCTCAAAAGTTATGGCTTAGTAAAATCCGACAATTCAGTCAATGGGAAAACGACTTTGCTTACTGATTGCCTATCGCTATCTAGAATATATAGAAGACAAAATGTCATAATATTTCTGTTTATAATTTTAAACTTTATATATAAAGATGGTTTTGTAAAAGTTTATAGAAGTTGAAAAATTATTATCTATTTATTTCTTTTTAATCTTTTCAAGGTTATAAATAAATTTAATTAATTTAAGTAACCTTATTTTGTTGTAATGAAAAAGGAAATGCGTATTTAATAAACATTTGTGAATGTACGCAATTAAGATTTTATTTATTTTTAACTAAAAAGATTCATACTTAACTTTAGTTTTTAATTCAGTAATACTCTTATTGATGACTTCTGTTTACCAATGTTTTTCTTAGAATTTGAAATAAAACTTTTTTAAAATGTCAAGAATTATTTTTACGTTACGAACTGCGTGAATTTTATCAATTCTTTTAACATGATGATTACAAACTTTAGTTATTCGATTTGTTCTTATCGTGTCGAAACGATAAATTGCATTAATTCTTTTTAAAATAGAGTGCATTTCTTATTTCAAATGTGAAAAAGTAAATTAAAGTCAATGACTACACTGACAATTTATTCATTGAATAAAAGATTTGGAGCAATTATTTGTTAAATAAATGAATATAATTCAATTTATCCGTTGATAAATAGTTGTTTTTGGCTTTTTAAATATTTATTAATGAAAAATGGCAAAACAAATACAAACTTTCCAAATAATTGACGATGAATTGTGAAATTGACGAAATTGTTGAATCTCTAAAGATACCATTTTCAGGGCGGTGTAAAGGTGAGTGGTGGCTGGAAGGCTAATGCCCCCCTGTTTATTACAGAACAGGAACACCATATCAATCCAAGTTAATAGTTAGTAGAAATTATCCAATCTTTTAAATTCTTTATTTCATAATGAACCTGATCCTCATTTTTTCAATGGTTTTTTATTTTCAAGATTATAAAAATAATTTCTTACGCTGCTGATGACACATTCATGTGCGAAAGATAAATATACTTATATCGTATTTTTAATTTTCCCAGATACACTAATAATTAAAATCACATAAAAATTTTTTGCAATTATATTATTTTTATGGTGAAAATATGTATTACACAATGCTTTATTCAATGATGATATCGCCAATTAAAGAAATTATTTTTTCTTCGATGTATAGTGATTTTATTAACACGAAATGTAAGAGCCCTTTTCGTAATATATTTGAAATATTTAAAATAAAACCTTTAATTTGTAAAATCTACAGTGCTATATTTTCATTAAACATTTAAAAAAAAATCATGCATTTCATTTATTAATACATAAAAATATTGCTTAAAAGGGTATTTTGTTTGAAAAAAATAATACATTTTACTAAAGACTTAAAAGAAAATAATGGTTTCATTATATTCCGTGATCGTTGATTGATAAATACTGAACAGTTCATTAAAACTGGTTAATTTACTGAATTTTGGTGAATTTTTAAGTGAAGGGGTGTCAAAATGTTTTTACATTTTGAGAATCGGCCATTGATTTTGCCCCTGCCTACCTCTTACCTCACCCACCCTCTTGCAAGATGTTTTCTTAAAAAATCCTCTGTAAACAAAAAACCTTGATCATTTTCAACCTTTATTTTCTAATTTTATTTTATTTCTATTTTTATTTAAAAAAAATTTTTATTTCATTTTTTAAATTTAAATTTTTATTTTTTAAATTTTTTATATTATTTTTATCTTTGCATTTTATTTTTTATATTAATTTTATTTTTATTTTTATTTCTATCTTTATTTTTATTGTTTTCACTACCCCTCTGACAAAAGAATTTTAAAATTTTAATTAATTTGTTTGCGGAAATTTGAACGGGTAAATCTTTAGAAAATGTTATCTTATTTTTTATATGTATGTGTTATTTGTTTATAGGTATCATCATGTTTATTCCGCTTCATGATACCAACATTTCCACTAGTGATTCTTTCTGTCAGTAGATGATTCTCTAGAACAGGTTTTTTTTTGTTTTTATTTGATTTTCTGTAAGACGTGTTGCTATAGGCGCTGTGGAAGGACGTTTTGGACTAGCTTTCTCAAATTATGATATGATATAAAATAAAGTATTTCCGAACTGCTTTGGGAACGATCGTAAGCCATGATAGACTTGGTGTTGTAATTCTTGGAACAATATTAATGCAATGAATATATATATAACATTTATTAATTGTTGTTGTTGTTTTCCCATAACGTCCCGGGACGTCCCCGGGGAGTCGGGCAGATACTCCATCAGTCCTAACTTTTCTATGAGCATGATAGACCCTGGTAGTGCCCATATATTATTCAGGCTAGATACAGCACCTGGTGTATCCTAATGGTCACCACTTTAGTATTAGCAAGGCTCAATGTTGTTTAACTTCGGGGTTTAACGGGAACAGTTGTGTGAACGTGATTATGCCGTAATTTAATAATTATATATTTCAAAATACACAGACAAGCTTGTTTCGCCTTTTAAATGCTCACCAGTGTGACTATATAACGGTTAACACCTTATATGTCTAGTCTTCTAACTCTACATATAAAACTGTGCGCCCAGTCTACTACCAGCCGCGTGAATGCAAAGTGTAAATACGGCATTTTATTAGTATTATAAAATTTAACGTTTCAGAGAGTTCAACGAAAGAAAAGAAATATTTTCCTTACAGTTTAAAAAGAGCCAATTATTTTTCTCATGCAGATTTCCTTCTCTTTTTAAGGGTGATGAATTTAATACTCAAATATTTTATATCAATAGAAAAGCTTATTTCGTCATTTAAAGGTAAATCAGTGTGGCTATACAGATGATCCTTCAAACACACTATTTTAAAATGTAGTATAATATATATATATATATATACATGATAATTTATTTCATTTTGACTACAAAATTGATTTTGTTTCACGAGAGCAGCTTGAGGGGCTCCCGATCTTCAGGTCTTGAAATAATATTATGCCTGTTAAGATAAGTTCACAATCACACAAAGTTTTATGAAGGTGACAGAAATTTAAAACGAAAACAAAAATACAAGTAAGAAGAAAAAAGAAACAGAAAAGGAAAAAGAAAAAGAGAAAAAGAAAAAGGAAATATTAAGTGCTACACAGAACATAGGAAGGAAACAGAAAGAGAGGGAGGGAACGCAGATATGAATTGGTGGGGGTGGTCGAAATATGAAAGCATATATTTACGGGCGGACGCGTGTTAACGCCTGTCAAAAGCATCTTTGTCTGGGTCCAGCAATTGACGGATTATCTAATTTGGTAAATTGCCTATAGAAGGGGGTGAAGGGAGGAGTAACCCTATATGGAGAGCGGGTGGAGGAGGAGGTGAGAGAGGAATAAAAATACTTAAGGTGCTAATAACAATAAAATTAAAAAGTTAAAGAATTGAAAATTAAAAATGTCTATATACGGATAAAAATAAATATAACATTTTGAATACAGAAAATATGTAATCATAATTATACTAATAACATAAAAATATAAGAAATATATATACACACATATATATACATATATATATATATATATATATATATATATATATATAAATATACATATATATATATACAAACATACATACGCATACATATATATAGACATACACACATACACATACATATATATAGACATACACACATACACATACACACATACACATATATATATAAAATATATATATATATACACATATATATACACACATCTATATACATACATACACATACAAACACACACATACACACATATACATATATATATACACATACACACATACACACATACATATATACACATACACATATATTATTATAACAACAATAATAATAATAATAATAATAATAATAATAATAATGGTAATAATTAAAATTATAATCATAATCATAATAAAATAATAATAATAACTATAGGAATGATGATAATTAAGATGATACTTTTCTTATCGTACCCCTAAAAATCAAGTTTAGGTTCTTATTTATCTTCGGCAATGCTAGTATAGATATTATAAATTGTGGTATTAGGAAAATATATGAAAAATAATCAAAATAAAAACACGACATAGTGGCAATTAAGATGATGTAGTATTCATAAATTATTAAGATTGCAGAAAAGTTAATGAAATAGTAGTCCCCATACCCACCTTAATCTCTTGTGAATCCCATATTAAGTTTTTCTTATATAGTTTCTCTACTTACCCACATAATTTCATTTTTACCCCTATTCTCTTCTCTTCCTACTTACACTATCCTAACTTCCCTCCAACACATTCTACCCTCCCTTCTAACACGTTATCAACGCCTAATCCTACCCATCTCTCCCCACCTACCCCGTAATCGCATCTCCCAGAATAACTATTGGTTAGTAAATATTTACCTACTCTACCTCATTATTTCTGAATATAACCAGCAATTTTAGCCCTACTCTTCCATAAATACTACTTATACTTTCTTCCTTCTATGACAAACTACCCATGTTATTTTTTTACCCGGAATATAACCCTCCCCCTTATGATAAAAAAATGACCTATTGACTTTTCGGCAATCTTAATTATTTATGAATACTACATCATCTTAATTGTCACTATGTTGTGCATTCATTTTGATAATCCTTAATATATTTTCCTAATCCCACCATTTATGATATCTATATTAGCATTGCCGAAGATAAATAAGAAACTAAACTTCATTTTTAGGGCTACTATAAGAAAAGTATCATCTTAATAACCATTATTCCTATAGTTATTATTATAAATTTTATTATTATCATGATTATTATTATTATTATTATTATTATTATTATTATTATTATTATTATTATTATTATTATTATTATTATTATTGTTGTTGTTGTTGTTGTTATCATAATTGTTGTAGACCCGTGCTAGGGGTCACAAAGAAATAAACCACAAACCGTGACAGGGTTAAAATAAAACAATGTATTTATAATAAAGCAATACAGAACGCCACTAATGTGGTAGGAGATCAACGGGTTCATAACATGCGAGTAAACATCGTATGAAAGTCTCTCCTGAGTCTCTGCAACCAGTGGTATTTATTATACCTGGTTGATACCATCAGTTCTCCGATAGGGGTGATTTGTACCCACAACAATAATATATGTGTATGTGTATATATGTATGTGCGTATGTCTGTATATATATGTATATATATATATATATATATATATATATATATATATATGTGTGTGTGTTTGTATGTATATGTATGTATATGGATGTGTGTTCATATATATGTATATATATATATGTTTGTATATATATGCGTATGTGTGTATGTGTATGTGTGTATATCTATATATATATATGGGTGTGTATGTGTGTGTGTATATATATATATGTATATATAGATTTCAATACCTATAGATTATCATTTATATTTATATTTCTGCTCTATATTGTTATTGAGCACTCTCATGAACCCGGTTAAACTCCCCTGAATTTATACCCCGTGGATCTATTCCATACTCGGATTATATATATATGAGAAAAGAAGGATGAGAGTAATGGGAAATGAAAAAGGAAAAACCAAGATATATTTTTTATATATTCATCAACGTTTCGTCTTTATTAGTAACTAGCGGAACCCGTCGCCCGGCGTTGCACGGGAGAAAGTACTACCTATTGCATGACGTCAAATAAAAATAAGGAAATTACCTATTTTTTCTTCCCCCCCCCCGTCTTTTGTGTTGGCGAATGTTTTAAATTTAAAAAAAAAAAAAAAGTGGTAGAGTAGAATGGGATCGAACGCTAAAACAGGTGATTGTGAATCCTGCCTTCTTACCGACTGCACCACGGATTCGGGTCAAAATAGATGTGGAAATTGGTCAATTAACTTAATAATAAATAAGAACCGGTGCTTTGTGAAAATTAAACTGTGTGTATTAGTTCCCGGTGTCGATGAGTAGAGTGACAGTACAGAATTGTTAGAGAGAAAAGTTTTTGCTACCACCTATATGGAGTTGGTTTTTAGGAGAGTCGTGGATGGCGGGCCAAATGTAATATTTAGTGTAAGCTGGGAAAAAAGAATAACAAATGTACTAAAACACGCTCGAGTGAATAAGTGTAATGTAATGGTGAGTTTAGTACCCTGTGATGCATGTGGTTATTTTCCTATTCTCCGAGAATGTACAGGGGAAAAATCGTCTCTACTTTATATATTAGATGATAATTTTAAGAAAAATGTCATGCACACACTCCACATTGATATATATATATATACACAATAATATTTTTTTGAATAAATATTAAATATTTAAATACCTAGAGACATCGATGTTTCATGCTAACGCAATCTTCAGTCTAGGAACTAATTTCCGACGGTCGGTGGGCGCGAACCACGAACACTAATCGCCACTGATTCGTAGTCGGTGATCTTAACCAAAGGGCCATCGTCAATTAATTAGTGAATATAGAATAACTTTAACTGTAAATAGCGACACGTGGCCGTCATTTACCAGGCAGCTCAGAGTGATCTAACGAACCGGTGTTCGGATCTCGCAAATAGCTATTAGTACTGCTTGTTATTAAAGCTACGCGAAAGTGCCCAGCCCTTGTGGGAAGGGGGGCTAGTAAACAATAATATTTTTTTTAATAAATATTAAATATTTAAATACCTAGAGACATCGATGTTTCATGCTAACGCAATCTTCAGTCTAGGAACTAATTTCCGACGGTCGGATGTATATATATATATATATATATATATATATATATATATATATATATATATATATATATATATATATAAATATATGCAGACATATATATACACATATATATATACATAGATGTACATAAAACATATATACATATATATATACATACATATATACATATTGATACATACATATATATACATATCTATATTTATACATATATATACATATACATATCTATATATACACATATACATATACATATATATATACATATATATCCATATACCTATCTATATATACACATATATATATACATATAAGTACATAAAAATATATACATATATATACATACATATATACATATTGATACATACATATATACATATATATATACATATCTATATTTATACATATATATACATATACATATCTATATATACATATATATACATATACATATCTCTCTATATATACATATATATGCATATATATCCATATACCTTTCTATATATACATATATATATACATATATATATGCATTCATATACATATATATACATATATACACATATACATATCTATATACATATATATATATTTATTTATACATATACATATACATATATATACATATACCTACATATATATACAAATATATATATACATATGCATATCTATATACATATCTATATATACATACATATCAATACACATATACATATATATATATACATACATATTCATATATATATATACATATACATATATATATATACATAAATATTTATATACATATTATTAGTATGTTTTCAAAAGACTGTGGGCAATGCAAATTCTGGGTAAGAAGTAAGCTGGAAGGTACAAAAATGATAAATCGAATACGAAATGTGACTTACTATTTATATTTTCTTAAAATCTTACATAACAACAAGTGTGCTGTTAGCTGTTTCTGTGATGTCCGGATGATTATAAAAATCATTTATTTAATATGAGGAAAACTCCGTCCGTGCAGAGAATATGCCAAAATGGATGGCAGAAGACAGAGACAGCGTAGGTGCAAACCAGTCTCGCAGAGAATAGAAATTAATAAGTTTAAAAGTTATATTAGCTATATAAATGTGGTGTTCAAAAATAAGTGTGTAATATTGGATAAATGGTAGGTATTGTATGGTGATCGATTAACTGTTAGTTTTAATCATATATATATATATATATATATATTTTCTAATTCATAATTTAATTATTTACTTTTCATTTTTCAGTGTGTTTTATTTTCGTTTTTTTTTTCGTATTTTAAGAATTTTTAACATAAAGTAAATTTTAAATATTCTAGATTTTATTAAATTTATTGATAATCATATATTCAAGAAGCATTATTAATTGTGAGTTTCGTCAAATTAGTTACGCGAATTAATGTAATTTGTTATTTACTATAGGATTAAATTCGGTTGTGAAAACGATGTAGGGGAAATAACTCTGTTTGTTATTCGGGTCATTAATGCGAATTAATTCATAGATTCGATCGATAGAAGTCATATACATATACATATATATACATATATATATATATATATATATATATATACATATATACGAACATATACAAACATACATATACATGTATATATATGTATTATTGTTTGTTTATTTATTCTTTATTTTTCATCTTGTTTTATATTTCTTTATTTAGTGTTGTTTTAATTTTATTTATTTATTTTTATTTTTTATTTTTATTTTTATTTTTCATATTTATTTTATTTATGTCTATATTTATTTATTTATTATTATTATTATCATTATTTTATTTTCTTATTTTTTTATTGATTTAATTTTGTTTTATATTTGTATGTTATTTGTATA